>OU898281.1:71395408-71629842 GCA_918026665.1 Diabrotica balteata
TACAACATCAGGAGTTCGGTCCCGACAGGTATACTAACTAGTGCGAATTTGTCAGCTCCAAACAAAAACAGTTATTCAGATAGTAGTTATTGATTAAATTTTTTTTATTTTATCAATATAAGTGCATAAGAGTGCGTTCTCATCCATCCTGTAAGTACTCTCTAAAATTATATAAAACAGAGTCATTTTACAGGAATTTTACTGTATTTATTTATCATAAGTCGGCTTTATATAAAAACTCTAAACAAGTTTATTCGTTATATATAACGACATGATAAAATTGCCTGTCCTAAAACAAAGTAAATAAAGAAAAAATGTTAAATCCAACTGACAGGACTTCTGACTCCAGAAGCTCCCAAAAGGAAAATTATACTAAAAACTTATTCTTCTGCTGTGATTGAACAACAATTCCCTACCAAAAATCAAGCTATTGTATTCTCAGCCATGGAAAACCTAAAACTTCAAGATTACCTGATTCCATTAGAAATGTTGATCGAGCCCAAAATATCCTATTTTCCTCACGGCGTTCTAACAACAGAGTGTGTATGTACCTAGCAAACAAAAACATTGTTGAACATTTTATGAATAATTATGGAGGTTTTAGTAGAAATTAATAAACAATAAGTCCAAGCACGCAAACTAGTCACTCCAGCAGAAAGACTAATTCTGTCAAACGTTTGTCCCACCATTCCGCCTGCTTTACTAACTCAAGAAATTGAAAAATTGGGCCTTAAAACCATGTCTCCCATGTCATTTCTCAAGATAAGTGCCGGTTTGCCGGAATTCAGCCACGTTTATAGTTTTAGACGACAAATTTTTATTTCACCACCACTTGATTCAATACCCGAATCCATATTAATTAATTATGATAACACCAACTATAGGATTTTTTTGTCACAAGATTCCTTGGTATATTTTTCATGTAAAAGGCAAGGCCATACCGCAGCAAATTGCAAAATAACCCAAGAATCAGTTTCTGAAAATTATAACCAAAGCCTTCACTCCCAGACATGTTCGCAATCCACACCTAATCAAATACTTCCAACTAACCCCTCAAAACTCAAACCGCACAACCAATCATCAATATAGACACAACCCATCCTACACAAAATAGCTCAAAACGCAGTTTAGAAGAAATAGTCACACCTCCTCCAGCGCAAGACGCTGATTCAGAAAACCCAAATCTAGACCCGTTTGTTAAACCAAATGATGCTCCATCTTAAAAACCAAAGAAAAGTAAGGAAAAGACGCCAACCCACATACTCATGGAACCGGCCAAGGCATTCATCTCAGAGCAAAACCCTCCATTTATTCTTGATTTTAATTAAATATTCGATCTATTTGAAAATGTTTATGGTGCACAAGATCCAGCCAGCGTCATAAAAAACTACACATAATGATTTAGAAGCTTTAGTGAAAATGCTAACAGCAATATACCCTGTTAGCATTTTCACTATTTCAAACAAAGATCCATTAAATCTAGATGTACAAAAATAAGAAAGAAACTACTGATACATTTACAGATGACCTACTCGGATAGTGAGACATCAGAGACTGAAAGTAAGTTATTTCAGGAATCGAGACATAAACTTCCGTAACTAATTCCAAGTTTAAATTTTTATTTATTATACATGGGCTTCTCTTCAATTTTACAATGGAACATCAACGGTTTTTACAATAACGTTCCGATGCTTCAAATAATTCTGGCTAGATACAATCCAGATATAATTTGTCTTCAGGAAACTAATTTCAAAAATGAAAAAATACAAGCTTTTAAAACAATTTAAAAGTTACTGCAAAAATTGAACTAGCCAAGAAAAAGCCAGCGGCGGAGTAGCTATCTTTGTAAAAAAGTCAATTGAATCCACTGTAATTTCTCTCCAAACTAATCTAGAAACAATTTGCATTAATAACTTAACTTAAGTCCAAATATCTACGTTTGTAACTTATACCTACCTTCATCAACGCAAGTCGACTCAGAAGGATTAACGGAACTGTTACAACAAATACCCCAACCCAGACTTATTTTGGGCGATTTTAATGCCCACAACTTTTTATGGGGCTCTTCTACTATAAATGCTAGGGAAAGACTACTAGAAGAGATACTTGAACAGTCTAACCTTTCAGTCTTAAACGACGGCTGACCCACTAGATTCAATATACAGAATGGTGAATCTTTCCTTTGGACAGGAATGCCAAACGTTGAAACGTTTAAAACAAATGAAAAGGGATAATGCGAGTGAATAATAAAAGTAAAAAGTAATGACATGTCTCGCAACACAGAAAACCAAAAATGGTATATCGATGGAAGGCAACCGTATATACGTATTTCTGACTATTGGTCGTCTTCAGTACGGTGCAGCCAAGTTAGAAAAGGAGCATATTAATTTGGGAAAGGATATAATGCCACAAATTGGTTGCATTGCTATTTCTTGAAAGGTTTTTTTAATGCCTTTTATCTGGGGCTACTATGATTATATCGTCCACAAATCATATTATTTTTACTGTATTCTTGTTTATAGTTCCTGCGTCTGACAGCTTTATTATTTTCTTGTCTAGCGATAGATAAGAGCGCGTCTTCTTGTCTTACTCAATTTTTTATTTTTATTATTTCTGTTCCTTTCTTCCGGTGTAGACTATTGCTTGAAAATCTTGAATTGTTGCGAGTACTTCTTGACATATACAGGTTAAAAGCAATTTAAAGTTTCAATAAACAATATGGTGGTAACTCTAATCTTTTAATCTCTAGAGACAATATTATCAAAATCTTTTTCGCTTCCAAGCTTGCAACAAGTGATGCCAGATCCAATAATATCGAAAATCACTATTAGTTGGATACTTAATATATACTGATTTTGACATACATAGATTTTTACATATATAAATCTGAGTTAAATTAAGTACATTGGTTAATAGAAGCATTGCCTATTATACATTTATTTGTACACGCACTAATGATTATATTTGGTTGTATATTCTATTGATTTTGAAAAACTTAAAACTGACGAATAGACACAGTTTTCTTCTAGATACTAGCAACATAATAGTGTATTTAGGTTACCAAAATATTTGCACTTTGAATCGCCAGCACTTTGTATTCATCCATTTTTAGGGACTGATACTGTAGTAATGAGAATATTGTGTATCTGGAACTAACTTGATTTTTATTGTCGTCACGTTTTATAGTAAAATTGTAACTTTTTTATTATCTATATTATGGTAGAAACAAATAAATACATGTCAAAGCTTCACCTAAATGTATTCTTCTTCTTTGTGAACCATTTTCCGTCTACTCCTGAATGTAGGTCTCTCCCAATTGGTTTCATCTTTCTCTATCTTGCGCCAATCTAATCCACTGTTTGCCTGCCACTGTTCTTATATCATCTACTCATCTTTTTTGAGATCTTCCCATGCTTCTTGTTGTCGTCCTTGATCTCCATTCTAGAATTCTCCATGTCCACCTGTTGTCATTATCTCGGGCTACGTGACCTGCCTAGCGCCATTTCATTCTTGTAATTTCTTCCACAATATCCCTAATCTTCGTTCTACGTCTTATCTCGGTGTTTCTAATCTTGTCTCTTAGTGATATTCCAAGCATGATTCGTGCCATTGCTCTTTGCGTTGTTTCTAATTTTTTAGCAGATTTTTTGGCAAGGGCTACTGTCTCCAAGACGTAGGTACAAACTGGTAGTACGCATGTGTTATACACCTTTCTCTTTAAGTTCATAGAAATGGAGGTGTTTTTCAAGATATGTGCTAGTTTGCCGAAAGCGCCCCATGCCAGTTGTGTTCTTCTTTTGATTTCATCATCTTGATTTGGTCCAGATTATACATAATAGTTTAATATTTTTTATGGTATGATTTTGTTTTGTTATATTTGTCTGGTCTCGACTCAGTATTTCTGTTTTGCTGTAGTTCATTTTTAAGCCTACCGCTTCTGAAACTACATTTAATTGTTGTAACAGATTATTTAGTTTTTGGATATTATCGGCCATTAAAACTATGTCATCTGCGAATCTCAAGGGGTTTAAGTATGATCCGTCGACGTTGATACTCTTATTGTTCAATTCTAGTTTCTTAAAAATATCTTCTAGAGCAAGGGTAAATAGTTTTGGAGAGATGGTATCTCCTTGTCTTAGTCCCCGATGTAGTCTTATGGGATCAGTTTTTGTGCTTTCGTCCAGCTTTATCTGCATGGTGGCATTTTCATATATTATGTTTTTAAATATGTTAGTGTATCTTGAATCTATGCGTGAATTTTCTAGAGATTCAAGCACTGCCCATAATTAGATGGAATCGAATGCTTTATGGAAATCGACGAACGCCATATGAATTGGAACATTATACTCGGTGCATTTTTCTGTCTACAAGCGGCCCAGTGTAGAGAACACTGGAAAGAATTGAGGGAGGCCTATGTCCAGCAGTGGACGCGATTGGCTGAATGATGATGATGATGATGATTTTTCTGTCAGTGTTCTTACGGTGTGCAAGTGGTCTATGGTATTAAAATGATTTCTAAATTCAGCCTGCTCGATAGGTTGATAGAAATCGAGCTTATGTGTTAGGCGGTTGGTTATGATTTTAGTTAATAATTTGTATTACACACCTCAATGTACTACGACTAAAATAATTCAACTGAATTAAAGTTATAAACTTCATAAAAATGTAAACTTCATTAAAAATATACGTGGGTTACTGGTGAAGTACACAAACTCATAGCCCAGAGCAAATATGTTAAACGGCTTTTGTTTCAAAGATATTTGAAGTAGTACCGATATTACTAAGTTACTCGTATCATTATTTGATGGACGAAACATGTTTGCATAAGGTTGACTTACGACAAATTTACAAGTATACAATATTTTAGCCTTGGTTTATTATCTTTTTGCAAATTTTATTATAATTTCATTTTAATATTAATAAACGTGATACTCTCAATGTTTCTACTATATTTTATGTAGGTAACCCTATTACCGTGATAAAAGTATTTGCAAAGTTTTTTATACGTTCTGTATCATTTAAATCGAAAAATTAGAAAGTATTAATAAAAGAATTCTTTTGTTAAGCCGCTCCTGCTTTTATCTTCTTAGCCATCATAAATTTTTAACAGAATATGACGGGTACATTCTATTTCTCACCTAATACATAATCAATTAAATTAGTCCTCACAGGAGATAGTGAAAAGTATCTCTGTCCTTGTCACCTCTCAACTGACCAATGGACTATTGCAACAAAACTATATAATACCATTTTTTTTGTAAACTTTTGTTGAAAGTGGAAGTAAAATGTTAACTCAAAGAGATACCGGAAATGTTGGATCTGATATAAAAGACTCTCTCCCCTATCACCTCTGCAGTTACTTCCTAACTATCTAGTGTATCAAATATCATGAATGCTTTAGTAAGTAAAAGTCAGAAAATTTATACAATAATACGAATAACTATAATTATTACCATAAAATAAAGGATCAATACTTGAAGATTATGCATAAACCTTTTTATCGCAATTAAAAGATATTTATACTAAAACAGTCTTTCGTTAATTAATATTTTTTAGACTTTCTTATTTTCACTGATATATTTTTTTGCTTTTTTTCTTGTTTATATTTATTACAAAATGTATTATATTTAAATTTAAAGTAGATTTTTTGGCATTTTCAGCCGATTTCATTTTTTTGAGGTAGTTGTTTTATTCGAAAGGTGCCCCTATTAATATAATAGTTTTTAAAATATTGATAAAAAATTATTAAAATATTGATAATCAATTATTTGAAATATTTGTCATTTCTCTTTTCACTTTTTAAGGTATTAAGAAATTGAATTTTTTTATATTTACACAAATATGTAAAAAATTATTTAAAAAAATCACTTTGTCTAATAAATGGTTCTCTTTCTTTTTTTGGAAATATAATAAAAAAAATAATTAAACAAAAAACAATTGAATTTTGATAAATTATAAATAAATTAGGATAGCAACCAAAAAAGTTACAAATAACCCTCAATGTCAAGAATGCCAACTTAAAGTTTGTAATTTAATTTATTTTTGACAATTACATTGCCAAAATTAAAATTTTGTTAAATATTTTTTTTTACTTTTATTTTTAATTTTTTTTTTAAATATGTAGTAAGTATATGGACAATTAACTTAAAAATATGATATTTTACTGGTTTTATAAATGAATTATAGAGAAATAATATAATTTAAAATTTTGCTTAGATTTTAAATTTCTGATCTTTTGTTTAAACTATTATCACTCTTGCTGATTCAAACCATTTCTAAAAAAGTCCTTTTGAATTGATTACCTTAATTATACAAAATTTTAATGTTTTTTTTACTCCAACTCATTCAAACATATTTATATAATTTTTCCAAACGAGTTAACAAGTACTTAGCTATACAAGGTTAGCTCAGATTGGAAAAATAATTTTTATTAACATTTTTATTTGTGAGCTCCGACTAACCACTTATTTCTGAGTATTTTTCTAATCTCATCTCTTTTTATCTGGTATCTATTTTATTGTGAAGATTGCGCCTATACCATTCCAAGGCTACACTGCTCCTCAGCTCATCAGGGCATCGCTTAGGTGACACTTTTTCCCTGTACCATGAATTTTTTACTAATGTAATGTAATGATAAACCTAATTGAGGAGCGCTGTATTTACAGAATGAGTCTTAAAGAATCACCAATCTTATTAATCAGTCCCCATATCTGATGATTTGCCACCTAAGCATAGTGTAGGTGTTCATGCGTGTATGTCTATTTTGTGTCTGGTCATGTCTGTGTGCACGCGTTTGTATATACAGTGAGGACGTTAAGGTTGGAATGAAACGACTATTTTGGGTCTAACAGTATTTTAACAAAATGCTGTCACACTTAAATTTTTATTTTTAAATGCGCATCTTACCTTACAATTGAATACACTAATGACGTCACCACTTTCGTGTAAATAACTTTTTTTTAATGGAACATTAAACATATTTTTCTCTCCATTTTTACATTTTGCAACAATAGACGATTACAAAAATATAGAATACTTATATTGTACAATAATTGGTTTGTGAATTAGAAATTGTAAATCCATAATTTTATTGAAATATCTGGACTAGTGAACATTATTCATTTTTTTAAAGGGTTAAGGTTTTTATTGATTTCTTTATATATATATATATATTATATACTATATATATATATATTATATATATATATATATTGGTATGTTTACAATACTAATGTCAAACATAAATACCGTAGTTTTAAACAAAAATATTAGTACGATTAAAAGGAGAATTGAAATTTTGATGATATGTCGGTATGGTAACACGTGCAAACCCAACAAGAAGTTTGTGATTTATACAATGATAGGTATCCAGTTCGTCCTATTTGTCAATAAACTGTATCAAAAATAGAACAAAAAAATTAGAGAATTAGTTTACGTGAGAGATAGTTATAAATTCCAATTGGTGATGATAAGCAAAAGTGCGTGATATTTTAGTTAATAGTTTCCCTAATAGATGTATAGGTAGAAGGGGATTTATAGAATGGCTAGCAAGATCTCCTGATGTAATTGATTTTTGATTGATTTGATTGATTTTTTGATTTTTTACTTTTGGAGATACCTTAAGTCTAAAGTATCCTTTAATATGCAATATCGCAAATTTCAAAGAAATAATTCTTAATGAGGTAAAACTAATTGTCCCAGAAGGATTAATTGGAGTATTGGAGGAATATATAAACCAGATTGGTTATTGCCAGGAAATCAATGCCATGCACTTTGAACATTTTGTTTAATTTTTAAATGTAATGCCTTAATTATTCCAGCTAATAGAAATTTATAAATGGATTATTCCAGTCCTTTCAGTAAAGTAAATTTGAAATTTCTGACATATAAATTTTGTCTGTAATTCCCCAATTCATTATTTTGGACTATAACTATTGTATATTTTTGTAATCGTCGATTGTTGAAAAATGTAAAAATAAAGAAAACAAAACATTTACACGAAAGTGGTGACGTCATTAGTATATTCAATTGTAACGTATGATGCGTATTTGAACATAAAAATTTATGTGTAAAGTCATTTTGTTAAAATACTATTTGACCCAAAAATAATGAATTTTGTTTCCACCTAAACGTCCTCACTTAGTGTATATGTGTACTGAAGAGCTTAGACTTATACAGGGTGGTTCTTAAGTATTTGTACAAAAAGAAACCGTAGATTCCGCACTTTAAAATATTACGATTTAAACCAAATTGCTTTTATAAAATGTTTCTATTACGAAAGATACAGGGTGTTAAAGTGTAAATTTAAAATTTTATTTTTCACTATAACTTTTACGTTAAATTCAGAAAAATACAATTTAAAAGAATACAATTCAAAATTCAGAAGAATTAATGTTTTTGTCTATTTTTCCTTTGTTGCCTAAAGTAATTGCGTTAAATCAGAATTATGCAGCTGATTTGTAAAATGTGATTATCTCGAAAACTGTTGAGTATGAAATTATTGAGTCTATTGAATAAAAATAAGTATTTGTATTTACTTCCTCGTATTTAAGTATTTACTTAATATTAATTGAATAAAAGAACAGTAATTACTTTATGTAAAAGAGTTTGCTTAGAGCAATAAGTAATCTCTTTTATTTTCAAGTAGTTACTAAATGTATAAGGTTACACAAAAATTTTTTCAGGTATTACTTCTTTTTAGTTGAATCAAAAGAAGGATATTCTACAATTAGTAAGTAATACCTTAATATTTGTAAAGGAATCTCAAATGAATACTTACGCCAGTAGTTTATGCATAATTACACTAGTAGAGTGGCATTTCTAAGCATTATTCGATTATTATGGCTGACTTTATATATGTTCGTAAACATAAACACTACATGAAAAGAAAAAACGTAAGTCCCAGGAAGTCTAAGGTTCTATTGCGTTTTGAAAGCGAAAGTATAGACTTTCTATCAGATTATTTTTTGTCACAGCTAGATGAAACTAGAGGAGTTGCCCTTAGCTCTCGACAAATTATGGAGATTTTTCTGCGATACGTTAGTGATACTGGATTTTAACCAGGTATTGCTGAAGATTTCGGCGTTCACCATACGGCTGTATGTAAAGCCATAAATAATGTTGCTGACAGAATTTTTGAGAAATCACATAAGTGGATAAAGTTTCCGTCTCACCTGGAAGGTATGAAAGAAGCAAGGACAAAGTGGGCAAATCGATTCCAAATACCTACCGTTATTGGCGCACTGGATTGTACCCACGTTCAAATTAAAATACCTTCAGAATTTGGTGACGAATTTATTAATAGAAAAGGTTTTCCTAGCATAAATGTACAAATAACGTGTGATGCAAATGAAGTGATTACAACTGTGGACACTCAGTGGCCTGGAAGTGTTCACGATTATAGCATTTGGAAACAAAGTTCGATTTATCAAGTTATACATAGCTTTAGAGGCAATTTTTGCCTCCTTGGAGATAGTGGATATGGAATTTCTCCATGGTTATTATGCACATTCAAAAACCCCCAAAACAGAAGCGAGGGATTATTTAATATCACTCATTCCAGAGAAAGGGTGATAATTGAAAGAGTATTTGGGCAGCTAAAGCAGAAATTTCCTATATTAGGGTCTAAAGTAAGAGTATCTTTGGCAAAAGTTCCAAAGATCATTGTTTGTTGTGCTGTTTTGCATAATATTTGCAAATATCTACGGGACGATTTTGAGTTATCCGAAATTGAACGGGAAAACCCACAGGACCTCCATGATGTACATTACAATGAAGCGGAAGTAGATATCATTCGTCAAAGAGGAGGTGCAAAATGCCAATTAATAGTGAAACAATATTTAACAATAATATTTAAAAACAATATTTTACTTGATTTTGTAATTTTCTAACGTTGTTTTTAATTTGTTTACTTAAATATCATTGTCAATTTTTGTGCTATAAACACAATAATATAAAACAAGTATTTTTTGTTTTGATACCTATTTAATACACTGAAACTTTTAATACAAAATTAAGAAAACAAAAAATATGAAACTAAAAATTGCAGTACATATATGGAAATTACAAATACATTAAAAATGGCAGTACATATTTGGAAATTACAAATACATTACAAGTCTATGTATTCTCGTAGTTCTGATACGATGCGATTATTAACCACTTCTGCTCCAAAACTATCTTCAGGAATTCGATATGGCAAAACATTTGTCAATTTTTCTATCAGAAGTTTTTCCCTTTGCGCTTGAAGTCTAGCAACATTTAATTGTTCAAGAAAAACAAGTCGTTGCAACTCTTGTGTTGATAAACTTTCCGTTTCATCGGTCTCTAACTTAAATTTCTTGTTCTTTGGGCGTTTTTTCAGCGTTCCTATAGATGAGGGTATTTGTGAATTGGTACTAGCTGATCCAGTATTTTCTAGATTGTTCGCTTTTCCATTGTTAGTTCCAATGGAACATCCCCAGGAATTTTCGTGAATACTGGATTTTTTTTAAATTCAATATATCCAGAAATTCTTTTTCCCACTCGCGCAATTTAATTTTTTGTTACCAGTCATATTTTTATCTGTTTTCTTCTTTACATCTATTTTCATGTTATTGAGATTTTTTTTAATTTGTCAATACTGATACTTGTACCAGAAGCCTTAATAAATTGATCTCTTATCCCGTTCCATGCCTTCTCTTTACTTTTAACAATTGCCGGAACCATTGATTTGTTAAGAAGAACCGTATGATTTTTCAATATTTTTACTAATATAAGCCTTTGACAGCCACTCTCGACAGGTAATTCTTCCTCACTTGACGACGGCATGACTATTTATATCGCTAAAATTTAACTGACGTGGATGTACCTACTACACAGCGACCTTTATAAACTTGTTAAAACTTGTCTTGCAGCTATAAAAACATCACAAGACAATTTTAAAATTAAATACTTACAAGCATAAGTTAATAATTACAAGTATATACTTAAATTTCAGAATATTTTTCCAGTATTACCTTATAAGAAAACACTTACTTTTATTCAAATAAAAATAAGTAATATCTTATCCTTATAAGTATTAGCTTGTGCGTAAAAGTTACTACTTTTAAGGTAATACTTATTTTTATTCAACAGACCCATTAACAGGCATACCTCTTTTTTGTTAAAATAATCTATGTTTAACATTTTTTATCATAAATACAGGTAACTTAAAGAAAAAAAAGTTAAGTACAAATGTATGCCACACATGTGGCATATGTGGCGCCCTCTATCAGCTATGTTAAAGTGTGAATCAAATTATAATTTCTCATATCTAAAAGTACCCAGTTGTATATTTTTATATATAAATGTTTACAAACATGAAAGTTATAGCGAAAAATAAAATTTTAAATTTGCACTTTAACACCCTGTATCTATATTAATATCAACATATTATTAAGGCAATTTGGCTTAAATCGTATTATTTTAAAATGCAAATTCCAATGTTTCTTTTTATACAATTACTTAAGGATCACCCTGTACAGACAGATATTAACTGACTGTAACATTAAAGACAATACTCCAATAATATCATATTTTTATCTTCATAAACCTAAATTGTTTATTCCATGATTTATTACTAACTACATAAACACTAAATCATTACTAAATTTAATCCCACCAACTAATAGATAAAAAATATTTGATTTTGTAATACAGAAATTAATTAAAAATTTTTGCAAGATCACCATAGTCGAAAATAAGTCGAGTTATTTTTTTGCGAATATATCGAAAGTCAAGGCTCAAATTGTTGTGAAAATAAATCTTTAACACATCAATATTACCATTCACTTTGATTTTATAATTCTTGTAATTATATGCAAGTTTTTATAAGATCCTTTTTTGTTGGTGTGAAAGTTTATTTCTGCACTTGATACGTTTAAGTTCATGGACCTAATAAGTCGATTAGCTAATTTTTTATAAACGTGTAGGTTGATAACAGTTTTGAATTAATTAAAGGGTCATAAGAATACGTTAATCGAAAAAGACTTGTAATTATAATTAGAAATTCTTTTGGGTGTAATTGTTTTTTTAAATTAAATTTAAAAACATAATAATAAAAACAAATAAATCTATTATTTTCTTTTGTTTTAGTAAAAATGCTATAACTTACAGTTAAACAGCTATTTTTACGGTATTTTTAGCAAATTCTATTATTACTAATTTTAGAGAGTTGTATAACTTTATTGTTTTTGTTTCTACAGAAAAGTATCTTGTCTATTTTATATAAAATACTTCTCCTTAACTCTTCAGTATTCAGAAAAAGTTCTTTTCACTAAAATCAGAATTAATATTCCGATTCCCCTAAAATATGCTTAAAGCATTGCATTTTAGAATTTAAATCGTGTTAAGTTCTAGAGTACTATTTAATTTCCGTTATTTTATGTTCAGTAATAATATTGGATTTTAATGTATCAAAGGCAAATAAAATGAATATATTATGTATATACAAGGCGGTTAAAAGAAGTGGGACGAAATAGTAGGAATAATTGAAATTATTTGTCCACATCACATGTTCATCAAAGTCTCTATTTTGCGTAGAGTAAATATTAAACGACTGGTTTTGCATGCATAAATTACATTTTTCAATGATTGTGTGGATTTAAGAAATACTACTAAACAAATTTTTTAAGTGTGTATAAAATCTTAACTGTTTTTTCCTGAGATTACAATTATTATGACACATGGTATTTACTCCTTATTTTTCAAATAATATTTTCTTGTAAATGCATAACTTTGATTATTGGGTAAATCTACATTATACGATATGTCAGAAGAAATTAAAAAAATTAACATTGCAATAAAATTATAAACCAATAAACGATAACTTGTTGAGCAGTGCTGATTGAAACAACAGAGCAGTAAAATGTTATTCATAAAGGTAGTGTAAAATATATAGATAGTCGCTTATCTGGTCTGCTAGTAATAAAGTTACCAGCATTTAATTGCAAAGCAGTCTCCTTAGGTGAAAAATCCTATAACCATTTTTCCATCAGGATCTACCAAAATTGTTAGATTGTTTAATATTAGTCAAGAATTATGTATAAATTGTATACGAATTCCCACCACGTGGACGTGTGCCATGCTGAACTGTATAAACAAGATGGCGAATAAGTTCAAGAATGTGTAACAACGTGTGTTAATAAAGTTTATTTAAGTTAACAGTTTCACCATTCAATGCACCTTTACTTAAGTGTTCTCATCCCCCCTACAAATTATATTATGGTGTGTTAGGACATTATTTTTCCCTCATAACATTTAGTGTCTTCTATTTTGTAAGGACATTTTTGATTAATAAAGAATGAGCTTCTTCCTTCAAGTAAAGTCTATTGTATTGTGATAATAATCGTTTTTCAGTTCCTGTAATTCTCCTTTGTTAACATCTTGATTTAGTTCGTCTACTTCTCTCAAATTATCATCTAGTAAACCATTTTTATTAATTTTACCAGAAAATCGATATTCTTGTGTAAAGAGGTCCTAGATTAGACTTACCTTTGGATTATCACTTAAGGCCACAAATTTTTCCATGTGGAGTTCATTATTCTGTGAGAAACTTACGGACATGCTTCATTAAAAATCTCTTAACGTTAATTTTTAATTCTGTAATTATGTTTTACTTAAATTTTTAGATATATGCTTAGGCCTTGTAGATATACGACAATTCGTGACAGATTTTTTTTGTTTGTTTTTTTTTTATAAAATATCCCCTACGTAGTATATTTTATTACAACTGCCATGTGATCTATAAATAACAATAAGTACTACTTGTATAACTTGTATAATGTGTGTCACTGCCTTAGTTATTTTTGCTTTATACTATCACTTCACCAGCGCGAAAGTCTTTTTAGGCTTTAGTCTTCTTATCAAATTTACATTGTGGAGGAACTGGATGGCCTCGGGATTACAGTAATTGAGAAGTCGTTTTTTATGACTTCCCGCAAAATTCTCGACGATTTGATTAACAGTGTCTTTTTCTAAGTTCCTATTGAGTTACTGTTTCTGTAATACTAAGGGACATTAACGATATTCCTCAGCACTTTATTCTAAAAACGTTAGATTATGTTTCTATTGGTTTTGCTGGTACAACTCCACAGCTGGATGCCATATGTCCATACGGGTTTAAGAATTTGTATGTACAGAAGAATTTTATTGCAGATTTACTAGTTTCTGTATCGACAAGTGCTACCAGGTGCACAAAATTGTTAACTAATTGGATGAGAGACCATAGGATTTATCGTTGATGCTTATATATTTCGTTTTATTAGTATTATTCTGAAGCTATTTTCTTGTGCTATCTTAATGAAATTACTATCTATATTGGGAATAAATCACAATTTATATTTATTTTGACGTTTCGATTACTATTTCGGAAATTGTTATCAAAATACGAAACATTAATACATTAAAATCCACGAGGAAACCAAATTCCCGGACCTGGCTGTATACCATTTGTCACATCACAAAAAATTAATTTAAACATTTCTTTATAAAAGGTATAATATCAAAAACCCTATCGGGCTACATCACAGAATGTTTTTGGAAATAATATTCCATCATCAATGCTATCTAGATGAACATGTAAAAAGCCACTAAACACATGGATAAAAACCCTTGAACTGTTGTTAAATTAGCTTTGAATTACATTATTTAATTTTATAACCTACGATGTTTAAATCACAACAGGAATGGTCAACCATTGTTTTTGTGTTACTTGGTGAAAAATTCTTAATTTTATTTGACTCATTCATATCGACAATTCAGACATAAATTAAACATCTTAAAGTAGATGACTTTAAAAGGATATTACAAATATTTTGTTGATCAATTCATCGACCATATGACTTCAATAGTGACAACGACATAATTTTTCGTCCTAATATGTGTATTTGAATCATAGTTTGTCCATAAATGTATGTTAATTCAATAAATAATTTTAAATTGCCTCTTTAGATATATACACTTAGATTGTCTGGGTGGTGTACAATTGTAAAAAAAGTTTAACACAGGATTTTTGTCTACTTCTTTTTATTCACTACAATGAACATATTGAGACTTTTTTTCACAACTTGTTGCTGCAACCTCAACTTTCTTCTGAAGATGTTGGAGAAATCTATCGAAATATAACGAAATCATTAAAAGAAGTACCATTTTGGCTTTTAATGTTTAGGTACTAACTCAATGAACCACCTTTTCGACATAATGGATCTATTTCTCGAATATGACTTTTTAACGTGCTAGATTAATTATGTGCAGTTGTTCTGTTACTTATAAAAAAAATATACATATATATATATATATATAATATATATATATATATATATATATATATATATTATATATATATATTGTTTGTATTTATATGTTCCAAGACTACTTTATACCTCTCATAAACTCCGTTAAAGTAAAATTTTAATGTACGTGCGTATCCTAATATTTGAAATTAACAAATATCGATAATAAAAAAAAACAAAAAAGTATGAAGTCACAAAAAAATAATGCAATTGAAATTTTGTCATGCTTTTTATAGTTCAATAATGTTTTATGATCAGTATAATCGTTTATTTAAGGAAAAAACTTAATACCGACTATTCATGTTAGTGGAAATTGTATAAGTTCGATCTGTATTACATTTACATGTTAATAAATTGTAACCATCACTTAGCTAAGAAACAAAAAACTTAAAACGGAAGAGCTTACAACATTTCATTTCCTGCTCTACTTCCTAGTTGTCTCAAGTTTTTCGAGAATGTAATTATATAATTTAAAAAGATTCTTAATATAAAATAATTGCATAACTGTTGTTGCATAATATTGATAAATTGAAGATTTAAATTAATTCAACCGCGAACCCAATTTTGTGGAAATGGAGTAGATATATATAAATATATATATATATATATATATATATATATATATATATATATATATATATATATATATATATATTATACAAAATTTTAGAAGGGAGAGTATATAATTTATATATATATATATATATATATATATATATATATATATATATATATATATTATATTATACTTCCCATTATTAATATTTTTAACAAAATACTATAATGGCGGTTATAATACCATTATTTGGTTTTGTTTCATTCGAGTCGATCTTTTTAATAACACAAAACAAATTATTAATGTTCTGTGTAGTACCTTCTTTAAATTATTTAATTTTCTGGGATATGTATAAAACAGTTGGTGAGTGGGTGACGTTTAATATATAAAAATATTAACTTTTACTTTTTAAGGACAATTAAGTTTACATTGCTTAAAGAATAATATTATATACTACTTTTATTTTAACTATTTTTAACGTAGATTGGTATAGCTGTTATATTTTATTTTTAAGTTAAATTTCTACATAAATAGAGACAAATTAATTTTATGTAGTTAAAAACTAAACAAAAAACATAAAATACAATTTATTTCCAACCGTTTGCTTACTCAGTTTCTTCAAACAGTAGCATTAAAGAAGCTATTATTATAAAAGAAGCATATCATATTGATTTTAAGCAGTAACGGTGGTATTGGTGCAGGAAAAAATACTAAAATATTGATTCTTTTCAGACCACTTTTATCGCAATTTGCTGTTTATCAGTAACAGCAAAGGCGAGACCAGGTATTGGACAAACCAAGTTAGAAGGAATTCCGGATCTGCAAACTTTTGGTGGAATCACCTATCCTAAATATGACATACTTCATCTTGGTGAATATTCCAAAGGATTTGTACCCGGAGATACCATTCATGAAAGCAAACATGAAACAATTACTGTACCAAAACCTTACCCCGTAAAAATTCCAGTCCCTCAACCCTATCCAGTTCACATTTCCAAACCATATCCTGTTGTTGAGACCAAGTACGTCAAAGTACCATATGCAGTACCCCATGAAATTGTCAAACATGTTCCCGTCCCCGTAGAAGTGCCAAAACCATACCCAGTGTCGGTTCATGAACATGGTGACTCTCATGGAGCAGGGTCGTCCCACACCTATGGAGTACAAAATGTTGGAGAAAATTATGGTATGTATGTAAAATACTCTTGTGATAATATATTTTCTTTAATATAAAACAGAATTTAATATATTGAATATTTAATTAATATTATGATTATTTTATGTAATGACATCACCATGACGTCGTGATAACGCCATCCATTTTATTTTTAAATCGAAACTTATATTTTTCTTTTAAAATTAAATAGACATAATATATATTTCTGTTAAATGACATTTAAAAAAAAACAACACAGAGACGTCGTGATATGTCATCCATTTGTTTTTTAAAACGAAACCTGAATTTATTTTGACAAAAAATTACTTGGACAGTTTCAACAAAATATAAATCATTTTTAAGAAGAGAAGCAAAGCGTTAGTTATTTAAATTAAATCAGTATAAATAAGATGCTTAAATATAGATCTCGTCACTACTTAACAATAGGCCAAGCTTTGTTTAAATTCACCTAGCTTATAGTATTAAATTTTCAGGTCGAATGTCATGCACCTCAGCACGAATTCTTTTCTTCATTTCTTTGATATTTTTAAATCGAGTGACATATACTTTGAATTTTATATATATATCCACAAAAAATCCAGCGAAGCAAGGTGCGGCGATCAACTGGTCAATCTATGAAGCTTATGCCCCAAATCGATTTTGAAAATACAATAATATATAACTTGACTTAATATTTACTTATACTGTCTTTTTACCAATTTTAGGAACTTCCGAACAAGTCTCAAACTATGAAACACAGGAACCTAATCATGAGGATGCTGGTTTGAGCGGGCATCAAGAAAACAGTTTAACAGAAGGTAATTCAGGATGGGTACCAGTTAACCAACACGAAGAGCAATAGTAAAGTAATTATTATTTGTTTTAATTTCTAGACTGATCAAACCTTTTTTTTGTTGAATAAAACTGTTGTTTATAATATGCTGTTTTTTTTTTAATTTTAATTTACATGTCTTGCTCTTTTACAAAATAGGTCAAGAAAAATGTTTTATATTTTAAAAAGAAAAATTATTTTTATTACTTATTATATTGAGACTAAATCAATAACGAATTACCTTTTAGAATTTGTGTGATACAGTTATGACGCTAAAAGTAACAGTTGTCTTAGAGGAATACGGTAACAAATTGATTCCACGTACATTTTCTTCTTCTTGTTCACTGGCTTTACACCTCAGGGTGAGTCTTCGCCGCATCCACTATCGCCCTCCATCCTCTACGATCTTGCGCTTCTATTTTTCATTATTGTTCCCCAATTCTAGATAAATCGGCTTCAACCTAATCTTTTCATCTGTTTCTCTGTTGGCCTACTGATCTTCTACCATCTGGTCTTTCAAAAAACACTGTCATCTGTCATCCTCTAATCGTACTACGTTACCTGTCCACCTTATGCGGTTTGCCTTGAGATTTCTATGTTTTCAGTTCCATACAGAGTCACCAATTGAGCATTGCGGCGTCTTCTCCAATCTCCTGTGAATTTATCTTTAGGAGGGCCAAATAATATTCTGAGAAACTTTCTACAAAAACTAGAAGCTTATTGAATTACCGCTACTTAAGAGTCCATGTTTCACTGCCATATGTAATAATTGGGCGAATAATCGACTTGTACAGTGTTAATTTAGATTTGCTTTTTAGCAGCTTCAATCTTAATAATGTTATAAGGGAATATAATGCTCTATTTACCGCAGCTATCCTTACTGAGACCTCTTTTTCTATATAATTCTCAGCTGTGATTATCGCCTCCATTTAAACTCCTTTACTACTTCGAAGTTGCGATCATTAAAACTGATATTCTGCCTAACTTTTGGACTATGATTTTTTTTACTACCATGTATTTCGTCTTTTCTTAATTTATCCGGAGACCCAGACTACCTGACTCCTCGAGCTGTGAGAACACCTCTCCCACATCTCTTGTAGAATGCGTGACTGCATTTATATCATTAGCAAAGGCCAGCAACAGGTGTGATCCTTGATCAGCAAATCCTCCTGTCAGCTCAGACGATATTTTACGTATTGCATATTCAAAAGCAAAATTAAACCGTAATGGTGACAAGTCCTGAATTTATACCAAATGACATCGTTGTTCTGCTTTCTATCTTTACTTGCGCATGCAAGTCTGACACGCACATTTGCGTTAATTTAACTAATTTTCTTGGTATTTCCATTTCTAACACTGCTATCCACAAGTTACTTCTTTTTATGGAAATGTATGGAAATCTATGAAAGTTTGGTGCACATCGCGGTTGAGTTCCCAGTATTTTCTCTAATACCAAAGCCGCATTGGTAGTGCCTAGAATGTCTTTCGAAAGTGATATGAGTATCATTAGCAAGATAATTGATAGCACTTTATATGATGTGCTAATAAGCGATATGTCTGTATAGTTTCGGAATTTTTCTTTGTTTTCTTTCTTATATATGGGAATTATAATGTTTCCATTCCATTCTCTAGTCATTTTCTGTTGTTTTCTCCGTTTTTTAACAACTCTTCATTTATGTGATGCGATCAAATTCCTTACTTCCTCAAGTGGTGGTGCTACTATTTTGATATTTGAAGAATGTAACGTAATATCTGCTTCCTCTGTCTCATTTTCAATATTTAGTAAATTCCGAAAGTATTCCTTCCATTGTTCGAGTATTTCCGTTTCTATAATTATAGGTTCACCTGCTTTATTTTTCATAGGCTGTGTTACTTCAACACTTGCACCATTTCTGACTGATTTCACTTCACTAAAGATTTGCTTATTTGATTCATCTCGCCACTTCTGTCCATTTTCCGGATTTGCTGTTCTAGGTAGCTCCTCATTTGTTTTGAATAGTCGCCTTGTTTGTGCTCTTGTTCTGTTAACATCTGCTTTGTTCTCATCTGTGGGGACTTTTAGCATTTTCAATCTTTTTTTCGTTTTCATTTTCAGAATTTCCTTGCATGCTATGTAAAATCATTTCCGTTTTGGGTGAGTCCTCTTTTTTCCAATGGTTTCCTTGGCTGCTTGTTCTATAACTGATGCCACTTGCTGCCATGCTTGTTCTAACTCTGCATTATGCTTTTCCTCTTCCAGCAATTGGAATTTGTTGCTCATTGCCACTTGATAATCCAGTTCTTTATTTGGTGTTTGTAGGGCTTCTATGTTCCATATTTCTCTTTTTTCTTATTGTTACAGTTCCTGTATTGATAATCACGTTCCGAACTTAGATTTCAACAGAAAGTAATCGCTATCGCTGTCAGCTTCTCTCATACTTCTTGAATTAATAACGCACATTTTACATTAGATTTGTATTTGAAAACCGGATTTTAAATCCGAAATCTAAAAACTTAAAAGCACGCTTTAATTTTCGGAAACACTAGAAGCGGACCTAAACTTTTTTTATTTTTTAAAATAAAAACTATTAATAATAACTAAATATTCCTATATGTTTTCCAATAAACTTAACTTTTTCTTATAAACTCAATAAGTGTATATATGTATACATATATTTTGACGAATTTGTTACCACTCAAATATAAATTATTTAACTAATTTAGATACCATGACATCAACACTCCATACTTATATACCTTAAAATTAAATATATACATTACCTGTCGTTCCTTTTATGCCATTTATGTCATATTAATATCTTTAATTTAAAGAAAATTTAAAATTCATAGAATAGTTCTGTAACTCCCGTGAATAATTAAGTCAATTTTGCATAGTTTTCAGGAGACGACTTACAAGTTTTGACATGTCATAAATCGATTTTATATGATAGAATGCTGAAACTAAAAAAAATATTTAAATAAAATGAATGGAATAAAGAATTTATTAAAGGCGATAAATACAACAAGTATTTTTTCTTTTATGTTGCTATCGGCACTGATTCCTTGCTAATGTTGGGTAAACTAAATAATATAGTTGAACGTCCTCTACAAGCAAAGTTTATTGTTTTGAATCGATCTTCTTTTAATGAGCACTTAAATAAAATTTGGCCGCCGCTTTGAGCCATTGGACAGGTTTCCACAGAAACCGTTCGCCATCATGATTAATGTTTTTAATAACGTAAGGGTCATGTTTCGTCACAAGTGGATTAAAATCGAAGAAATTCTCTTTAAACATCATCACAATTTCAAAGGGATTTGTCCGTTTAGCAATTCTTTTTTTTTTTCTTCGCCCTTTCAATAACGGAGTCGTCATTATCACAGTGCATACAAGTGTGGCCATTAACCAAAAATTTCTGGTTGATCTTCAGGTTTGCTTTTTGATTAACAAAATTAACGTTATTTTTATTCTGACGTTATTTTTATTCTGACTACCACACGTATGGGAATAAAATGTTACTTCCGTATTTTCTGAAGACAAGTGTGTTAAAAATTATTAAGGTATGAGGCAATTTAATTGGCTCCTCGGCCAGATATGGTTTATCCCACAAATATCAAGTTACTTTGTCTGTTACCATGTCATTCACCGTAGGGTTAAAGCTCCACAGCAGCCTGTTGTAGAAAGAAACTAAGGTTGTAAGGTAAGAGGTAGGCAGGCACTGTTGAAAGTCCAATGCATAAACTTCTTTTGATTGATTTTCTTTTGCAATTGAATTATCTCGACTTTTCTACTCATAAACAAATTGGGCCATGTTATAATGTTTGTCTCTCTCGGCTATTAATTGGGTTTTAGATTGTTATGAGGACAATTTAATTTGTACATTGAAATTGTCGTATTTGTGACTTGTGTCTTACTTTGCTTTTTTAGCAAAGCAAACCTAAATCACGAAAGATTTTAGTGTAAATAGTTAGGCAAACAGAAGAAGCTTGTTCTTCCTTATACAAATCAAACATTTTTGAAATAGTCAAATTGGACGGTAAAAATTTAGTCGTAAATTAGTCAGAAAATGGCGTGATGTAATAACTGATGTGGTTTATAGTTAACCAATCATGCACAGTGGACCAAAAAAGGTCAACTCGAGTTAACTTGTTAAGCACAGAAATCGATTAGTGGTCATAACTGGTCAGGTCAGTTTAATTATTTATTTACCAAGACATTATTTTACATCATATTAGGTAAGTCGACTTAATCTAAATAGTACATAAATTTCAAAGATAGCGAAAAACACACATACGTATAACTTTGGCTAGAGTCAGCTCACAACTACTAACCTACTTGTTCACAACATCGGGAAAGTCATTCTGTCCTCATTTGTGTACTTATCCCATTTTGTTAAAATTCACTGGACCAACAGATTTATTAATCACAATTTTCAAAGGACGTATGGTACCTTGATTAATGTACAAAAATAAGTATCAATCATGTCTTGTCTTTTTATAATAGTGACAGATTTATTCATAGCACATTACCACCTAGCATTGAAACTCCCGTGTTAACGAGTAAAAGAATGATTGGCGCATCACCTAGTGACCGGGAGCGTAACTATATATACATGGCGCTAAATTCAAAAGTTTTGTAATATTGGGAACTCATAGGATCCTAGGATTGTGAACTCATTTTAAAGTAAAGGAAAATCGATATAATTCTAAAATAACAAGAAAAATTCTAATCCTATACGAGAATAAATATTTTTCGTATACTTTTTGGGTTTTCTTGTTATGTTGAGACTATATTTATTTTCTATTACATTAAAATGCCAAAGTAGTTGAAAAAATTAAAGAATAAAATAAAGAATAAAATCTTTATTTATAAAAATGTTACAAGAAATGTTATATGTGTTACAAGAAATACTAATAATACAAACCAAGTGTACTATAATTTAGTTTTCTTAATGTTGTGGCAAGAACTGATCAACATTTAAATAATTGTTTTGTCATTCCTATGTCGTTTTATGTGAATAAAAGCCTAATTCTGCAAAAGCCATTTTTCGCAAAGAATTCAAACATTAGTATATATACCATTCAAGATTTTTTTAGAAAGCAATGAATCTAAAGATAAATCCCTAGAAGATAAAGGTAAATACATGCTTTTAATAAATTTAGTCTATGATTACATAAGCGAAGCAATCAATAGGGAAAACCAATTGCTTTTTTCATACATACTCTGAATGAAAACATGTAATTGAAAAATAGCAAATGTGTTGTAAAAAAAAGTATTAAAAAAATGCAGACATTATCTGGTAGGAAAGCAATTCAAACCAATCACAGATTAAATCACTATTTTGGTTATATAGAATGCCGGCATATATAAAATCTGACAAGGAGAATTAGCTTTATTTTAAAAGAATTTAATAATTATCTACACTCTAAAGGAATATGTTCAAGTAGAACAACAGCATATAACCATGAAGGAAATGGTTAAGTCGAAAGATACAATGAGTTATATGGAAATTGGTGAATCTAGCATTGAAAACAAAATATTTAGACATCACTAAATGGAAAACTGCTTTACCAGGACCTCTGCACTATATACGAAGTTTACTGTTGAATTAAGTTGTTATATTATTAAATCACGATAATGATGAAGGTAAAAGTCCAAATAACACACCAGAGAATTCCACTACTAAATCAATACCAGATGTGACAGGAAATTTACCTGTTCAAAAACCTGATGATAATTATGAACCAAGATTAAAAAATTCAGATTTTAAATCTAGCTGTAAATCAGCTGGAGCTAAAAATAAACCAAGATAGTTGCAATATTTTGTTCACAAATAGGGACAGAATAATGGTATAATTTAGTGTTTTAAATATTGTAGCAAGAACTTGTCAGTATTTAAATAAAGTTTTTTGGAATTCTAATGTCAAATTAAAGCCTAATACGCAACAGACAGCCATCAGACATTTTGAGTTCTTTGTAGTACTTACATCCTAATCTAATAACACACACTACCAGCGGTCAGTGAGAACTCTAACTGTCTGGTGTTCTACTCACAGAAAGACAGAACTCAAGAACTCTGATAAGTTGGAAACAGAAAAATTAAATGATTTAGTTCTAGAAAGAAGTTTATATACATTATTATGATAATATTTTTACCCATATTTAAACCTATAAACCCAACACTTAGCGCTAAGATTCTAAGATCCAGCACTATAAAGATGGAAAAATAACATTAAAAAAATATGTAAAGTATTACCTAGTTACAATAAAAACATGAACTATTTTGTAAAGTTAAGTTTACAAACTCTATGGTACCAGTAAATCTTTTCTACTAATATTTATATATTTATTGAGAGACATATTAAAGACATTTAGATTTAGGTTGTTCTACAAAATGAACAATAAAAGTACATAGATGAGACAAACCATGATAATATATGCTACTCTAAGACCAATCTCACTCACAAGAGATAGACAGATCCCTCCTTACACTTAACAGGCAAGCTCATAGACCTCTCCATATGATAGTGTAGTCATGGTCTGCTAATCTAATCCAACTTTGAAAGGCGCACACCTGTAAAAATTTATGTCGAACCCTCTCTAAGGTGATGATTTTTAAGATAGTTGTTGAACCACCACCTACAAATAATTCAAATAGTAAGCTAAGTAAGACTGATTTTATAATATATAATTTTGGGTTAAATTTATAATTAACTAATTTTATAAGTAAAAGGTCACATACATACATATATTGGCATAATAGTTCTTATCTGGTGCTGGTAAAAACAAACTCAGAATGGCTGTTCTCGTAATACCGGTATGTCCAACATTAATTAAATCTTCCTCTTTAAAATGACTAGCGCATACACGAAAATTGTTATAAATAGTTTCTGTTGCAGCATGCTATAATTAGGGCTCTTAACAACATTCACTCATTTATCAAACATATCCATATAATGTCCTGGACTTGAAAAACTGTATTGCTTGCTAGTAGTATCCATGCAATCTGAAACACATCTTTTTTGTTCAGTTCTTCTTCTCCACATTGTTATTCCATGTAATCTATTCAAGTCCATAATAAAAAATCGACTAAAATTTACCTTTTTGCACTACTGATATAAAAAAAATTAAATTATAAAATAAATTATACAAAATAAAACAAATACAAGTATGGCGCCGTATTTCTCTAAACTTAAACGCAACTTTGACTTGACCACAGCGACCAAACCCACAGCACACTTCTTCCGCATAGGAACGAGACTAGCAGCGCCACCAAACGAATAGGCGCTAAATCCGAACGTGATTTGGCCTTGGCTATCCCTGTTACCAATCTAGGTTTAATGTTATCTATGGATTTGTTACACAATTACACAAGCCAACACAGTTGCGGTGTGATCTATCCTCATCCGGTGATGAGGATGCTTCGGTAGCAGAAAGATGACCCCTTTCACTGTTGGATTTGTGTGAGTGTGAGATGTGTGAATTTGTGTTTAGTGTGAATGTGTACGAGTCTGACTCGGTCAACTCTAAAACTAGTGTATTGCACTAACATTTTCATTTTATTATTGATCGCTCCCACTAACAGCCAGGCCTCGTCCAAGTTCGATAGAAGGTTCCAGCAACTGTCGATTCAGGGGAGAAAATAGTTGCGGCTATTTTCTCAGGGACTGACCGGTATCGTTGAGTAATGAGATTGGGAAACCGCAAAAAACCAATCTCCCCCTGTCCGGGGTAAGAAAAGGGATTGGAGGTTACATGTGGGTTCTGTAGGCTATTGGAGTGGCCTCAAGGACGTCAGCGTATTTTTCCGGAAATTCGTCGATGCAAGCCTGTTTTTGGGCTTCCGGGAAGATACGTGACCGCGGACAGAGCAGGAACTTTTTAGTGTATCTTGTGTATTAGAAGGGGAGCCGTCGATAGTTCTAAGGGTAAAGTTCCTGTTGAGAGTTTTTTTTCTCTCGATAATTGGTGTGGTTTGCCGTTTGATGGATTTCACGGAATGTATTTAAAATGATAAACATTGCTTATAAAGGCCTATTTTCGTATTTTGGTCGTCTTTTGATATTATTTTATTGCGGTATGTGGTTCATAACTCTTTATTCCTGAAACCCGATTGTCTTTGGCATATTTGACTTCTTGTTATTGTATTAAGTGTATTAAAAATGACAAATATTGCTTATAAGGGCCTATCTTCGTATTAGGTCCTTTGATAATATTTTATTGCGACTAGGTATTTGGTTCGTAGCCCTTTATTCCTGAAACCCGATTGTCACTTTCATATTTTTTTCCCTACGTTTTTGTTTAGTTTTTTTTTTGTAATTTACTTAAATGTATTTTATGCCTTTAACAATGTTATGTTTGTATAACTTCGGTATTGCATTTGACTTTTCTTTGGAATCATTAAGATAATATCGTGTCCACACTTTAGGTTCAAGTTCTTTAATAGAAAAATAGCTTTGTTTATTAAACAGTAGTAGAAAAATCATTAAAGGAACGAGAATAAATACGAAAAACCACCAGGAATGTCTGGGAGCGTCTGAAATAAATGGAAGTAAAGACAACAGTAAACAAGACATTATAGAATCATTTTAAATTCTTATAAGAGGTATTATGAAATTCAAGTTATATGAATGTGGATAGAAATGTATGTTAGATCAAGATAATAGAATTATTTTAGGTAAATTTAAATATTTAGATTATTTATTTATTTTCATAATGACTTTATTTTAATTCAAAAAATTAAGAAAAAAATATTTGGTTATTTATAATAAAATTTCCATAAAAAATGTGAAACTTTTGAATTAACAATATTTTATATCAAAAATTGTTTTTTTATGTTATAAACGATTAAATTATCTCATTTCAATTACTACAAAGATGTACCCTTTTGTTTTTCTTATATAAATAAATATATACAGTACCTCAGGCAAACCTAAGTTAGTTCGCATATTGCGATTTAACAATTTTAGAAATCAATAAATGCTATTCTTATTGCAAATTAGCAGTCAATAATAGACTTTAAAACTACCGATTGGAGAAGTAAATAACTAATAAAGAATCAAAGGTGCGCCTTTTCAGATAGTAACCTTTATCTTCTGGTTTATGGTTTCACTACGCCCACCTGTTGGCAAATGAAAACACTAATAATAACGAGGACTATAGCGAATTGCATAATTTTGCAAATTATATAGAGCAAGGAGTTTGTGTTGGATAATGATTATGGTATGGAAATAAAATTAACTATTAAAAGGAAGTTAAGCAATCATTTAAATGCTTATATTGAGATTTTCTTCGGTATTTGTGCCACGGAATCATAAATAACTTATATAAAACAAATTATTTACAAATACTCCGTTTAAATGTACTACTTTTATTGGAGAAAAATATTGCTTAGTAAGATGTGTGAATAAGTGAAACTTGTCAATCTTAGTTAGTCCGTCCACTCTCAATAATTCTGCAGAAGAATTTATTAAAAATTTGATTTGTTGTATTTCTTAATCTGAGGTAGGGTAAAGGTGACAATGGTTGGCACCTTTCTGTCTTAGTTGGGTTTCATATATTGAAAAGAAACCGATATTGGTTTATGTGAAGTATATAATGAACGAATATGAGTGTCCAGATATTGCTTGTTAACCCTACATCATCATTTTCTATGGCTATCCTTGTTTTACACTAGAAATTTATGAATTTAACAAGGATGGACGTAGTTTATAGTGGTTGGTATGTATATTACACTGCTTGGCATCTGATGATTTAATGGTTGGCACTTGTTTTGTGGGTTGGCATATCAAGTTTTTCTTTTTGAAAAGTGATTAAAATTAATGTCCTAATTTACCTAAAGTAATAAAAACCAAAATGTTCGCTTAATATTACATTTATTAGACGTAGGATATTACAAATTTGTGGAAAATGAATACTTTAATTAGAGTTCGGTGCACTTACTGCAGATGAATACTTTATCAAATACTTTTTTGTTGCATTTCAAGTGAAAAGTTCTTATACATTTTGAACATTTTCTTCCTTTTCTGTTTAGGTGTATATTGTCACCACATTGATAACTGTTGGTAACTGTTCAGTGGAAATCCGGGAATCTTGAGTTCTTCCAGTTACTTGTTTTTAAATATTATTTGGACTTCCCGTGGTTTTAGTAAAGAACAAAATACCGTACATGAAACTATTTAATTACTTCTATGTGACTGTTATATAAATTGTTTTTATAATATAAAAGAAAGAAAAACTTAATTGTTTGTAATAACACAACTAAAATATTACAAATATAAATTAACACTACGTTGTTACATCTATGACTGGAAACCGAATAATGAATGAGGGTTGTTACAGGTAGGCTCCCAAAAGGTGAGTACTTCTAAAAATAAATTCTAACGGTAATTTCTAATGTCCCTTAGCAATAAGTCGTTGCCAAACTAACTAAGCTATGCCGTTTCAAAGACGACAGGACCGTCGTCAGATCTTTTAAAGTCTTAACATAAGCCGCCCCCTTTGAACGCCATAAGGGGGTTCAAAAATTCAAATGTACAAAGTCAGCAAGTCAATATTAAGCCGAAATTATAAAGTTTATCTAAACACAAAAAAACTAGAGTTGATCTTCGTTCGATAGCACACATAACTTCACAACCGGACGTTTGTATACGCCAGAGTTTGTTTTTAGCGTTACACTACGCACAATTCCATCACTGCCGGGATGGATGTCAATCACTCTACCTAAGGCCCATCTAATAGGTTCTAGTCCATCTTCTTTAACAAGTACTAGGGAACCGATCTTGAGAAGGGAACTGCATTGTTTCTTCCACTTGACACGTTGCTGAAGAGAAGAGACGTATTCTTTGGACCATCGTGTCCAATAGCATTGCACCATTTGCTGCACCTTTTGAAATCTGCTCAATCTGTTCTCCATAACATCTAACAGATTGCGGTCAGGAAGTGATGTGAGAGGTGATCCAACCAGAAAATGTGCGGGTGTGAGAGGAAGTAGGTCTGAGGGGTCATTAGACATAGGAAAAAGAGGTCTGGAATTGAGAATTGCTTCAATTTGAATCAAAACAGTGGAAAACTCCTCATAGGAGAGAACCGTATTGCTAATTACTCGTTTAAGATGGTATTTTACCGATTTTACCCCAGCTTCCCAGATATCACCAAAGTGAGGTGAACGCGGTGGAATAAATTTCCAATCGATACCCTCAGAAGAGAGTGTGTCATGTAAGGCAGAATTGTTAGCCTTGAGAAAGTTGGAAAGTTCATTGTTGGCACCTTTAAAGGTGCTCCCATTATCGGAAAGAATAGAAGCACATTTACCCCGTCGAGAAGTAAAACGTCTTAAAGCTGCTATAAAGCATTCCGTAGTCAGACTACTCACAACCTCTAAGTGTATAGCCTTTGTGGCCAGACAAATAAAAAGTGCTACATAACCCTTAATAGTCTTGTAGTTTCTCGTAAGACGGTCCTTTAAAAGAAAAGGTCCCGCGTAATCAAGTCCCGAGTGGGTAAAGGGTCGTGAAGGAGTAAGACGTGAAGAAGGTAGATTACCCATTAAATAAGTTTCGAGTTTTGGAGCTGCCTTGAAACATGGGATGCAGTTTCTGACAACCTTTCTAACGACATAACGCCCATTGAGAGGCCAATATTTCTCTCGCAAGGAAGATAAAAGTAGCTGTGGACCAGCATGCTGTAATTTTATGTGTTCATGCCGTACAAGTATGTCTGTAAAATGATGTTTTTGTGGAAGTACAATGGGATGCTTTCTCTCGTATGAGATATCAGCGTTGTGAATTCTTCCACCAACTCGAATTATGTCATCTTGATCAAGAAAAGGATTCAGGGTGAGAAGTTTGTTTTTATGATCGACCTTGCCATGTTTTTTGAGATGTGTAAAATCATCAGAGAAAGACTGATTTTGCACAATGCGAATAAGACAAATCAGAGAACAGGCAATTTCGTCACATGTTAAATTGGTAAAGGTTCTTTTTGGCATGGTTAGCCTGGAATTTTTACAGAAACGTAATAAGTAGGCTACAATTCGTTGTAGTTTAGTCAAGGAAGAAATTTTGTAAATAATGTCGAGATTCATGCAAATTCTTGCAGATAGATTAACAGAAGATCGAAGTTCAGGAATTTTAACCTGTTTGAAGGGTTGATGAGGCCAGAAATTTTCAGACAATGAAAGCCATGGAGGGCCATGAAACCATATATCGGAATTTTGTAGTGCCGTGGGTGAAATACCACGTGACAATAAATCTGCAGGATTTTCGTGTGTGTTTACATATCTCCAGGAATTGGAATTAGTTAAGGATTGAACCTGTGAAATTCTGTTCGCAACGAAAGGTTTTAACAAGTTGGGAGGTGTATTGATCCATGCTAGAACGATGCTGGAATCACACCAACAAACAACTTCATCAAAATTAATTTGTAGTGATTGCTTTACTTTGTCCATCAATTCTGATAAGAGTAGGGCTCCACTAAGTTCAAGTCGGGGAACTGTAAGAATATGTTTCAAAGAAGCTACCCTGGTTTTGGCACAGAGTAAGTGACAACTTATATTTCCCTGAGCATCTAACGAACGAATAAAAATACAAGCACCATATGCTGCAGTAGACGCATCGGAAAATCCATGTAATTGTATGGATGTAAAATTGGAAACGGTATTATATCGAGGGAATTGTAATTTATTAAGGTTGACTAATTGGGATTGATAATTTGACCAATTTGTATGAATGTCCATGGGTACAACTTCATCCCAGGAAATTTTTAGACGCCATAAGTCTTGTAGAATGATCTTAGCGGTTATTGTAACTGCTGCTAAGAGACCAAGAGGATCAAATATCCTTGAAATTGCTGAAAGAATGTGTCTCTTAGTAATCTTAGAATTGTTTGTAGTAGGTTGAACATTAAAGAAGAAAACATCTAATTTAGGATTCCAAAGCAGACCTAATGTTTTGACAGTTTCATCGGAACCTATGTCCAAAGGAGTGTTGTCTATATCTATATTCGGTTGTCTATATTCGGTTGAGTTTGATTTCCATTTACTTAAATGAAAGCCATGTTTTGAAAGTAATTCAGTGATTAAAGATTGAATATGTTTAAGTTCGTCTAAGGTGGACGCATCGGTATGGAGATCGTCCACGTAAAAATCGCGTAAAATTATAGACGAAATATCAGGAAATTTGTCAGAGTAAATGTGAGCTACTTCTTGCAGACATCGCGTTGCTAAAAAGCTGGCAGAGACAGTGCCATAAGTTACAGTATTTAAAGTATAAGTCTCGATAGATGAATTTGGATCAGATCGCCATAATATTTTTTGTAAACAACGCTGATTTTCTTTTATAAGAATCTGTCGATACATTTTAACGATATCAGCAGTTAAAGCAAATTTGTGTTTTCGAAAACGTAAAATAATAGTGAAAAGATCGTCTTGTAGTGTAGGACCTACCATTAGTATATCGTTCAACGAAAAGCCAGTGTCAGATTTAGCAGATCCGTCAAATACGACACGGATCTTGTTGCCCTTGTAAACGCAATGATGAGGGAGAAAGAAGTCTGGATGAGATACCAAATTTGAAGAAAGTTTAGTCATATGATTCAATGATGAGTATTCACTGATAAATTGAGTATAATCTCCTTTTAAAGTTAGGTTAGAGTTTAATTTCTTTTCCAGAGAGAAAAAACGTTTGGTAGCTGAAATCTCTGAATTGCCAAGATTAGATAGAGGTAACTTTAAAGGAAGAGAGACAATGAATCTGCCTGTAGAATCAAAGGAAGTAGTTTCTTTAAAGTGTTTCTTACATTGAAGTTCTTCTTCAGAAAAGAACTTGGTTTTTGGAAATTCTTCAAGCTCCCAGAATTTCTGTAATTGATTTTCGAGATTTCTGTTTCTAGAAAAGTGACAATTTGTTTTGTTATGAGAAAGAAAAGGTATAGGACCGGATACAATCCAGCCAAGCTTGGTTTTGTGTAAAGTGGGTTGACCATGTGATAGTTTAATTTGACCAACGCATAAAAGATCCCAAAATGTGTCTGCACCAATTAAAATGTCTATAGGAGACGAAACGTTAAAGTGTGGATCGGCGAGTGTAACATTAGAAGGAATGTTTAGAGATTCCCTGTTTAGTGTGACAGAAGGCAGTCTACCAGTTATTTCAGGCATTACTAAACAAGAAATTGTACGTGTAAAGCTGATTGTATTTGATTTGAAGGTAAGAGAAGTTTTAAGATGAACCACAGAATTTGTTTGATTTATGCCATAGACAGAAAAATCAATTTCAGTTGTGGGTAATTTTAAAGTGTTAAGTAAACGTTGAGTAATGAAATTACTTTCCGAACCACTATCCAATAGTGCACGAGCTTCATGCATGTTGCCTTTGGAGTCAAAGACTTTAATTAAAACAGTAGACAGTAAAATTTGCGTCGAACTAGCAAAATGGTTGTGAGTTGTTAAGGAGTTTGTCGTCTGATTGAAAGGTGTTTGAGAAGATGATGCTTCGAAATTTGGAGTATTCTGAATGGAATTATGAAAATGCAAAAGAGTATGATGAGGTTTACCACATTTGCGACAGCCAGAAGATTTGCAGTTTTTAGTAGGATGTCCAGAACGTAAACAATTGATGCAAAGTTTTAAACGTTTTGCTTCATTTAAGCGAGAGGTTGGCTGTAATTTACTAAAATTAGGGCAAGAATAAATAAGATGATTTTGTGAACATAATGAACAATTTAAAGTGTTGCTATTATTGTTCGTAGATACAAAAGATTTTGCTTTGGTGCGAAGTTTATCGTCGTGATTATTAAGAGATTCCAGAACTCTACATTTTCCTTTTAAGAATTCTGTGAGCTCACTTAATGTGGGCAAATTTGTAGCGTTGTCTTTCAATGATTGTTCCCATTCGCGGTGAGATGTGTTGTCCAATTTTGTAGTGACTAAGTAGATAATAAGAGGATCCCAACCTGTAATGTCTATTTGTAAAGATTCAAGAGATCGTAGATGCCGTTGTAAACCATCTAATAGGGCTCGCAAATCATTATGTGAATTTCTAGAAATGTTGGGTGAATTAAAGAGCTTTTTGATGTGATTATTAACCAGAAGTGGTTTATTTTCAAACCTTTCCCTTAAAAGTGACCATGCTGTGGCATATGTCGCATCAGAAATATCTAAATTGCGTATTGTGTCTGCAGCAATGCCCTTTAAGGATAGTCTCAAATAGTGAAATTTCTGAATGTTCGAAAGTTCGGAATTTGTGTGGATGATGGAGTTAAAGGTGTCTCGAAAAAATAGCCAAGTGTCGTAGTCGCCTTCAAACGAAGGTAAATTAATAGTGGGTAAACGTACATTTTGATGAGAAATGGTAACTTCACTTGTAGAAGGTGTAGATGATTGTGATATCTGACCAGCAGGAGGAGTCGAAAGTTTGGCAAGAAGTTCTCTAGCTAGGCCAGTGATAGAAAAGAATGGATTTTCAAAAGATGCTCGTTCCCTGTCATGAATAGTTGATGAATTTGTAGAGTAGTTTGGGTCAGCGGCCTCAATAATTGATTGCACATTGTCAAAATCGTCATAGAGCTTCTCAACTTTCTCAAGGCGCAACTGTAAATCCCTAAAGTTAATTTCAGTTGAAGGTAACTCTTTGACAGAGTTAAAATAATTCGAGAAACGAGTTAAAGTGCCCTTAATTGAAGTGCGTTTAATTTTAGCATTATCAGCAGCTTCAGCCATAGTAAAAAGTAAATTTATTAAATGTAAAATATGTAAGGTACAATGTTAAGTATTTTAACTTGTGTGTTAAATGAAAATGTAATTAAATGTAAATTTTTGTGCTTAAAAAGATATAAAACAATAAATTTGCTGTAATAAAATAGCACAGAAAATGTTAAAACGATTAAAGTGTTAAATGTAGCTTTATTTATTTATAAAGCGTGCCCGATTCGCTGGAAAGCCGAATCGGTTGGTAAAGAATACCCAAAAGTTGCAAAAAAAAAAAAGAAAATATGTCAAATCTATCAAGGAAGGATGTAAAAAAGACGATAATATGTGATTACGAGTCGCAAATGACGAACCGTATTGGTTATATAACCCAAAAGTGTGTGTGAATTATAGCAAATTGTACTAAATATATCCAAATGGGATGTAAAAATATATATGTTGAGTGATGTGGTGTAAGAATGCAAAAATTTATTTAAAAATAAATTAAATTAGTTATTTTTAAATGTAAAATAAGGAATAAAACCCTGTAATACCACAACACCGCGTGTATACCAAGTAAAATATTCAAATAAATGTATTGTGTGTTGTACAAAATAGTGATTTATAACAAACAATTAAGATAGAAGTAGTTTTCCACCGAATTGAAACAAAATCAAATGTAAATCTCATGTGAAATTGTAAAAAAATGAAATAGTGGTAAAAGGAAAAGCACTAACCTTTGATATTTTGTATTTCCAAAGCAGCAAGCATCCGGCTCGAAGGACCAGAATGTTGGTAACTGTTCACGGACTGTTGGAAAACCGGGAATCTTGAGTTCTTTCAGTTACTTGTTTTTAAATATTATTTGGACTTCCTGTGGTTTTAGTAAAGAACAAAATACCGTACATGAAACTATTTAATTACTTCTATGTGACTGTTATATAAATTGTTTTTATAATATAAAAGAAAGAAAAACTTAATTGTTTGTAATAACACAACTAAAATATTACAAATATAAATTAACACTACGTTGTTACATCTATGACTGGAAACCGAATAATGAATGAGGGTTGTTACAGGTAGGCTCCCAAAAGGTGAGTACTTCTAAAAATAAATTCTAACGGTAATTTCTAATGTCCCTTGGCAATAAGTCGTTGCCAAACTAACTAAGCTATGCCGTTTCAAAGACGACAGGACCGTCGTCAGATCTTTTAAAGTCTTAACAATAACAAATTCCGTTTATTACTAGTTTTTTTTTAGAAATAGTCATGCCACATGACATCTGTTGAGATTTTGTATTATTTTCTCCAATAGTGTCAAAAGAGCATCCAGGAGATGAACAATCAAGATTTTTTATTTCTATATGATTTGTCGACTTCTGTAAACTGCTATTTACACTTCCATCTTCTTTATTATTTTTCTGCTCATTTTCAGTTATATTCTCTGTGTTACTTTTTGATACAGCTGTAGCTGGCTTTACTAATATGTTTTGTTGGATAAGTACATACTGATTTTTTTTGCTTCAAAAGAACATCCAGGAGATAAACAATCAAGATTTTTTATTTCTATATGATTTGTCGACTTCTGTAAACTGCTATTTACACTTCCATCTTCTTCATTATTTTTCTGCTCATTTTCAGTTATATTCTCTGTGTTACTTTTTGATACAGCTGTAGCTGGCTTTACTAATATGTTTTGTTGAATACATACTGATTTTTTTTTTGCTTCAACATTGACTTTAGTTTTTTTGTTTCTTTCTGCTAGTGTAACTTTTCTTCCTTAATTATATTAGCCTTTTTCCTGTCTTCCTTTGCTTTTCTTCTATTTTATTTTTCTTCTTCCTGCAGCCATTTTTTCTGTTCTTTATTCTCTGCAATAACTTTCCATTTTTCTGATGTTATGACATATGGCAGTTTTTCTATTTGTCTTTTATTTTTCCTTAAAGGGGACGATGGCCAGTGCAGAATTTCACTAATAGGCATTACGTTCTCTATAATCACATTTTTTGGATTAGGCATATCTTTGACTAATAACTGATCAAATGTTGATTCTGTTTGCGCTGTAGAAATATTATTATCAAACAATTCCATGGGTTTCTCAGGATTTGTTGAAATATCAGGCATGACCTCATTAAAGGTACCTAGTGCATCTCTCAATTCGGGATCAAAGCTAAAATCCAGGAAGATTTCACTAGTTTCAGTATTTGCATTAAGTAATCTTCTATCAGACAGTGTGTCCACATCTGATTGAAGTGGCATATCTACATTATTTATACCTGACGGACATGGTATATCTAAATCCGGTATAAAATCTATAGGCATACTTTCTATATCATATGAAGTAAGTGTGGTATTATTGTTGCAAGTAAAGAAATTCCATATTTTCTTTAAACATAGATTTTCCCTACTACTATTGATTCCACCATTGCCAACTTCAAAATTGTGCAACAGATCTGGACCTAGCAATCTTTTAAATGTATCAAGTGTTAACGCCGGTTCATCTGATGCATTAGTAGTGTTTATTTCATCACCGTCATTTTGACTTGTCTCCACTCCATTTCCTTCATTTTTGTGTCCTATACACTTGGAATAGTCTATTGCATTACAATCCCAAGGAAATAGGCCAGTAGCTCTAAACCCATTAATTATGGTACTATTTTTAACATAGTCGTTTACAACCTTGGAAAGTAAAGGATCAAAGTTTTCTTTCGTAAACTGGAGCAATGGATGTTCTCTTCTCCACTGAAGTATGCCCTTTTGCCAGCCTGCCTTTAATGGCTTAAAGGCAGCGACATCAACAGGTTGTAACAGTCTTGTAGCATTTGGGTACAAAGCTATCAGCACTATACCCAGCTTGTTGCATAACTGATTAACTTGGAGAGTCAGATGTGTTTTATGCCCATCGACAAATAGAATAACTGGCTTTTCAACCTTATTTTTTACAAGGAATGGGTTAAATACGTTTGCTATGTATTCGTAGAATAAAGCAGATTTCATCCAGCCATTGTCTGAATAGCCTACTCCCCAATCTTTTGGAACTGTTTCCAATATTTCTTTTGGAGGTTTTCTCTTATATGGAAATATGATCATTGGTGGAGTCACACCACCATTGGCACAAAAGGTGAACATTACTGTTAACGCAGCTTTAGCAGTTGCTTGATCCACCTCGTACATGTTTTTTGTACCTTTGCATGCAATTACTTTTTTATTTTTTGGGCATAATAAAAAATTTGTTTCATCTCCATTATATATTTTATTGCCATCTTGTAGTATACTCTTAACACCTTCATTTTCAAGTTCTGTTTCGATTGTTTTGAACCAGTTTTTAATATTATTTTCGCTAATACAGGCACTAGCTTGCGTAACTGCTTCGGTAGTCCTCAAGCACAATTCTGGATTCCTTTTCATGAATGCACGATACCAACCTTTGCCAGTTAAGCCATCAGAAAATGGGGTGACTCTATTGGCGTTCTTTATAATATTTTGTACGCTGTGTTGGACATCTTCAATCCGCCTAGGGAAACCTTTCTTTTGGCACGTTACTATCCACCTGTTAATTTAGAAAAAGTAAATATCGTACGTTATTATAAAATTTACGACTTACTTAACCAAAATTGATTCTTCCTCTTTTGTAAGATAACTAGCTGTACCAAAACCTGGTTTCTTGAATTTATTTCCCATTCGAAACTGAATCGTTGATCTGGGCACACCATACAATTTTGAGGCTTTTAATTTTGACATGTCATCCTTAACTGCTTCTACTGCTTTATGAATCTTTTCTTCTCTTTCTCTATTCATTTTAAACACCTAAACTAAGAGAAATTAGAGTAAATATAATGCCTTCAAATATTTAAGGGGCATATTTGGTTATTTTAGGAAAGTAACTACCTACTTACACGTCTATATACCTACTACCTTTTTTGCAAAGATATTTTTGAAATTATTAAATCCTAACTTTATTATAAACTTAGCTCCTACAAAAAGGAGGTGTCAAAGGTGGGTGCCAAGGATTGAAATACACAATAATTTTTAAAATACGGTGGTTGGCACTACATGCCAACCAATAAATTTGTCATTTTTTTGTAGACAGTCGTTGGCACTAAATAAATTTGAGGTTAAAGTTTATACAAAGCCTCATCCTTTAGTGTAATCAAGATATAGACATTGTACACTATACATACACTAGATTTTTTATGACACAACTTACCTTTGGAACAATATATACATAAATTATTCACACACTGTTTAGCACTATAAACTGTCTCCAGACTCTTCCAGATACAGCGTAACAAAACCACTCATGAGATGGATTTACTACCAACGTAAGAGAACAAAAATACTAAATACACCAAACTACCAACACTAAACTGTAAAACTATAGAAACCTGATGTCCACAGAATAAAATATAAACAGTTGCGTTGAATCAGAAATTTGCATGTCAACTACTATAGACCTGCCAACCACTGTCACGTTTACCCTAGGTACTTAAAAAATTAAATTAAAATGAATGGATTGTTCAAACTTAATGGCTTCCACTGGAAACTACGTAGATCAGATGCTACAGACTAGGTCTGATCTGGTCCAATGATATTAGTATGCACTTTATACTAGCCAGCGATTCCCAACCAGGGGGCGATTTGAGATGTTCAGGTGGCGATAGAGCGAAGGGGGCGATATGGGGGGCGAGAAGGGGGGCGTTTAGCATCCGGAAAACTAGAAACGGGTAATTGAGAAAAATAAGAAAAAAGAAAAAAAATACAATATTTTCGATCGGATATCCATAGGATAATAAAAAGTAATTATATGTATACCAATGCAGGTAATAATAACACAAGCATCTCGTCTAGTCACAGAGAGCTATGAATCATAATACAATTTAATTCTATACATTATCGTTATAATTATTATACATTATAACGAATTCTAAGAAAAGTGCGATAATAATGATGAAAAGTAAGTACCGCTCCTGCCGATCTGACTCGAACAAAAAGCGAATGGCCAAGGTTGTCGTCGCTTCAAATGCGGAGTCTTTCTTTCCCGAGTTTTGTATTGTGGTATATAAAGTTGTTTTGTTTCAACTCACAGTTATTGTGTTCAGTGAGTTGTTATTTTAATAAAGATACTGTGATATATTTGTGAAACTATTTAAGTCTGTCTTTCAATTCGGACATAACGTTCCTACAAGGTATCATTGTTAATAGCAAAAAGTGCCAAGCCGGACACAATTGGAGAAGAACTCATCCTCCCAGCTATCAAAAAGATAGTTAATACTATGTTGGGACCCAGTCAGACCAGCCAAGTAACAGATGCAGTTCCTCTCAGCAATAATACTGTCTCCAAAAGGATTGATGAAATGGGAGCGAATGTCGAAGATGTTCTCTGCAACAAATTGAAAAGCAAAGAGTTTACTATGCAACTTGACGTGACTACCCTGAGTGACTGCACAGCTTTGCTGCTGTCATATGTTCGATTAATTGACGACAATGGAGAAATAGCCGAGGAAATGCTGTTTGCTAGAAGTTTGATTACTGATACAAAATGATCTTTCATATTTGAGGTTGTTAAGAGATTTTTTAAGAAAAAAGAGATTCCCTTATCAAATATGATCGCCCATGCTTCTGACAGGATGCCATCAGGGATTTATTGCACATCTGAAACAAGCAGTACCTGAAATTTTGAGTGTTCACTGCGTCATTCACAGAGAGCATTTGGCTGCCAAGAATTTGAGTGGGAGGTTGCACGATTATTTTCGACTTGTCATAGATACAGTAAATAAAATTAAAGCAAAACCAAAGAATAATCAAATATTTCGTACACTTTGCGAAGAAAATGATGAGATATTTAATACATTGCTACTACTTACGGAAGTCCGCTGGCTTTTTAAAGGCAATTGCTTACGGCGGTTCTTCAGTCTCATGGATACTGTTATTGAATTTCTTAATACTACTGACCCCACACTGAGTACATAACTACAAGAGAAGCGAATTAACATCGCTTACTTATCAGATATTTTTCAAAAATTAAATGAAATGAAAATGCAACTACAGGGGAAGAACATAAATATGGCCAAAATGAAGGGAATAGTCGGAGCATTTATTGACAAACTATCTATTTTTAAAGAAAATATGCAGAGAAGAAATCTGACCAAATTCTCCAACTTAAAATCTTCTTGTGGCGATTCTGAGGATCTTTAAACATATTGCCCCCACCTTTAAACACTGAAAAAAGATCTGCAGTCCCGATTCCAAGGTTTGACTAGTCTGGAAGTGCCAACTTGGTTTATCAAGCGTGGAAGTTTCAACGGTATGTCCTTCTCTTCAAGAAAACTTGATTGATTTGAAACATTATGTTGAAATTGAAAGTTTGTTTCGGGAGTGTTAGTATAAATGATTTTGGCCAAGGATAAAAGAAGTGTATCTAATCTTGTGGAATGCAATCAAATTATTATTATTAGCATTCCCCACAACATACCTAATGGAGAAAGGTTTTAGTTCTGTGCGTATATTGAAAAACAGACAAAGAAATAGGCTCGATATAATAGATAGAGGGAATTTGAGGTTGTTATTGAGCCAGACATAAAGAAATTATGTAAGGGACACCAGGCCCAAGGAAGCCATTAACAATTCTTTTACAGACACATAACCATTTGTCATTTTACAATATGTAAAAATAAATAAATATGGATACTTACCTTTTGTATAGATTCATTATGGGATATTTGTATAGATTAATTATGTTTTAATTTAATTGTGACTGGGGGGGGGGCGATTGTAGTATTCATAACTGGTGAAACCTTTCTAAGAGAGGGCGATTATGGGAAAAAGGTTGGGAACCACTATACTAGACAAATGACGTGTTTGAAATATATATAGCGAAAAATTTACCATAAGCAAATAAACATAGGGCTATACCTAGTTCATACGTAGGGCCTACGTAGTTCATACGAAGTGTAAAACTTCAATTTCAAATCTTAACAGTAAACATTTGTTCAAGGTACTTAACACTCACGCAAGTTCCACGTTTAGATTCGTTACGGATTATTAAGTGGACTGAAACAGATAAAGAAAATCTTCAGTAAAAAGTACAAACATATCTCACAAGACACAAAAACTTGGTCCTCGTATTCCAATAACAAGAACAACATTACCGAGATATTTAAGAAAAAAATGGACTTATAAATATAAGTCAGATTAGAAAAATTGTTTGCTAATACAAGAATTTATTTTTTTCCTCAGGCACTATAACGTCATTTTTGCTCTATGTTTCTGCGTATCATAAATTTTAACTTATTTATATACTCTTGATTATTAACATCACTAAATTATTTTCTTGTTTTCGTTAGTATTACAGGGGTATTACTATTATAAGTAGTGTATGTGTAGTATATGTAGTATATAGTGTATGTTCTGATTTTTCTGACAATGCTTTTCATGATAAAACTAAAAAGCACCATGGATAAATGTTCTCCTTCTCTGAGACTTCTATTTACTTCAAATATATCCGTAGAGTAGCTTCTCTTTACTGATATCGTGCATTATTTAGTGTTATTCTCATTAATTTAACTAGCTCAGTGTTTCGTACATTTTATTTCTCTTAATATTATCATCTGGCTTAAAATTTATGCATATTGCTTAAAGGATTGTCTTATGCTTAAAGCAGGTCGTGTGAATCACTGGATATTCGGCTTAATAGATACAAGCCTAGCTTGTTTGTTGAAAATTTTTTAGTCTCTTTCTTAACACAATAGATAATATCTTACAACAGGCATCCAACAAAACGATACTTTTTTAATAATCACATACAATTAGTTCCGCTTTTTGTATATAGATAATAATAAAGCTTTGTTCCATTTCTTGGACATATTTTTCTCTATTCATATTCTCTTGATAAGGTTACACCATTCTCAACATCTTTTTTACTTTTAATATTGGTATTTTTATATTACGTAATTATTAAGAACTTCTTATAAATATACAAGAAGTTCGGAAAATACTTACAAACCTGAAGAACAGAATAGCAGCAGGTAAAGAATTGAAGAAAATACGCCGAGAGATCGAACAAAGAGTAAAGACATTAAAAGAAAATGTTACGTACAGTGTATAAATGAATAGACACAAAATAGAAAAAAAAAGAATGGAATAACCACATAAGTAGAATGGAGGAGACTCGTGTCGCCAAAATAGCATTGCATAGCTTTGTGCCCTCCAATATAAAATTGGCAGGACCCTGATCTTCCTGGCCTTTCGACATACGACCTTTAGCGGACCCACTGCCCCTACGAGTCCTACACCTACTAAGGTGGCACGATACCGAAGTATCGTGGGGCTCCACCTGAAGGCGACGCAGGTGAAGAAATTCCACCTCGTAGACATGTCACGGCCGAGAAATCGCTTCTCTACCAATCTTAAATAATTCCAGGTGGGTACGTGCCGGATCAACACACCACCCCCGGTGGTGTAAGGCCGTGGGAGGTATTTACGGTCCCAGCTCGTACAACCTCACCTGGCTCTTGTGGAAATGAGAGTAGAGTGGTCCCACGAGATGCTCGTCTCGGATACTAGGAGTGTGGACCGGCGACCGAGATGGCTATGCATCTGGAGTGCGTTTCCACAAACCCAACACTTCGAACGACGGCTCTCCACCTCTCATTTCTCGCCCATTAGTCGCCTTTTACGAGAGGCACGGTTTTCTGGCCTCGACCGTATTCTTATCTCCGCGAGCCGAACGGAGAGTCAAAATAGCAAGAGATAAGTCACCAATCGGCAGAAGGCGTATCGGACGGCCGTGCAAAAGATGGAGTGACAACCTTCCATAAATGTATTATTCCGCCAATGAAAAATCACAATTGTTTATAAAGAGGAACAAGAATAAAAAGATTATTGGTAGTTCTATTATTATGTCATATTCTTCTATAAGGAAATTTTCATTATCTTTTCTATTATGTCCTTTGTCCATTTAAGAGTTCCCTAAAATATTTTTCCTTTATACCATTACTATTTTTTTACTCGTTTGTATTCAGTCTTTTTTTTTCATGTATGTAAATTTTTCTTCTTTGTATTGTTTGTTCAGAATACCATTAATAATTATTGTTATTGTAAATTAAGTTTCCCTTTTCTTTGGCTATTTTGAGAAATTTCCCATCAAGACATTTCTTCTATCTTTTATTTTGGTGACCTCATGCTCCTTAAGTTTCTTACACGTGCAACTTTTATGCAATTTCTTTTCAAGAATACGTAATTAATCTGGAAACTGCAACCTTTATATACGAGTATATATTTTCGTTCTAGATGAGCACTCCTTACCAGCATACCTTTTTCCATCGCAAAACTGACTAATGGCTGGGCATTATCATTTCTTATTTTATGCGGACAGATTTAAAGGACATTTATTTTCCTTTTAAGCAACAATAAAGCCTGTTTTTAGCAGCCTGTCCTTCCCCCGCACTTAAATAGAGCAAATCCTTTGATTACCGGTATTTAATTTTCTGTTTGTTTTGTTTCTTGTAGGTACAATTGATCTATTTCGCATTTCTTTAACTTATGAATTAGTTCTCTTTTCTACGAAATGTTTCTTTTTAAACACTTCCAGCACCTTTTTATCTTTATTTTTATTACTTGTCTTGTATATATTTTCCAGCTCTTTATAAACAATATTAATTGCTTTGTTTATAACTTGGTTCGTTTTCTTATTTTAATCAGTCTTTTATTGTTTTTTTCTAATGTTCCATTTCTATTGTGACCCTTTAATATTTCTACTTTTACTGGTGTTATGCTAAAGCCAACTTTTACTTGATTTTCATTTTTCCTTTCCTCGACCGCTCTTTGTCTTATGCTATGCAATATCCTTTCTTTTTAGATTAAATTATTCTGGTTTATATAAAATTTAAGTTCCCCAATTTTGTTAGTTTGCGTTTATTCTGTATTACTATAATTTTTTTATCAACGAAAACTTATACCGACAGACACTGTGTAAACTCTGCTACTTTACGTACCGCGTTAATTTTTATTTGAAGCTTTAGTTCTATAGCAGATGGGTAGCTATCAATAGCAGCTTTTTTTTTATTTCCTTTTTTAGTTCCTAAGGATCCTTTATGCCCATCCTTAACAACGATATTTTTTTTCACTTTTTCCCATTTTAGCCAATAATGGTTTTCTGTATTTCTCGTAATTTTATCCGCATATATCCATTTTCTTTAGCAACTCTCGCATAGCTCATCTTTTGTTTTTCATTATATTCTTTAAGTGTTGTGATGTCTTCTCTAAACGTTTTAGCTCTTTCCTCAGTTCTAGTGTTTCGTGTCTCATATATTTTATTTCATTTGTTATGATAGTCCTTATAATACATAAGGTGCAACAATTTATTTTATTTTGTATCCTTATATTTTTTTGTGCTGGTGATCTTATCGTTTCAGTCGTGTCCCATTTTCGTCATCACTGTTTCGCGTTTTGTGCCATTCATTGAAATAGATCTGAGCCAACTTCTTACAGGATTAATTTATATCAGTGATCATATAGTATCAGTAAATACTTCGAATTACTCAGTGACTTATAATTGTAATTTACTATATTCTCATTAACCTAGAGTTTAATTCTCCCATCAAATTTCCCATAGCATATGCGAGGAAAATGAGTAGCGACTAGAAGTCCTATACCTTACTGTATTTTTTTATCTGTATTTGTAGTTTATTTGTTAAAAAGTAACTTGTAGTAAGATAGCATTTTCTGGCTAGATTTTAGGTAACCAGTATTTAACTGTTGTTTAATGTGTTTTATTAGGTAGCAGCTACGATAGCAATACCTTTTTGAGGTTTTATGCCGTTTGAACGGCAACCGTATCAATTTTAGTAAAGAAGTAGATAACTAATAGTTTTAATTAACAGTTAATAATGTTTTTTTTAATTTATTAATTCTCCTTGTATCAGCATGTAAGTATTATTATTTAATTTCAATTAATTTAAATTTCATGTGTAATATATTGCACACATAATATTGGCATAATTGCTATAAACATTGTACCAGTCAGCACCCTAATACGGGTTATTATATTTTCAGCATTTAGTTTACCATGTACCGTTGACCTGAAGATGCATAGCAAATTATAGTATGCGAAAGCGGTCGTTGGTGATAGAATAATCTGGTTGTCTTATCTGTTATTCTTATTTATTCTATCTATTTTTTCATGGACTCACACAGGCAACATATTTAAGATTTAGTTAATAAAATAGTAAATAAAAAGAGGCATGTAAAAAAGGCTTTTAAAGATGAAGAAAGCTTAAGAAATCAGTATCCAAGAAAAAACAAACCTTATTGGTAGGACCAGAAAATCGTAGAGAAGATCAAGAAAAAGAAGAAACTGTATCATGATAAAAGAAAGACAGACAAACAAACATACGATATAAAGAGTTACATAAAGAACTAAGGGAAGAAGTAATCACAAACAAATAAGTCTGGAAAAAAGTGCGAGTATAAGACAACCATCTAGGAGGCACAAATAATTTAGAAGCGTGGAGAGCCATACAAACTGTTAGAGCAACAAATAAAAACAACGGTAGAATAAGTGTGATATTTATGTAACGAAACATGGATAAAGCACAGAGAAGATCTGCTGTCTGAAAAAAGAGAACCAATAGAAATAACAGAAAAACTAGAACAGGCGAGAGATGCAGTTAAGGAGATGAAATGTGAAAAAATATCCAGGCTTAGCTAAAATATATCCAGAGCCAATAAAAAAATTTGGTTCACAAAGACTTATTTAAATGCTTTGCAGATTAGTTTGAAGAATTTGGTTTCGAAAATTAGTTTACGGATTTTAATATCAGATGTCGCTATTTGCGTCCATTCGAAGCCATGTTGAGTTGCTTCCTAAGACAGAAGAGATTTATGTTCACGTTCAGAGCGATAATGAATTGCCAATCTGACAAAACCTATTAGGCTTATATTAGGCTCTAAATACGTATAAGCGGCTATATTGACGCACTATAGGTGAAATTAAATCTTAAGTGTCTTTTCCTTTTTATTTTAAAGATGTTTAAACGCCGAAATAGCGAAAAAGTTCCAAAAAAATGGAGACAGTGCTGCATCTCTCCAGTACATAAGAAAGGCACAAAAGCTGATCCTGCAAATTATGGGGAATTAGTAATATCAAAATAGAATCAAAATAAAATATAGTAATATCAAAATTAGGTAGATTATACTTCACAATATTACGAAACTTGTTAGGAATATACATTAAAGACAAACAACCTGAAATAAGAACAGGTTTCATAGTTGAACAATTCACCATAGATAATTTATTTACGTTGAAAATCGTCGTAGAAAAAAGACACCAAAGAAATAAATAAACTTATATAGCCTAGACCTAGAAAGAATTGAAAAAACCATATAATAGCGTGCCGATTTTACAGTTGTAAAGGAAAATAACCATATAATAACCATAATAATCGAATTCGTATTAACACTACTCAACATTATTATGGGAAGAATTCCGCACGAATTAAAATAGGAACGGGGAATTCCTTTTTGTTTAAAACAACTAATGTATTGAGACAAGAATGACGTTTATCACCTACCATTTAAGATTTATATAAACTGGTCCCTACAGAAATAGATGAGACAATGCCGAAGCATAAGAATAACGGTGAAAGAGCAGAAGTTTTTTTACATTTTTTCTTTGCTGATGACCAATGATGATTTGTTTAGCTATCATTTTTTGTATCCATATATAATTTCAGTCTTCTTTTGATTCCAAATACTATACGTTGTATAGGCCATCTGCTGCTTATCGATACACAAATCGATGTGCACAAATATCTCACTTCCGTTTTTATGATTATTATATTATTATTAGGTATGTCGCACCAATTTTCTTCAACTATGAACAATGAATCTTACTTATGATCAAGTTTTCTCTGTCATTAAATTTTGACAATTAACATGATATTAGCTTTTATTTTTCATTTCTTACGATATGACTTAAGACAACACATTTAAAAAGCTTCTACGCCACTTAGAAATATTACTATAAATAGCCAGGTCTCATTTACGGATATCGGGATGAACCATATATAGTATTTTAAGACCCAGATTTAAAGATTAAAGGAACTTCAGTGCAGAGGAGGTATTAAATTTAGAGATCCTATAACCTATAACCTTATTATGCTTCTTTATATTTTCTTTTCTTGTGTGACCATTATAGTTTATTGTTAAGGGTAAATATGTGTAGCTCCTCCAAACAATGATTATATATTTTTTTCGATGAGGTCAGGTAAGGTTTACCTTATGTAAGAGATTAAGAAGAGTACAAGCAGGAAATTAGTAGAGAAAATAAATGAGCTAAAGTGAATGCAGGAGGAATACAGGAATGAGATAAGAAGATCTAAGAGAAAAAGATGAAGTAATCAGCTTTAGGATCTTAAAAGGGATATCTGGTAGCTGGGGTGCAAAATTCTCTGTACCGAATTGAAAGGAAAAAACTACTCAACACCTATCTCCCATCTAAAGAGGATAAACTTCGTTTAATATTCTATCTAATCCTAATAAGGAAGGAGGGAACTCTTTCGTCAGGTAGAGGATAGGCGTGACAGGGTTACTGGTATCGTAGAGGCGAAACCTTTCACTGAGTTAGAACTGAGCGAGGCTGTTAAACGGATGAAGATATGAAAGACACCTTGCATAGATGAAGTCATGACGGAGACAGCAAGACTCGCCGTCGCACTAAGATACCCGCAGGTTTTCCTGAGATTGCTAAACAAACTCCTTGAAAAACAGCAATTTTCAACACTGTTAAAAGAGGCTAACGTTGTTATTATCCTGAAAGTTAAAGGTGAAGAGTAAAAAGTGCGATTTCGGCCAATCTACCCTCTTGGTTTGACAGCTACATTGTACGAGCAGCTTGTGAAAGGTCGCCATGAGCAAAAGATGAAAGAAAAGCATGCGCTGAGCGACCGCCAATGTGGTTTTAGGGCCAAAAGGTCCACCATAGATGTGATAACATAAGTCACCTCTTTATCCACGCAGGACACAAAGAGATGATCTTGACGTCAAAAGTGCCTTTAGAACAACATTAAGGAAAAAATCATGTCCAGGCTAAGAGAATTAAACATTATTGAGAGGCCGGTTAACGTTATTGTGAGATACTTTACTAACAGGTCCATAAGAGAAAAAGATACCGGCATTCGTTTGTCGCAGTGTATTCCGCAGGGTTCGGTACTAGGTCCCATCCTGTACAATGTACTGTACGGTAGGATGATGAGGCTACAGATGCCAAGGGAATGCACTTTTGTAGCTTATGCCGATGATCTCGCACTGGTTGTGAAGGCAACTCAGAAACCAAACATGGTGAATGCGATCTCAGACAACGATCTACAATTAGCCCCTCAGAAAACTAAGGTGTTAGTTCTCAAAGAAGTCAGGACAAATCTTATCTTTGCTTTATAGTGGAAGGTGGGGAGGTGTGAGGAGGAAATATCTCGGAATCTGCAGGCGTTGCTACGGCTAATGCCAAACATTGGAGGCCCAGGTAGTACTAACATATTGAGAGAAGAGAAAGAATGGATGGAAGTACACTGTTAATGAAGAAGAAGAATCAGGAAGACAGAGAAGAGAACTAAACCAGGGATCTCAAATTTATAGTTATTATTATTTATTAGTTTATTATATTATGGAAATATTTTCTGATTTACGGTGATCGGTAAGGTTATTTGTAAGTTTTTAGTTTTTTTATTTTAGTTGTTCATTGAGTGGAAAGACCACTACTCTAGAACGGTAGTTAAAGTTTTAGCCAGAATACGGTTAATCTAGCAACTATCCTGAAATCTTCTGGCCTAGTATCCTACTCGGCTGAAAGATGCCAGGGTGTCTTGCTCCGTGACGTTAGATGTCAAAAAAAGATTTTCCACACCGTTGCCTGCCAGAATTTAATGGATACCTTCTTAGGCTCTTACTGAAATCTGCCAATATGGTAATTAAAAAAACGGTTTACAATAATACCCTTGTAGAAACAAACTCAAGGTCTTCTTTGGCCTGGGCTATAGCCACTTTAGCATTTTAATGGATTTAAAAAGTAATATCTTCGTTTACTTGTTCTGCCTTTCTAAAACACAATCTTCTTAAGTTTCTCAAACCTTCATTTGGATATATTTTAAGTAACAAAGGAGAACAATTTAATTTAATTTTTGTCAAGGTCGAAAATTATTTTGAACTTCCATTACAGGAGTATACATAGTACATTGCAAAATATAATCGGTTTAAAAGAATTATTTTACAAGATTTTATTAATAGTTTGACTTTGAATTTCAATATCTTAAACTTTACTTTTGACAGGATTTGTATTGTCTTTTATAGCCTTATTGCATTCGTTTTTTTTTTAAATGGAACTGAAATATAATTTTTGATTATATTTGACTCACCAATATCTAGTCAAAGTACTCGACTTATACTCGATGTAGTCCAAAGATTTTTAGGTTTACTGATTGGATTTTATATGTTGGTATAAAAAAGCTTATCGACGAAGTACTTAAAAATTATGGGGTCTTAACGGGGTCCCCTAAGAAAACCGAAGACTTAAATGGGAATAACACAAAGTGATATATTTTAAAGATTATTCTCCCAACAAAATATTAAAATATTTTCCTCTTGGCATGCTGTTTGTTGGTATAAATTGAGATACATTTAGTTGTCAGTAAATTAAATAAAAACGTTTTTACAAAAATATTTTTATTAAAGTAGAAAAAAGTGTATAAATAAATTTATATTACAAGTAAAAGATGAGAAGAAAACAACGGTGCAACAAAATAAACATGAAAATTAAAACAATGAAATAGAAACAACAGTCACTTTTTTAATGTTTGGTTTAATAATGGTGGCTGTGCAGGTCTAGCCCACCTCCAAAACCATGCAAACCACCATCAAAACCGCCTCCAAATCCATGATCGTCATGGCCGTGGATAATAACTGGGACTTTCTTCTCTACGATTACGGGTACCTTAACTGGGTATGGCACTGGCTTGTGAACTGGGTATGGTACTGGTTTTGGAACAGGTACTGGGTGAGGTACTGGCACAGGTACTTTGTATGGTACTTTAACGGGATATGGTACCTTCTTAATTACTGGGTATGGTACTGGTTTCTCTATGTGAACTGGATATGGTTTAGGTACATGTACTGGATATGGACGATCTACTGGTACAGGTACTTTAACTGGCACTGGAACTGGTACTTTTCTTTCGATATGTACGGGATATGGTGCTGGAACAGGTACTTTAACTTCTTTGGTGATGGTAACGTGTTTGATATGACCATCGTCTAATCCACCATACCCTCCGTCAAAACCACCATGTCCACCCAAATCCAAACCATGACCAAGTTCAAGACCTCCTCCTAGAAAGTCGTGTCCTCCACCGTAACCAAGATCAAGAAGACCACGTTTTTCCTGTTTCTTCTCGGCTACTGAAGAAACTTTATCATCCTTAGCTTCAGCCTTCGAGTCGGTTCCAGGGTGGGCGGAAACCAACAAAAGACCCGCCAAAAGGACCAATCCACAGTACTAAAATAAAGTAAAGTAATTTTAAAATTGGTAAAAATTTATTTTTCTTTTAAAAATAATAATTTAACCTACGCCTTAACAAAATAAATAATTTTACATTATAATTTCTTAACTACATATTTTCTAAGAGTCAAGACACAAGAGGTATTAAATTACAAATTAGAATTAATAAAGTGATTCTCTTGCTAATTATAGTGTGAAAATATTTTGTGCGTTTTAAAGCATTATTTATTATAGTTTAACGACAGTGGAAGAATTAAAAATTTAATTGGGTAATGAGAAAAGCCAGAGAAAAGTTTTTGTTGCTAATGTGTTAATAAATATTATTTATCTAACCTAATAGTGTTGATTGTATTAATTTGCATACGTGCCAATCATAGCCAGTATTAATGTATACCTTAAAAATAATAAATTGTTCACATATATGTTTTTTAACAAAATAAGACTTCATCAATTAAAGCAAAGGTTTAAATTATTATTTTTGATGTTGTCGAGACATTTATAGATTCGTATTTAGGTACAATTGGAAAGTTTTTAATGAAAATGAGTGAATTTCCACTCAATATTCATGATTATTTTTATTTGTTCAGTGAAATAAATATGCAACAGTAAGTTTAGTTAAGCTGTTAATAGTGAGAGTTAGGAAGTTTTGTGTTATATGTTTCCGATAACGACTGTGCTAAAATATGTTAAAGCTAAGCGAACAGACTATAGTAGAATGTTTTGTTCTGAATATTAGATCTAGATATTAAATAGATGTATTATTTATAAAAACACAAAAAGAGGATTGCCGTTTCGAAACGTCAAAACCAAAGTAATATAAAACAATATTATATAAATAATATTTAACTTAAACATGCCACAAGAAACCAGTTTGAGAAACTCTTTAAAATTTACCCATTGGGAAGATAAGAGCGATCAGTGTTACATTTATAGCAGAAATAATACGAAAATGGAGCGGATTAGAAAGAAAACAAACAAAGACATAAGTATTATGGGGCATTGTAAAACTTTCACAATTAAGGGACAGTAATGTTAAAGAACTAACAGTTAAAAAGAAAGAGTTAAAAAAAGCTAAAAGACTGAAAGAAAGATACATGTGAACTAAGAAAATAGAAAGAAGTGATAAAATAAATGCAGGGACGAGCTCTGACCATAGTCAACGTAAATGGTAAATAAACTGAAAAGATTTAAGTAAACACGGTGCTGCGGTAAGTACATTAATTATAAGCTGTTTTTTAAACATCATTATTGAGCAGATTATAAGAGAAGTACAAATCAGAAATAATATTTACAAACGGAAGCTCCAGTTCATCGAATTTCTGATCATCTTGTAAGACTATCCACAAGCAAAAAAGGCACACACACATGTATTATACTGGAATGTATTGGGCTTTAGGTTTATACTAAAGTGTTTTAAGTCTATTATGGCGGCGTTTTAGAGTTTAGCTAATTTAAATTTATAACTGGACGTTATACAATTGCAGCTGAAGATCGATTGTTAGTTAAAACTGCAAAAAGTTATACCAAAATTACAGCGTACGAATTAATGGCTGACTTACAGCGGAGATATCAAATGACCATTGATCGATGTTTATCTTAACGACAAAGTATATCTTAACACAAACATCTATTTTACACAAAACTGTTATTTTAAATGCATGGACTATTTTCCTCTGTAATGATTTTATTTAATTACTATGAATAGTCTGAACCACATGTTTAGTTTATTGACGTTTAAAGGATAAATACTTAGGTACCTTTAAAAATTTTTCGTTTCTCAGTATAGACCAAGGAGAAGGTTTTTGTGGCCACGGTATTGGCTTGATGTTTTATCTCACATAGTAAGTAAGTCTTTTATTTGGGCACTATTAAAGTAGTTTTAGCACAAGGTGAAAATTTAAATTTTAAGAAAATAATGGATTTATCGCCACATAAATTTTAAGCATGAGATGAAAGAATTTTGATTTATATTTGAATTTTTTTTTATGTTTATGTTATAAAAATTCATGTGTTGTTTATCAAATGTTAGAAGAATCTTTTCTTCTAACATTTCACTAAGATGATTTAAATCTATTTTTTTATTTATCTTGTGTTCTGTTTGTGCCATGAAAGCCATGTAACAGTCTTTTTTTTTCAGACAACTCGATGAGTAGGGTCGCTCAATAAAACAAAGTTTTAACTTTTAATTATAATATAAGAGTGTCGTGTATTTATCCATTTAATAATTGACTGAAGAAAATTAGAAGGCTAGTCTTAATGCACAGGGAAACTTATCGTGTTAAAAATTCAGTTATTTGCACTTTTACAGTTTCTTTTGTTAGAGATAAATAATAAACAACTATCGACCATTTACAATTGTAGTCGTTTATATTAAATATTTTACACTTTTCGAATAGACAACACGAATGGAAAGTATTTAAGAGCTCGAAATACTTGACAACTGCTGTATAATGCCAACTAACAGCGTAAATTAAGGATAAAATCAATGAAGTTTGTTTTTGAAAAAGTGGTATCAGCGATAGTGGCAATTAACGAATCTAATCGATGTAATTGTTTGTCTCTTTAAGAAAGAAATGAGTATAAATAATATTCATTTTAAATATTGCAGTAGTATATGCAATAATAAATGGTATTAATTACTTTTAAATATCATTTTAAAAATTAAAAAAATAACAAGAATAAAAAGCTGAACAAATGTCACCATGCTTACCCTTAAATTAGCTGACTTTATGGCGGCTTTTGCTAAGTAGAAAGAGGGAGAAAATAATAAAAGATAGCAAGTTTGATAAACAGCAATTTAACAAGACCATGGCCCAAACCAAGGTAAAACGTGAGAAAAGACAGCATTTTAGTTATACCAGAAATTTTATTTCCAATGTTATGGTTATCTTAGCATGAATATTATAAAAGCGATATTTAAAAAAAAACTGAAAGTTTAAATGGATATAAACCGCCAAGATATTCTCTTTGTTTACTAACAGTGATACAATTTATTAAGAACAAAATAATAAACATATGTTAAAATACAAAACAAAAGAAAAATGAAGACCTGCGGTACATTTGATAAAAAGAAGAACTCCAAAAATTTTAGAATTTTCTAGAATATATTTGTGTTTACCGACAATGTTATTGACTAACATCGATGCACCACAAGAAATAAACAAAGAATCACTGTTCACTTACTTGGAGGCTCATCATTGCACACATACGAGGTTCGAGCGACTGTTGTTTCTACCCTTTACTCGATGCGTATATATAACAGCAAGATATATATGTCAAAAGTTTTTGCTTTCTTAACGTCCCCACCTCGAAGAACATATTGTGGATGCATACTCATACAATAATAAAATCTATTTTACAATATTGTAATATTTTGATACACTCCAACAACCAAATAACTACAGGCGCGTGCACAGAAAAAGTTGCCGTAGGGGAAACAGTCAATGTTTCACAATAATTATTAAATTAGGGTTTATAAAAAGATAATTATTCCAAATTCAGAAATTAAAAAGCAAAAAATGTTTGCAAAATATAATATTTGAAGTATTATGTGTTTCTTGATTATTTTTAGTTTTTCTGTAAAACTAATTTGATTTAATTCAATGTAATAAATGAAGAAAACATAACTATAATTAAGAATTATTTAGTATGTTATATTAAAGAAATAATATAAACAGCTTTAACTGTTTAAACGTGTTGTGTTTTAAGAAAATAATTTAACTTGACTGGTTTACTCATGTAATTCTTATTTTCATTTTTTATTCAATTTGCTTTTATTATTTGCATTTAAAATTTATGAATATCTCCATGTACCGAAGAACCCAGCATAATCATTAAAGCTGTGCGTATAACTTAAATATCTTTGATTACCTATGTGTGATTAATAAAAAATTGACGAAGTCGGTAAAAGAGGGTTAGAAACCCAGTCCGACGCCTAAAAAGGTTTAAGAATATAACTCGACGAAGAGGACCTTTTTCCAAAATTTCAAGAGGGTTTTTTTTGAGTATAAACTTGAGTAGTCTATGTAAATAAATATGAACTTAGGTACCGAATTTCAAGATTCTAGGACTTTGCTTAAAAAAAAGAAAATCTATGATAACACGATAAGACCAAGAAGAACCTATGTACTAGTTCCAAAACTCTACTTCTCTTTCAAGAAAAATATAGCAGAACATAAGATGTAAAAGATGATCTATTGGAAAGTTCTATGGTGTCTTGCTTACACCAAGAGAAAACTATGTATTAAGTTTTAAGATTTTAGGACTTTTATTTCAAGACACTTTGAACAGAAAAACCTACGGAGAGCCAATGCTATGATTCTGACAAGGACAAAGACAAACATGTAGGGGCGCTAATAATTACATCACAGTAATTTATAAAAAAATCCATGTATAAATAATGAAAGAGGTAAACAAACAAAATATTGCCGATCTAAAAAGCAATTTTTTTAAACCTACCTAGAAAAGTTTTCTCTCAAAAAAGCGTTGTGGCGCTAAATCCTAAAGTATAAATCTAAAGTAGAGTGTTAACCTTACCAATTTTTTTTACCATTTATACCTATCCGTTAGTAGCATGACTCAGTCTCTCGAGGTATACTTCTGCCTATCTTGTGTGCTCCTTTTTACTATTCAACGATTTGTTTTTTCTATTGTGGAACAATTAAAGACTACCGATGGACAAAGCAAATTAATCGAGCTATTAAAGATTTATATCTAGAAGAAGTTTAATATAAACAAAGCGGAATACATGAGTAATGTTTAGAGATTTATATGAAATGTTTACGTGATTCAAATGTGTTATTGCTAATTTTCCTAATAGCATTCCTAATTTTATAAGAGATATTACGACGTTTTTATCTGAGATCAATTTTGATTGTTATATATTTTATTGTTGTATTAGTAATATAAATATACAATCAATTATAAATTACTAATGTCTGTAGCATGCATTTCTGCCTGAAATATAGTTATAGCGTTTCCAAGAGATTTGGATAGCCTAAAATTGGGCCTAGGAAGTCCCAGTCTTGCCCTTTCATCTATGCTAAATCCATCCATATACCATACGAGTAAACCATCTTCCAGTTTCGGTTCTACTTCTTTACCCATTTGGTAGTTTTTCTTTACCACTTCAAACAGTGCTTCGAAGTCTTCGAAGATTTTTGGGTAGCTAACTAGATCTCCAGGCTTCATTATTTGTATCTATCGCAGTTTTAAGGCTGTTGTTGCTGCCTCCCTCCTTATTGCAGAACTGCAAGGGATGAACTTTTAGCATCGGCCTCTGCTGCAATGAGGCAATACACACACACACACACACATATATATATATATATATATATTATATATATATATATATATATATACACGTTCTCGCCAAAGAGAATTAATTTGGCTTTTTTCGGACCTGAAAGAGAGGAAAATTATAATGAGCAACCATATATTATCTATTAGAAAACACTGGGGATTTTACCGTAGAGTTAGAGTTGTAGAGTTAGAATATTAAAAAACTTAGCTAGTAACAACACAGTGGTTTTTTTGTTACTATGTGAAAACAAATTTTACTGTTGGAAATGTATGGTAGCTTTGAACCTGAAACGCAAAGGTATACCCAAGGTTAATCGAAAAACCCAATGTAACTACCTTTAAAAGGAATTAATTCTTTGAATTATCGGCAATTACTAAATTTTTGATTGTTTGAAAGTTTAAATGTGAGGTTCTGTTTTATCAAGACGCATGCGCTGACAATTCAAAGTAGTCCTTATGATTATTTATGTCGTTAACGTTCACTTGTAAAACAGAATGAAGTTAAATCCCAGTTTAGGGAAATGTTATTAATTTAGATTTTCTTAATTGAAATATTTTTTATTATATTATATTGTTCAAGTAATATTATTATAATATCTTATTAAGATGTATCTAAGAAAAACAAGGGAATGTTTTTTTTAAGTAATAAAAATTATTATTTAAGTAGGTTAATTTTTAATGGATATATCAGTCAAATTAGTTATCTGTGATGTATTGTTCTTGGTATCTGAATTAAGTAAGAAGTGGTATATATCGCTTAGATTCTTACTGTCACTCTTAACATTGACGAAGGAATCGTTAAGCAAAATATATGACATTTCAATGAAATCTCTTTTAGATTTACTGTTCTCACGGTGGAGAATTGTGATGTTTGTATTGTTCATGAGATGACCAGTGGAAAGTACATGTTTGACTAATGCACAGCGGTCAGGGTGAAGTCGAGAATCACTTTTGTGTAGTGTGATACGTGATTTCAATAATTGAGATGTTTGGCCGATGTAGGAATTGTTGCAAGAGAGGCATGGAATGTTGTAGACAATGTTACTAACCATATCTATGAGAGTCTTATCTTTGATCTTAGAATAAAGATTAATAATTGTTAGGGCTGATCTACAAGCCACATTAAGTTTAGTATTGTTATTATTATTACCAAAGCTATTTTCAACGCTTTTCAGAATCCTTGTTAACTCCGGAGTGATATCTCTAAAGTATGGTAATGAAAAATATTTGTTGATAGGAGTATCCACGACTAGGTTCCCACTTAAGACATCAGGATCAGCATTGTTAGTCGCGAAGGAAGGTAAAGCACCTTCGTTATGGACGTGCGTTCTGATAAAACAGAACGTCACGTTTAAACTTTCAAACGATCAAAAATTTAGTTATTGTCGACAATTCAACAAATTAATTCCTTTTAAATGTAGTTACATTGGTTTTTTTTTATTAACATTGGGTACACCTTTGCGTTTTAAGTTCAAAGCTACCATACATTTCTAACGGTAAAATTTTTTTTCACATAGTAACAAAAACACCACTATGTTGTTACTAGCTAAGTTTTTTAACATTTCAACCCTACAATTCAAGTTATGGTAAGATGTGGTGTTTTTTAATAGATAATATATGGTAGCTAATTATAACTTCTTCTATTTCAGCCCTGAAGAAACCAAATTAATTCTCTTTGGCGAAAACGTTCGGCGAAACAATTGATACTCATATAATTATAGACATGAAAAGAAATTAAGGTAAGTAGTACAAAATTAGCGAGATGTACAATGCCGATACTAATAAAATTATGTTTTCGCTTATTCAAAAAATATTTCTCCAAGGCTGCCGATATTGAGACCAGAGTGTCTCTAATCGAATTTATGACTATTAGCATTTCATACGATAATTTTAATGTTGTCTATAATGTATCATGGTACGTATACCATAATACTAAAATATAAGATTATTTCAGCTAGTAAAATCTCTTTAAATTTTTATCTCAAATATCTCGTGTAACACATACAAATGTTGAAATAAAAACAAACATTTCTCGGGCGTTAAATCTTATTACCTTAAAACAACGTAAGTAAAATAAATTTAAAACTTCTGGATGAATTGAAATGGACACTTTTTACCTAATTTTGGAATGGGTTTTGCCAAAGTTTGTGGATTTAAATACATTTTTTTAAAGCGATAAAGTAAGTATCACAAATTTATAAAGCGAAATGATCACAATGTTTAAAGAACTACTGCTTACTTGTACGAACCCACGACATGTGAGACTTCTTCTTCTTTCAGTGTCTATTCGTTCCGAATATTGGCAATCATTCTGGCTATAATTATTTTATTAATTTATGCTTTAAATAGATTCGTTGTTGTTGTGGAGAACCATTTCCTCAGGTTCTTCAACCATGATATTCTCCTTCTCCCAATCCTCGCTTTCCGAATACTTTACCCTTCGGTAATCTGTATTTAGTGCTGTTTCTCATTCTATGTCCGAGATATTCCAACTTTCTCCTTTTAATGGTATACATCACCTCTCTTTCTTTGCCACATGTGAGACTAACTAATGTTAAAACAATTGATCTTCAAGATATTATTACAATATTTATCAACACTAATAACATGTATCTAAGAATTGGTACGCGCAAAATATTTATTAATGATTAAGATGATGAATTAATATTTTTATTAAGGATTTTATGGACGTATATATGTGGAATATAAAGGATTTTTATGGACGTGGCAGGTGTTTCTTGATTACATCTTATATGAAAGTACAAAAAGAATGATTTTGCAGGTCTAGTCATATGCAAGATACACCTTCTAAAGAAACGTAGCTGAAACAGTTGTCTAAGTCCTTTGTCACGAATATTAAAATTGCCAAGAAAATTTCTAACCCTCAAGACTTACAAACCATTCAAAAGATTAATATCGAATGGAGGAAGCTTCAACAACAGGATGTTTCAATAGAATGCGAAAAATGGATGAATTTTATTTTGAAGTGGGTCAAATAAAACATATTTGAAGGTAATGTTCCATTTGCTAATTTTTAGTGATTTTAAAGTGTCTATGACGATTTTATCTCATTCTAATGCAAGTCCTGAAAGCTAATTTAAAAGTAAACTTAATAAAGAAGAAGTGCAGGAACCGCTTGGTAACAGACACTTTGTATGGCATTTTGCTTTCATCACAATCAGTTTATCTTTAAAAGGGTTGTGTAAATTTGACACCATCAGAAATAATGGTTACAACCATGAATATAATTAATTTATATAATAAAGAAGCTGATGATATACAATAAAGAAGTTGAGTTTACATTAACTGAATCGTGCCTATTTTTTTAAGTTGAGTTGATACGACTTGGTTATTTTCAATACTTTCTATATTACTATATGTAAGTATGGTAATCGGCACTATAAGATATGATAATTTGAACAACAGCCTACGATTTTTTGACATTGATGACCTGACAACGCTGCTCTTACATAAGCTTTGAGAAAAAGTTAACCTATTGAAACTCCTCAAACGCCGTTAAATCAAAAACTATCGATATAAAGAAGAGGACGAAATGGTATTTTGGCATAACCTCAGACCGTGTCGTTACGCCAATAGGACTGAAGAAATAATTGAAACAGAATAACATAGAATATGCACCAATAGAAGATGACTCTTAAATTGCCCGTTAAGCTCAACTCATAGGGGAACTTTGATCATTACGATGTTAAAAGGTTTATAAACTTGATTAGAAAACCCAGTCGGACAATTGCGGCCGACGGTAAAAAGATTTATAAAAAGTTGGAAACTAAACCGATACATTGTTCTGACCAAATTAGATTTCATTGAGGGCACCCTACCGCTATCAATATTAAAGATGAGCTTTCTTATTATCAAAAAGTGTAATATTAATTATTAGGTAATATTTAATTTTGTAAATTACAAGTAGTAATTATTCTTTTCACTATTTGTCAAAGATATTCAAAGCATTATTGTTCAACACCAAATGTCAAATGCAATTTTTGCTTTCATATTTGATTTTTTGCTAATGCGCTTTTCGAAAATATTTACAAATTATATTTAAAATAATATTTAAAATAATATAATTTTTTCTCAAAATATTCCCATTTTTTATTCTTAAGTAATATTAAATAAAAATAATAAATACTTATGTTTCTTTTTTATAATTTTGCATGCTTGTATAATAAAACCTTTCCTTCATTTGGTTCTGATATAAAAGTTGTTAGACGACCATTAAACAGCAGATGATGGTATATCATAACGAACATTTTTAAAAGAAATTTATTATACATACCAGTTCAATATACATAAATATATAAAATATGTAGTTGCATATTAATATATAGTATAAATTGCATTAACATCAGGAAAAACATATTTATGCCCTGCACGTAAGAAACCCATGGTACGCTAGTGTTCTGATTTCACCGACTGAAGCGTGTAGAGACAGTGGCTCAAGAATTTAATTACCTGTTATGCAGTGAACTACGAGCGATATGTAGATTTTACAGGACGATGAATTTTTCCGTAAATTGTTGCTAAATTACAAAAAGGCTAATTAGAGTTATTATAAGTCAGTGGCACATTTTAATAGGATGTTGCTACACAGTCTATGTTTGAGAATAAATAAGATCTTAATATTATTTATTGCAATATTTAGTTAAATAGCGTGAAACTTCAATAAACATTACTATCTATAACTAAACAATATAATAAAATGTCAAAACAAGTCCAACCATTTTATCACAATCCAAGAGTAAGAAAAAAAGAAGTACTACTTGTGACTCGTTTGGAAAAAAATATAAAACTGTTTTGGTTAGGTTGGAGTCAATAAAAGGGGCTATTTGTTAACTATGTTTTACTTGAGCTTTCAATTGTGTTTACAATTATTATCAAGAGCTTGCTAAAAAATACAAAATATCTTACAAAGTTGAACTAGAAAGAAAAAAATTTCTGTAACTCACCAAATAAAATAAGTTTAGTTCATAAAAATGCTGCTATCATATTTCAAAAAATTATAATATAAAAATGTTATCTAATAAATGTTTCTCTGAAATTTTAATCTAATTTTGAAAAAGTTTCTTAACACAAAAAAAATTGAATTTATAAATAAGTTAGAATAGCGCAGTCAGAATAGCGACCACTTGCAATTAAGCCTCAATGTCATAAATGCCAATTTAAAATTTTTATTTTTGACAATTATATTGCCAAAAATAAAATTTTGTTTAAAAATGCTTATTTGTTTAGTAACAAAAAAGAACAAGATTTATTCACTATGGATAGATGCCTGAAAAAATTAACAATATGGAAAATTAAATCAAAATGTTATATTTTACTGGTTTCATATATAAACTACAAAGAAATAATATAATTATAAATTTTGCTTAGATTTTGAATTTCTGATCTTTTGTTTAAATTATTATCACCTTTGCTAATTCAAACCATTTCCAAAGAAGTCCTTTTGAATTTGTTACTTTCATAACACAAAATTTTAATGTTATCAAAATCCATAATATGGTCTTTGTTGATTACATGCTCTGCTAAAGCACAAGATGGTTTCTTAATTCTGCAATCACTTTTGTGAGAAATAATGCGATTTGAAAGATTTCTTCCAGTCTCAGCAACATACTCAGCTTCACACTGAGTGCAACTAATGCTGTATACTACATTTGTTTTATCTAATTTGTCTATAGGATACTTAGTTTTGAAATATAAAGATAATGGTTTTGATGTTCTTTGTTGCTATTTTTATATTGTCAATAACCTTTAGTGTTTGTATTAATTTAGGTGTTAATGATGATATAAAAGGTAGTTAATGATAATAGATGTTCTGATTGTTGGATACAATGTTCTGAGATTTAGCAAAAAATGGTGTTAGGTTATTTATATTAATAATATTAGAAAAAAGCATTCTATGTAGCATATCTGGAGGATTATTGTTTTCAATTAAAATATTTTTTAACAATTAAAGTTTTATTTCAGGATAGTTTAAAAAAAAAGTTTAGTTTGTACATAGTATTTATTTAAAAAATGATCTTTGCCTTCTTTATGTAAAAAGTTTGTAATAACGTTTGTACATTTAAATCTAACAACATCCTTTTGACTATCATTAAGTAGTCTGATTATTTACTATATATATATATATATATATATATATATATATATATATATATATATGTATATAAATATATATATATATATATATGTATATATATATATATATATATATATATATGTATATAAATATATATATATATATATATATATATATATATATATATATATATATATATATATTATGTCTGATTATTGATTCAATATCAGAAAGTAAATAATCAGACTACTTAACGATAGTCAAAAGGATGTTGTTAGATTTAAATGTCCAAACCTTATTACAAACTTTTTACATAAAGAAGGCAAAGATCATTTTTTAAATAAATAGTATGTACAAACTAAACTTTTCTTAAAAACTATAAATGTATATTATATAATATATATATATATATATATATATATATATATACATATATATATTTATATATATATATATATATATATATATATATATATATATATACATTGTAATATTATATATAATATATAGATATATATATATATATATATATATATATATATATATATGTATGTATATATTATAATATATATATATACATTTATAAATTGTAATACCATATGAAGGGTACAGGTCCATAAAGAGCTAAGTCACCAAATGTTTATTTCGTACAAAAACAAAGTTTAAATTTTAAAACCAGTTATTGATAAATTATTGATGTTATCATGACCTCTATTGATTAGATCAGTTACTTAAGTAATTAAGAAACACACAGAAGAAATTAAATTTATATTGATATTATAAAAAATAGAACAGAAGCTTTAATTGGTCAAACCACCAAACATTATTGGCCTAAAGGGTCCAAGTCCAAAAAAACAAGTTAAAATGACAAGTAGACAAAAGTTATTAATATGAAATAATTCTAATTCTTAGGCAGGTTATCAAAAAATTGTTTTGCTTCGTCACCACAGAATCGTTTCAAATCTTGTAGGCATTTAAATTTTGTAGCCGAGATTGGTAAAAAGACCTAAAAAAATGTTGTTTATTAATAGTATTCCAAGATATTAATAATTTTTTATACCTGAATAAGAATACGGAGGAAGTTCAAATTCATTTTGTAGTAGCACTGGTCCCTTTCGCTTACTATCTTTTCCTTCACTATTGCTGACTCCCATGCTCCATTATAGGACTCCCGGTAATATATCAATCTACGATGATCTTGATTGTATTTCTAATTCTCGAATTGGACGGGAAACTGAAAGGACATTTCTTCAAATAATCTGTTTTCGTATTAAAAAAATTCGTCCATGCTCGAAAGTAGGATTGATCTATTTCCCACAACGTCAAAGGGCGATGTTTTGCACGAGCACTTCTAAAAATTTTCAACCCAATCTAAAGGAATCTCAGCTCGTTGTTTGGAGTTTATTAAGCCCATATTTTTATCCGTTCCATATAGGAATGGCCACGAATAGGGAAAGTAACTTTAACATAATCAAGTCTACGTGTATTGTGGACAATATAATGCAAAAAACGAAACATGGTGAAATTTTATTTTGTCCCCCACACGAGTCGCAGAATATTTCAAGCGATCTTACTTGTATATCGAGAAAATTCCAAAGAAAGTCATTCAGCATTGAGCATATACCGTCGCTTCCCTTTTTGCCAATTGTTTCCGGGTAAATGTAAAACACACTTTTTGCTGTAGATATAATGTGGACATTAAAGGCATAGACGTTCAGTTGGCTCTTATAGTAAACATCGTTTGTTGTTATGTTTGGGACACTGAGATTTTTTCCAAAATCGAGACAAATAGCTTCGTGAGCACAGAGGTTCGTGTTTTTTTTCGAGAATAGACATAAAAGCTTGTCTACAAAGATTTATTTCTTTTAAGCTATTATCAGTGCTAAAAAGTACCCTGTAAGAATATGCAGCACTTCTCAAATTTGCTTCGTTTTCATCTTTCCTAGGCCTTCTTCGGCGAATAGGCAGTACTGGTAATCAATCCATATAAGTATAAGTTCTGCTCATTAATAAAAGTCATTGGTGTTAAAATTTTTGAGTACAGTTTTTCTTGCTTCTTCGGGCACATTTTGAAAACATTGTTTACGACAATTACAGGTTGCACCTACCTTGAATTAAGGGTTGTCACTCCCGAAGGTACTTTTAAAAAAGGTTCTTTTAAAGGTACAACTAACAGAGTAACAGCTTTTTATTTAATATAATTACAACTGACTTTGAAATAAAAATGAACAGTATTTATATAAAATTAATTGATGTTGATATTTAGTAGCCCATACATCTCCTTTTTCGATAGTCGAATATTTCAGTTCAGTTTCATTTAAAGTTCCGGATGCATAGGCGATGGGTTTATCATTTCCTATTGGACCTTGTGATAGGATGCTCCTATAGCGAAGTTGCTTGCATCAGTCGTAAGGTTGAAGGGTTTAGTGAAGTCTGGATATTGCAGAAGTGGTTCATTAATCAATAAGCTTTTACAGGTTTTGATACAGTTTAAGAATTCCTCGGTATGTTCAATTTTTGCATCCTTTTTAAGACATATGGTAAGTGGTTTTGTAATTTTGGCATAGTCCTTTATAAATTCTCTATAGTAACCAAGTAATCCTCAAAATCCTCGAATTTCTTTCGCTGTTTTTGGTAAGGATAGTCTATGATGGCTCTAATTTTAGTCGGGTTTGGTTTAATTCCCCTCGCAAGTTAGGACGTGGCCTAGAAAATCGACTTCTTTCTTAAGGAATTCACATTTGTCAACTTGTATCTTAAATCTTGTTTCTCTTAATCTTTCAAAAATTTTCTTAAGATTTAGCATGTGTTTCTTGAAGAGAGGTTGAAAATACAATAATGTCGTTCATGTAGACAAGGCAATATTTCTCCTATAAGTCCTTTTAGTACGTTTCTCCATTACTCTCTGGAATGTTAAGGGTGCATTTTTGAGTCCAAATGGCATTCTCAGGTATTCATAGTGGCCACTTTCAACGTTAAATGCAGTCTTCTGGATATCTTCTTCGGCCATTTCAATTTGAAGGAATCCGCAGGCTAGATCTAGGGTTGAAAAGTATTGGCAGCGTCCTAGTTTGTCCAGAATGTCTGTTATATTTGGAATTGGATATCGGTCATCGATGGTTTTCTCGTTCACCTTCCTGTGGTCGACAACTATTCGCCATTTAATTTTTCCTGAGGCGTCGGTTTCTTGGAACGACCCAGATTGGGAGTGACCAGGGTGATTGACTCGGTCTAATGATTCCTTGATCGGGCATCGAAGTGATCTGCTTACGTACTTCTTCTTTATGGTGTGTGGATACCGATATGACTTGGTGTAAACTGGAACTTCGTCTTTGGTTCGTATATGGTGCTTTATTTGGTTAGTAAATGTTAAAGGATCATCTGGGTGATGAAATATCTCTGCAAACTTCCTGCACAGTCGTCTTAGGTGAGATTCTTCTTCTGTATTAAGGTGATCGGTTCTAAGAAGAGGATCGACATCTCTTAGATTACTGTCTTCGGTAGTATGATATCTGACGTGTATATATGAATATTCTTCGAGATTTATTGCTTGACTTTTGATGGGATCAGTTAATGATATTTGGATGTATTCATCGCTGTTATTGACTAGCTCGGTCCAGGCAAGTTGATTACAGACAACAGTGAGAGTTTCTCTTAGGATGGCACTTTCGATTTCTTGTCTTGGGATGACGATTGTACCGGATGCTTCCTTTACTGGCAATCTGACTTGGGTAATTGTTTGGGGCTCTAGCTGGACTGTATAGAATTGGGCTTTGTTTGTGACATAGTAATTAATAGAAAGAATAGAATGCTCTGTAGTAAGAGTAGCTTGGGTAAAATCGAGATTTGCTTTAGAAGTTTAAGATTATCGAGGCCGATAAGACCGTCGAATGTCTTGTGAAATTTAAAAAGATAAAATTTTAAGTTAATATCCGAGTTAAATTCGGGAAAAATTGGAATTTCTACACAATAATCTTGCGAATGATTCTGAAAAATTGATGTAACGATAAATGGTTCATATTTAATATTATCTTTGTAGAATTTATTGGCTATATCAGAATAAAGGAAAGATTTAGTGGCTCCTGTATCAATAAGAAGTTTAAGAGGTGGGTTTTGAATTTTAATGTAAGGAAGCTCTCTTTTGTCAGCATAGGAATGTAATTCTACTACGTTTCTTCTTTTTCTTCTGGAAACGTTTGAAAATTTACATTTTCATCATATTCTTGGCTTTCTTGTTCATAATAAGGGTAATCTGTGTATGTGTCATTGTCTATACCTTCATCGTAATTATTTTCTTCTTGTTGTTCGATATTAAAAAGTTCTTCTACATTAAATCGGGGGCTGGCTGTTTGTTGAAAGCGGAAGTTTCTTTGAGATTGGGGTCTATTAAAGCCGGTTTGGCGTGTAGATATGCTCATAGGTGTTGGCTTATATGATTGAGATGGCACTGGTTTATAAAAATTGGTTTGATTAGCCCTAGAATTTTGGGCATATGGAGTGATTGTTGATTTTGTTGAAATCTAGGGGGGTTGAAATGTCCCTCTTGGATTATTGTTGAATGGCTGCTGTTGCAGGGGCATTTGATTTGGCCTAAAGAATGGCTGTGGCCATTGGGCTTGGGCACCTCAGGCTGCCATCGTGTAGGAGCGGGTGTATGAGTTAAATTTAGTCTCTGTGTTTGTGAAGTCGTAGATGGTTTATTATTAGATATATCTAATGTTATTTTCTTCCTGAATATATTGGATAGCAAGGGCGAGATTAGGTGGTCTCATGGATCGAATTGTTGATCTAGGGGTTCTCTAAGGCCTGCCAAAAATGTGGTTAGAGCTTGTTGTTGGAAAAATTCTTTTACTTCTTTTAACTTCCTCGATTTCTATATGTAATTCAATGTGATTTGATATAGTATTTAAGAGACTTATAACTTTTTCATGAAATTGATGCGGGTTTTCGTTCGGAGCTTGACGAAGATTGACTAAATCTCTGGTTAACGAGTTTTCGTTACGTTGGTCTGAAAAATTTTGGACAAGAATTGATTTTATTGACGGCCAGTCTTTACAGCCGTATACAGAAATAATTTCTCTGGCTCTTTCTTTAATTTTCTTCATAATTCCTCGGGTGAGCATAATGATTTTGGTAATTTTCGAGATTTGTATGATCCCAAAAATGGTTTAAAAGCATAAAAATAACATCAATAAAATTGTGAAATTCATTGGGATTGCCGTCGTACTCTGGTACGATAGAAAGGTCTTTGTTTACATCAAAAATTGGTGCCATGTTGTGAGTTGTATTTGAGAAGGATGCTGAACTAATAATTATTGAAGGTATTTCGAACGAATTTTTGGACTTAAAAATAGGGTTATTATCAACTAAATCTAAATCAGTTTAATATTTTCACAGATTCTATATTAGATTCAAAAATTGTTGCAAAGAAGCGCTTATTCTAAATGACGATACTTGTGAAATGAATATTGAATTAGAAATAAGATGATTTTGCTTACATAGGAATAGGCTGGAGCATCCTTTTTGGTACAAGTTTCTGTTTAGTCTTAGTTTCTATTTCGAAAGCTTTCTTCTAGGGTACCATATTTTTCTGTCCATTGCAGGAATCCGTGGGTTAAACAGCTGCAGTTTTCCTGGATTTTGGTTCGGTAGCGGGTAAACGTTTGGAAACGACAAGGATCTCTCTGAACTCTCCCACTAATCCACTGAATGCGCCAATTAAGGGTTGTCACTCCCCGAAGGTACTTTTTAGAAAGGCCCTTTTAAAGGTACAACTAAACGAGTAATAGCTTTTTATTTAATATAATTACAACGACTTTGAAATAAAAATGAACAGTATTTATATAAAATTAATTGATGACGACCTGTCTGCAATATGTGTCGAAACTATGCTGATCGGCTGGAGTATTGAACTGCAATACCACTGACAATTGGGGTTATTAGTACCGTAATTCTCGTGACTCTGCAGTCTAATTTTTTTCATGACATCTCTCATTCTGCCGTGCTTTTTCCTTTTTTTTTGATTCATTCTGTTTAGCCACTACTTCAGTCTCATTTTCCACTACTATTGTTTTCTGTATTCATTGTTATTTACTTTTAAATCACTTAAAAAAACAATGAAAACAAACTAAACCGACGAACCTAACTCTAAACTGCGCGTATTAGATTAACGTCTATTAGCTGTTTAATATGGACTTAACCCTTTTAGGACCTGCCTGATAAGGACTTGCCCCCTATTGGTGGTGCATGCGTAAATTAGAATTAGTATTTCACGGGAACTAAGCGCTTTTAGGACGTGTTAACCAGTCGCTGACCACTTCTACGTTAAAATTGCTACAAGATGGCACCACTAGATCTATTTATGACAAATTGCGACTTTGCCCCCCTTTTGGCCCTGTACCCTTCATATATAATATTATGTCGTACTTCCTTAGATATTCAGTTTTTTAGCTTAGAAACCGTATACATGAAGTCTCCGCCCTATTTTCTATATAAAGCTGAAAAGTACAGTTTTATAGACAATTTTCAAACGTTTTTTCTCTTATCTCTGATCTGGAAGCCTACAAAAATTCTATGAAATGGCAGAAAACTAATTCTACTTCTACCACGGAGAAAACGGAGTTGTAAACAGCTCGGAAGAAAAAGCGGAAATCATGAAATATACGCTGGAAATGGGATTTAAAACTAACTACCACCCCAATGGGTAGAATAAAACTTAAAATTCAAAGGAGCTTGAACTCTAAGAAGAAGAAAGGGTAAAATATGTCTGACATATTCTACCCTGAAAAATAATTTTGATAATATAGGAAAAGTAAATAATTTAAATTATTGGTCAAATATGAAATTTTAATATTCTAGTAATATATCTAGTAATGGTACGTCCCAAAAATCACTAAAACTGTGTACTTTCTCAATATAATAATAAGTTTTATCAGAATCAAATAAAACCGTATATCTAAATATGGTATAACTATAAAATGATTTTACAAATTTTTGTGTCTTCTCTTTTTTTCTCTATTAATATTAATATTTTCTATTTCTTTATATCCCTTTTCGGGTCCTATTAACATCTCCGTCTTTAATTTATATTTTCAAATATTTCTTTTTATACATAAACAAGGAATAATTAAAACAAAATCAAACTCTATCATTTATTAACTTCATTATCCCCGAAAATATATCTTTCATCCATTCATCCATTCCCTCAAGCTACAAAAAAAATATTTCCCGTCCATGTATCTACTCAACAAAAAATTGGATGTAGGTTTGATTTCTGCTTCCCTAATTATTTTACACACCAAAAGTCATGGGAAACTAGTTGTAGAGGACTCAAATATCTATCGAAAACAACTGTTAAAATTATTCTACGACTTAAACGTATTCCAAAATTTTGTTAAAATATAATACATTTTTCTGTGAAAAAATGTGTATTACGTGTTGCGTTTTGTCATATTATTATTTCTGATATTTGACAATATTTAAATTAATTATATTATATTTATCTATGATTTAAATGGCCAAAATTTTGTGATTTATTGTTTAAAAAACAATTAAGTTGATTAAAAAATGTACTCAGTTGAGGAGAAAAAAGCAATAATAAAAATGTTTTATTCATGTTTTATTATAACATTTGTTATAGTTTTATGTTTAGAAATTATCATATATTATTATTAGGAATAAAGATCACAGTAACAGTATATTGGAATTCATTGGTTTTATAACTTTACTTAACATGGAATAAAATATTAGTGAATTAGAATCTCTTACGTTAAATAAAGATCCGGTAGTAGCAGGAAAAGGTTCGCGCTATTGCCTGAATACAACATTATACGATTTTTCGTCAAATGAGTACATTTCATTATATTGATCGATTTGTAAACAATATAATTTATTGTTTACAAAGTAATAATGTTCAGTAGTAGTAAATAGTATTTAGTAAAATTCATTGTTTATAATTTAATCATAAAATAAAAAATTGACAATTCAAATTGTCAAATATCTGACATCAATATGATAAAACACCCACGTCCTAATATATATTCTTGCATTACGTGTGACCTAACTTTTAGGGATGGTCTGAAAAATGTATCATATTTTTGCAAAATTTTGAAGTACATTTGATTCGTAGAACGGTTTTAACATTGGTTTTTTTATTTAGATTTTAGTCCTCTACAAACAGTTTTTTTACGACTTTTGATCTAAAATAATTAGGGAAGAAGCAATTCAACAATTTAAAATTTCCCATTGAGTTTCTATGGCCAGGACTCACCACGCGGTATATATATATATATATATATATATATATATATATATATATATATATATATATATATTAATGTAATATCAAGAATTTTAATTTTTAAACTTTACAAAAAATATATATAAAAAATTATTTAAATTTTTGATTTATGATTTATATCACACGTTTCAATTTTGTTATCTAATGGAGGCCATACACGTTAGGTTTGCATGATGCTTTTAACCTTGCATGCATAACCGACAGGTATAACCGAGTTCCATATTACACATACACGTTAGGGTTTGCATGCACAGTTTTGCCATTTTTTTTTTTCAACTCGTCTGTTAAGCTACGTGACGGACTGTGCAAGACACACTTCGTACTTTGTGGGGTATATACCTACCAAACTACAATGGACGACAACGATGTGATAGCTGTACTTGGCTTAACACTTATTCTTCAGAAAAGAAAAGAAAAGAAAAAAAAGAGAGATCGCACTGAATGGTCTAAACGCTGGTTATTAAAAAGAAATAATTTCTCCCACGTAAATTTGATAAATGAATTGAGATTTAAACCAACAGAGTACAAAAATGATTTACGAATGGATGAAAAACTTAATTTGAAACTATTATCATTGATTCACTCCGTTAATACAAAGGCAAAATACTGTAATGAGGAAAGCAATATCAGCACATGAGAGACTAGCAGTAACATTTCTTGAAACAGGAAGAATATACGAGTGTCTCAAATATTCTGCTATTATATCACCTCAGGCTTTGGGCTGAATAATTCATGAAACATATGATGCTATGAGAACTATGGCAAGCAAGCTCGCCGGACGCCACACACGTTAGGGCATGCTCGCAGGCAAGCAAAACCGAGCGGCATAAAATATGAATTTTCATATTTGCTCGGTTGCATGTACATGCACCGATAACTGTACAGTTTTATCACATACACGCTAGGGCTTGCCCGTCGGTTATGCATGCAAGGCTAAAACCATCATGCAAACCCTAACGTGTATGGCCTCCATTAGGTTTTACTTGTGCTTTAATATCTATACTACAGCTGATGGTTGTGGTCCAATGAATACCGGAATAAAACAACATAATATGATATGAAAATAATGTAATGAAATAAAGTGATTCCAAAAATTATTAGCATACAATGTTTATAAAACAAAAATCGTTCTACGTACGTGAACCTTCAATAATGCATTGATAATATAATACAATTACAATCTAAAATCGAGCTTATTATTTCTACACAAACAAATCAAGTAATATTCAGTATCCTTCCTAATGCAATTTTGGTATATCGATTGTACTAAGAAAAATTTTTATGACTTATCTAATTCTCTCCACAGCGTTGTCCCCTTTCAGAACAAATTTGATATTTTTCGACTATCGACAACTTATTCACACGTTACTTATATGATATAATATTATTTGACCCAAAATTTTCAAATTGAAATTAATTTTGAATGTTTCTCTCGTTGAAACGCTTCCTCTGCCTTGAGTTGTCCAATTCCTCGTTCTATGCTAAATAAACATTTAGTTCTCAGCAGCCTCCTATGTAATTGGCAATATTAAACAAGATATTGCAATTTAGTGTCTTCAATGCTCTTCTTCGAATGCACGTATCTTTTCAATGATGCCAGTCGCTTTTCCTCTCGCCAAACTTAATCTCTCGTTCCGAATCAGATCAGCTACCGTCGGACACACTTACTTTACCAACTCACAACTTATTCTTTATCACCTACTACCCCTGGAGACCACCTCGAGAACCAACCATTTACTTTAAGAAACTGGAACTAATTAAATATCTCATCTCATCTATCCATCCATCCAACCTCTCATTATACACACAAATCTCACCACTTTCCAAATTCTCGGCCAATCAGAAATTTGCATACCACTCCCCACATAAAATCAGAAATACCTACAAACTTTCCTACTTCATATTATTTCTACAAGGACACTTAATTTCTACTGGGTATTTACAGATTCCGAAAAACTTTTTACTTATTAACTATTTTTATTGTCCTGTTCATGGTGCAAATCCTGATTCCGGAACACTTTATGGCTTATGAGAAAAAACCATCGTTAACTTCTATTCATTGTACCCGCACTATCCACTTGTTATATTTATACAAAAGATTATTTATAACTAAGATTACCTTTGGTTAATTCCAGGCAGTTCGGAGTATTTTTACTTTCTATAATCTCTGAAATATTGATTTCATCGTACATTTAATATTCTTACTCTTCAATTTTGAATACCATAACAACTCCCCGCCATTAGATTCGCCGAAAAACTCTTTATCACTTTTTTTATAAAATGACAAAAGTTTTTCAAGGGTCAAATTATTACAATATGTTATCGAAATTTACTCATGATACCGATAAATGTCGTGAATGTTAAAAATACCCCATATATTTCCTATTTCTATGTGCACTAATTCATAACTGTTTATCCCATTTTCCGTATTTACCCTATATGGACCATCAAATACTGGCATCAATTTTGCACACAAACCATTTTGTAGTTTCGACACCCTCAGTGCTCTCACTAAAACTTTAACCCCTCTCTGGAAAATAATCGATCTTCTTCTTAGGCTCCTCTCTTGCCTTTGGAGATATTTTTCTCCACTTCTTCTTAATCTTCTTTGAACCACCTCGATCACTTCTTTATATTGTCTGGGGGCGGTGTCTTCCCACGGTCTTATAGGCATTGTTCCTTTCATGACATATAATGGCGTCTCTCCGGTAACCGTGTTTGGTGCAGAGTTTAAATATGTCTCAATCTCCAACACTTTTCTGTCCCAATGTCGATGGGATTCTTCAGCTACAATTCGTAGAAATTTAGTGACTTCTTGTATAAAACGCTCCGATGGGTTACTCTGTGGATGGCGAATGCTTATAAATTTCGTATTCACACCTCTCTCTCGTAACTTCCCTTTAAAACGTTCATTTCTAAAATATGTCCCATTATCCAATAAGATGTTGTCTGGTCTCCCCGTTGTTCCTATAAAATCGTCGATTTTTCGAAGTATTTCGACTCCCCTCCTGGTTCTACATGGGTACAATTTGACATATTTTGAAAAAATATCCACCATAACTAGGATGTGTTTATTCCTCTGTGTTGTCATTATCAGATCACTTAACATATCAATGGCGACAATATCAAGTTTCTTTCGAACTATGACGTTTTTTATGACGTTTCATTTTTGAAATTCCTACTTTTACACTTCTGGCATATCACACAATTCCGAGTCACTTCTTTGGCTATTTTATAGTCATGTCGACAGATGTAGTTCTCGCTGAACATAAGCCATGTCTTCCTGCTTCCAATATGTCCGTTGTCACCGTGTAGCCTATAAAAACTTTCTTTTGCCATCCGCTCCGTGATTACATATAATTCTCTGCCGTCGACCCTCTTAAAATACAAATTATCTTCTCGTTCAGCTCTTCGCCTTTCTCTTTCATCCAATTCTTCCTGATTTTTTCTGATCTGAGCCAAAGAGAATTACCCTTCTTCTTCCTACATTATGTTCATGTCTATGTGAAGAGTTTTGTAGTCTTCTTTGCGGAATTGTTCAAATCTTGTTAGAGCATCAGCTAAAATATTTTCAATTTCCTTGATATATCTCAATTCAAAATCATACTCTTGAAGTTAAAGAATACCCCTATGAATTATATTATTTACCAGTGTAGTTTCCATTATATTATAGCGTTTTATATTTAATGTCTATATAATAATATAAATTCTGTTTTAAACTTTGAAGTACTTCCTGGTTGTTTATTTTGTCAGTACGCATAAAAATTACCAAGAAATATGTGTTTGTCTTTTACAAAGAAATTTTAAAACGAGCGATGATAGAGCAAGTTTTTTTTTATATTTCGGCGCAGAAGTTAAATGTATGTTGTAAATGTGGATATTCGACCTAGAATATTTCAAGTTTTTTGACGCGATAAGGCAAAATATAGTTGTTTTTGTGGTTGAAAACGATTTGTTTACATTCAAAATCCCCGAATTAGTACGTGTTGTTTCTACCGATTTAAAAGTAAATATTTAAAAAGGTTTTGTTGTCGTTTGTCGTTTACAACTAAGTCAAGAGGATTGTTTGTTTAGGTTTTGTAGGCGCAACTTTTTCAGAGAGGTGAAAAGAATTGGGATTTTCGTTGAAATTTTAAAACTGAAGGCAGATAGGCAGTCAAGCTAGAGCATTTAGAGGCGAAGGATGTTTGGGCGATTTTGAATCAAAAGTCGATTTATTTTTTTATGTTATGTCTTGAGACCGTTTAAGGTTGTCATACTCTTTGCATTAAGTGCATCTTAGACAGAGTAATCATCGAAAGATTTATGCAGTATACCGGAAACTAATGGAATTTTTGAAGATTAATATATAGGATGTCCCCATCAGTCTTTTTTTGTTTGCCTGCTTGATTCGACCCCATTCACGTCTTAGATCGTCATTCCTGAGTATAGAAATGGTTTCCTGTGTTCCAGTTTGAGAATTTGACAAAGTAGCTTCCCCAGAGATGAAGCAAGTTTTTTTTAAAAAGTTAAGTGGCGATATATGTGAAGGTAACAATTCAATATATTAATTTTTCCAAGTAAAATAGACATTATTTTTAATAACTCCTTTCATTATTAAAAATTTGTAATAATTAAAGTTTTATATTATATTAGAGTCGTAGCTAGAAAATGTCATAATTTATTCTGTCCTTAAATGTTATGTTGACATTTTGCTCTAATCCATTTTTGTTGTAAAACAATTTTCATTTGAATATTATATAGAAAAGATATTTCATATATCGTCTGCTTACAGGTAAAACATGATAAATGCAGTTTTATACAAAATTCAGTTAGAAATGTAGTTATGTGTAATTTTTAAAGTAGTATCTACTGGTACAGCCGAATAAGTAATACAATATACCGTTACAAAAATAATGCTTTTTGTAAAAGTTGTAAGTACATATATTTCAAAATAATATACCAGTTAAAAATAATAAATTTACTTATTGCAGAATCTAGAAAATTGTGTACAGGCAAAAAATTATAAATATGACTATAACTTTTTACTTTTAGCATTAAAAGCAAAATATTGGGAAGTACTTTCAGAAAAAACATTATATAGGCATTTATGAATTTGAGCTTCGATATTATAAACATGAATAACGTAGTAAATACACTTAATCTATTTTTCCTTTCTTCAAAATTTTTTGTTCAACGAAAACAAAATAAATGCATTTATTCGGTTTTGCTGGTAGGAATTTGCAGCAGTTGACGTAATTATTTGGCTTTGTAAATGAAAGCACACCCGATAACCGTTAATAAAAGAGGTTTTACTGTGTATAATAAGTCTCTGAATTGTTTGGTTTTGTGGTAAACATGTTTTCAAGGGAAGAAAATTAGTTGATATGGTAAACATGTCCAAATTATCCCAAGGTACGTAATTTATAATTACTATTGTTGCTGTTAGTATTGCTTTTTTGAGGTTATGTGTTACTTAATTTTTAACAATTAACTGTTAATATAGAGTAATTAATGTAGATCTAAAACTTAAATTGTTTTGTAAAAAATCAATCAAGTTTATATTTTTCTAAAACCTTTTTTGTTAGTTTATCAATATGTAGAGTAAAAAGTTATATCTAATTTGGCCGCTAATGGTTTATTAATTGTTTCAACAATAAAAGCTGTTTTGTATAAACATTTTTTTAAATATCGGGGAATTCATCATTTTACATTGATCAAAAATGTTTCTATTTTGTTGTTGATTATGCTGAATCCGAATTCAACTTTACACTTAGAAAATTATTTTTTTAAGCCCTTATACAATATATTGTGTAACTTGTTTATTATCAATTGTACGAAAAAAAGTTAGTCTTCATAAAATGCTCTGCATGGTCTAAAATCTAGGATGAAACCACCAGATATACAATTTTATCCATTTTATACGAGGTATGTCAAAAAATATGAATTTCGCACGAGAGTAAAGTAAATTTTTATTATGATGTTTTAATGTTTTAATATGCAACTACATCCTTGTAATTGGAAAATAAAATTTTAAATTTTTTTTAAATTCGGATACCCGACATCATTTTATTAGTATGTGATAATTATAGGAAGTTTGTTCATGTTCACAAAATAAGTGGGCTAAATACAATAAATATCGGATTCAGAAGCAAAACAAAAATACTATTACTGATGTTAGGTACTTGTAGAAGGGGAGTTTTGTTTACCTTGATTTTCTTTTTCAGAAGCTTTGGATGATAATCCTTGTTGTTTTAAGGACCTAACGGAATTAGAGCGGATGTTTGACAGCCATGATTCTGATAAAGATCCCACCTACTATCCTCTCTCGGAGTCTCTAACCCAACCTAAAAATTTATTTGAAGAGCAATGGACAGCAATAAAAAATATGGAGATGATGAAAATTGTATGCAGGTGTATGAAGAAGACGAGAATAATATTTGCAGAGTAGATCAGTCGGAATATGATATGGCGGAGGAGGAGCCAGAAATCAATGCCAGTGAAATTGTTTTTTCTATTTTGGAGCTGCTATTACACAGGGTGACGAAATCAGCTCGTGTAAAAAATCGTTGGAAGAAAGCAGAACCAGAAAATTGGAAAGTTAACGGGGCGAAACAAAGACGAGCGGAGGGTTTATCTTATACCCCCAGAAAACAAAAAAGAAGTGCAAAAATACCAAAAGAGATCGATTGCAATAGTTGTTTCTATAAGTGTAATATTATTTCCTATAATGAAAGAGAGGCTTTATGTCGTCATTACTGGCACCTAAGTTTTGTGGAACAAAAGAATTTTATTCTTAGTAATATTGTAGTAGACACTCCAAAGTGAGTTCTTGCTGTCCGTGGATCTAAATGGCAACGCAAGTTTACAAAAAAGGTTTTTTTTTTTTCATAATGGGGAGACGAAACAGGTTTTGCCAAAAGTTTTTTGTGATACATTGGCTATTTCATCTAGTGTTGTAAATAATGGTATTCAAAAACGTAATGATTTGGGGCTATACAGGGATAATGATAAAAGAGGCAAACAACTACCTCCTAACAAGACAAGTGAAGCTGCTTTGAACTTTGTAAAAAACCACATTGAATATTTTCCTTACATGGAACCACACTACATCAGAAAACCTCTAAGAGTCTCTATTTAGATGCTTCGTTAAGTATTATAAAAATGTATCGGCCTTTACAAAGAAAAATGCAACGAGAACAACATTATTCCAGTTTCGGAAATAACCTATCGGAGAATCTTTTGTAATAATTATAATTTCAGCTTTTTCGTCCCAAAGAAAGATCAATGTTCAATTTGTTCCAACAAAATTTGTTCAATTACAACATAAGCAACAATGACGAAAGGATGGTATTAAAACAAGACTATGAGAAACATTTAGCCAGAAAGGAGAGAGCCTAATTATAAAAAACAAAAGACAAAGAAAGAGCCACAAAAGAAGCTTAGTCCCGCTGTGTTACATTTGACCTATAAGGAGTATTGCAAATCCCATCTGGATTAGTGAGGCAGCTGTATTATTGTAGAAAAGTTTGTGTTTATAACTTGTGTATTTATGAAGTAGCTCTGCCAAACGACGCCTACTGTTTTACGTGGTCTGAATTAAATACAAAAAGGGGGAGTTCAGAAATAGGAATTGTTCTATTTCATTATCTTACTAAGTGCGTTCCTCCTCAAGTAACTGAGGTCTGTCTGTATTCAGACACCTGTGGTGGGCAGAACAGAAACCAATATGTTGCTGCATTGCTTTTATTTGCTGTTGAAAATATACCCAATTTACAAAAAATTGAACACAAGTTCCTTGAGTCAGGACACAGCTACATGGAAGTAGACAGTATGCATAGTATTTTCGAGACAGCAAAGAAAAATTCCCAAGTTTATTGTATGCCAGACTACGTATCAATTTTTAAAAGAGCAAGATCAAACAAGACACTCACTGCTAATGGAAAATCTTTTACCAGGAAACCATACATGGTAAAAGAATTCAAATTTGATAAATTTTAACGATCTAAAGCCTCTTGCCGATAAATAATTTATAATAAATCAAAGACTGCAATGGAAATCAAGTAAGTGATTAAAATTAAAAAGATGCTTTATCTTAAAGACGACAGTACCAAAATTTATTATTTTTTTAGACTTATGAGAATTATGACTTGTCCGAAACGTTTTTATTTATCGATACCTCTCAAAACACGGACCATGTATCACGATTAACAACAAGGTCTAAAAAGCGAGTGCGACAAAGTGCATTTCCGGCAAGTTATACACCTACCTTAAACCAACTTTATAACTACCCGTTACCCATTAGTGAAGCAAAAAAGAAAGATCTGCTTAGCTTGTGCCAAAAAAAGATGGTATTCTTCCGTAGGGAAGAATACCACGTAGGGAAGAATATCACGGCTGGTATTCTTCCCTACGAACGGATATTAAAAACTCCCGTCGAAATTTCGGAGGTGGTTCTATCGCCTCAACTTCCATTATATTAACAGGTGTAAATTCAAATATCCAAGACAAAGCCAAAGGCATTTATTTTTTTGTATTTCTAATTTATTTAAATGTGTGTTTGCAGCAGTTCCATACAAATGACAATTGTAATCGAAAATGGGACGAATCATAGTACGGTAAACTAAAAGTGCTACATTTGGATCAGCGCCCCAGTTAGTTCTACAAAAGGCTCTTAGAATGTTCATTGCATTTTCAGCCTTTTTTGATAACTTGATGAATTTGATCCTTCCATAGAAGTTTTCTGTCTAAATAAGTACCGAGATATTTTATACAATTTTTAATAGGGAATTGAATTTGACCTACTTCCATATGACCTTGTGGAATTTGATGTTTTCTAGAGAAAAGACAAATTTCTGTTTTAGATTCTGATATTTCTAAACCAATATTTTCATAGTGATTAAGAACAGCTTTAATTGAGAGATCAAAATTATTTTTACATGTATTAAATAATTTGTGGGCTGTGTAAACTACTACATCATCAGCATATTGAATAATTTTTGTTGGGCTATTAATACAATTTTCTATATCCATATTATATTGATGAACATACTATCAGAAAAAAGTCACAGACTAGGTTTGGATATTAATCTTTCCAAAACCAAAATCATGGTATTCCACAAGAACCCCCATGAATAAATTACACCCAACATACAAATCAATGGTATCACCCTTCAGAGCTCCCAAAGCTTCATATACCTGGGCAGAGAGCTAAACAGTCAGCTAGACCACTCAAAAGAAATTAGAAGACGTATTAAAATAGCAAGATCTGGCTTCATGAACATGCGTAAAATGCTCTGTAACCCCAAGCTATACAACAATAAGATTAAGAACACTAAAGTGTTATGTGTGGTCTCTACTACTATATAGCTGTGAGACCTGGACATTAAAACAGTATGACGTCAACAAACTGAATTCATTTGAAATGTGGATGTACCGCCGAATGCTAAGAATAAGCTGGACTAGCAAAACTACAAATGAAGAGGTACTGGAAATAATGAACACACGACCTTATCTGGTTAATACAATCAAAATTAGAAAGACGTCATATCTAGGACACATAATGCGCCATAAGGATTTTGAGCAGCTCCAGGTAATATTAGAAGGCAAAATCAAGGGTAAAAGAGGTATAGAAAGAAAGAAGAAATCCTGGCTCCAAAACATCAGAGATTGGACTCACACAACAGGAAATGACTTAATCCATCAAGCTCAGAACAGAGAGAAATTTGCCATATTGATCGCCAACCTCAATAGAGAGGGCACTTAGGAGGAGAATATTATATAAAATAAATAGTATTGGGCTTAATACGCTACCCCGTGGAAGTCCTATATTTGTAAGACGTGGTGGAGAGATGGAATGGTTGATTTTAAAAAAAAAGTTGATCTAGTAGTGTACAATGTCCTTAGAAAGCTAGCTATGGTGATGGGGAAGCCGATGTCTAATAGCTTTTTATGCATAATGTCCAAGTTAACGGTATCAAATGCAGAGGAGACATCAAGAAAAATCAGCCATAGTATATATATTATCAGTAAAGTTTATTAGTGTGGATGAGACTAAGGCTTGATTTTCGAAATCCATACTGAGATTTTGGGAGGATATGTTCTTGCTCTAACCAATGTTCAATTCTATTTTTTATTAATCTTTCTAACATCTTTAGAAAGCAAGAGGCTAAGGATATTGGTCTATATGATTTACTTCAATTTTCTGGTTTCACAGGTTTTTTAATAGGTACTAGAATATATTCCTTCCAGCTGTCTGGAATTTGTGACGTATCATTCCAAATGTCATTAAAAATATTTAATAATGAAATTTTATAGTGGTGAGGAATATTGTATATCATGGAGTATGAAATATTGTCTTTACCTGGCGTACTGCTATTTTGTTGACTAAGTGCTCGCTCTAACTCCCACATTTTAAATGGTTCTTCTAAGCCAAACCTATCTTTTGACACTGTTTCGCTGTATTCTGAAAAATGTTGTGAAGGTACCCACTGAGGAGATATTTTCTTATGAAATTCATCTAGCCAGCTGGATTCTGGATCTATTGGAATCTTGATGGACTGTTTGCGGTTCTTAAAAGCGTCTACTTTCTTCCACGCTTCACTGATTTGTGTTTTTTAATTTAGGCTTTCGCAGTATTCTACCCAATTCTGTTTTTTCTTTTGTTTGAAGATTTTTTTGCGACAGCGTTAAGTCCCTAAAATTCAACTAAATTATTGCTTGTATATAGCATCTTGTTTATATTTTCCATATGCAATTTTTCGGTTATTAGCGGCGGTTTTGCAACTTTCACACCACCATTGGTTCGAAATTCGTCTCTTATGTATTCCGTTAGATGAAAACTTTGGTATTGCTAAATTGGCTGCTTTATTAATGTTTTCTATTAGAATTTGATAGTTTCCAGGAGAATTTTCAGCTTCTAGTACAGATTTGTATAATTTCCAATCAGCCTTGTTAAGATTCCAGATCTTGTGACAGTTTTGACCTGGAAATGAAGTTATATGATCTGTTTCCATGTTAATGATAATTGGAAGATGATTGGATCCATGAGGATCCTGTAGGACACTCCAAGTAAAAAATTTTGAAATATCTTGTGAACAAAAGGTTAAGTCAATAGCGGATGGACTCTTACTAGTTGCTAATGTGGGCGATCCATTATTCAGACATATCAAATTACAATGATCAATACATTCTAAAAGTTTTTTACCATAGCTGTTTTCAATTTCACAGCCCCATGCGATACTGTGGGAATTAAAATCCCCACCAATAATTAACGGTTTAGGTATGTCTTTAAAGAATTCTAACCATTGACTTTCAGATATCTTAGTCTTTGGTTCCATGTAAACTGACACAATATTGATGGGATTTTTACCTCGGAAAAATTTAACTGAAATACATTTATAAGTGAAAGGATGTCTATTTTTAAGATTTATTTCTTCGCATCTTAAGTTTGTTTTTAATAAAATGGCAGTTCCACCATATCCGTCTGCCCGATCTGATCTAAAGCAATTGTAACCTTTAAAATTCTAGTAGTATTTTGATTAAAACCACGTTTCTGAAAATAGAAATATTATTTTGATATAGCAGATATTCTAGATTTACTTTATAAGCTACTGCTGAACGACAGTTCCATTGCAGCAAATTTATGTTTGCGTTTGTGTCTGCAAATTTGAAGACAAGGTATGGTTTATATGTTTACTAATTAATTCCACTATTTCAGATTTTGATACATCAAAATTGTTTGTTTGTTTTATGTTACTTATATTATTGAGAACTACTTCTAAGACTAAACTTATTGTTGCATTTAATTCCTCTGATTGTAATTTTACTCCGACTGAGTTTTTTAAATAATGTTGACTATTAAAAATTCCCCCTGGGACAAAAGAGCGTTTGGTTGTGTAAGTATTTCTTTTCTTGAAATTTAAATGGGATCAGGGCTGGTTGGCCTGTGCCTTTTGTTTGGGTTTGAAGTTGTAGGGGCAGAAAACATATATTTAGTAAAATTGTTATTATAGGATTTGGGTTGTAAATTGTGGGACTGTAAGTACTGAGGTTGAGAGGAATGATACTGTATTGTACTAGAAGGGGTAGGTCCAGATTGAAGCCGTTGGGAATAATTTGTCGAGGATATTTGACCACTTTCCATAGCAGAGGTATTCTGAGCGACTATGTTTGCGTACGTATTTCTTGGGACCTGTTTATTTGCATCAAAGAAATTAATATTGCAAGAGCTCATGGTTTCCTTTACCATTTTTTGTCTTTTAAATTCTGGACAAGCAGACAAATTAGTAGTAAGATAATTTCCTTGACAGTTAAAGCAGCGTGGTATGTAATCTAAATTATTACAATCTCGTGTGGTATGGGACTCCTGACATTTGCTGCATCTTGGTTTACTTCTACACTGACCTCCTAAGTGACCAAAACGGAGGCAGTTATAACATAATAATACTTTCGGGCTATACAGCTCTACTTCCTTGATAACTTTATTAATAGAAATATATTTTGGTAAGATTTTTAATTTGAAAATAACAATGCAAGACTTTGTGGGTACATATTCTACTATTTTACCTTCATCCGTAATTTTTTTCTACTCCACGTTTTATTCTTTTGACATTAGATACTTCAAAAGTGCAATGTTGATCAAATTGTCTTATTTTATCTTTTATGTACGCCTCTGAAAAATCTTTTTCTATATCGCTAATAACACCTTGTCCATGAGGAATGAATTTTGGGATATACAATACAAAGTTATTTTTAACAAAAATATTTTCGTTTTTATTCTTTATTAGAAAATTTGCTGCCTTATAATCCTTTAACTTGATCCTAACCCTATTCCGACCTATAGAATCAATACTAATAATTTTATTGTCTATCTCCGGAAAGTTAGAAAGAATTATATCTCCGATTTTAAGTGCATTTAATTTTCCTTTATATTCAACAGAATTATTCCCAACATTAATATGATACGGGCCTAAATCAGTACTTACATACAAAACTCCTCTCTTTCTTTCGGTGTGTTATCAATGTTCATTGTTGTTATTTGTATATCGTTTTTTGATGAGGTTGGATTTATCAATAAATCACATTCGCCAAAAACTATATTTTTTGACGTAAATCTGTTGGCGCTGGGTCGTCTGGGGATTTCCCCCCGACTAACTGGTTCATTTAATTGTTCTTAACTCACAATCTAATTTTATTTTTACACCAAATTTGAAGATTTATAAAACACAATTTTTAAACGAATAAGTTTAATTTCGTTTCGCTTTGTCGATAGGCACATCCGATTCGTAGGTGAACTAGAACAAGACTATCTACAAACAGTAAATTAAACAAATTTTGTTTTTTGTTACGTTTTTCTAATAATTTAATTTTATCTGACTCATTTATATTGACAATTCAGACATACATTATGCATTTTAAAGTAGACGACTTTAAAATGATATTGCCAATATTGTTGCGCTCCTGGGACGACTTTACTTATAAGATAGTTCATTCGATTACATGAAATCAACTTTAACTTGAGAATATATGTCAGAAAAAATCATAGCATGTAATTCGTCTTTAAAAAGACAAACACATGACATGATGACAGTAAAATTCTCCTAGTGATTCCATAGTAAATTATGAGACAAAAAAACAGGAAAAAAACCTCATAAAACTATCCCGACATGGTAAGTATTTGTTCGCGCATTTAGTTTACCTTCAATAAACACCAAAATTCTGATTTTATATGTTTCGTTATTTAAAAAACATAAATGATGTATCCTCTATATGTTACTGACTTATTAATACTGATATTTTCTTATTAATAACTTCCTCTTTCAATATTGGTAACCAGATCCTACTACATTCTGCCGAGGAATTTGCGACACAATTTGCCTCATTTAGCCTAATTAGAGTCGCTTCTTTGATTTTTCTTTTTTTACCATCCGTTTCTTTTAGGACTACATTTAAATTATTCCATTGAACTTTATGTTCATTATCCCATGCGTGTTTAGATATTTGAGATCTATCAAACTCTCCATTTTTATATAAGATTGATGTTCACTTATTCTAACATTTAATGGCCTTGGTGTTTCACCTAAATAAAACTGATCGCATTCACAAGGTATTTTATAAATGCAATTATTTGTCCTTTCTTGTTTATTGTTACGTTTGGTTTTGGACAAAATAGATCTCAACGTGTTTGTTGTTTTGAATGTTGTTGAAATGTTGAATTTTCCTATCCTTTTAAGTTTTTCTGATTATCCTTTTATGTACGGTATTGTTATTTTCCTCGTATTATTCCTTGTGTGTGCTGCAGGATCTCGTTCTTAGTTGTTCTGTTCTATTCGATCGATTGTTGAAAATTCCTTATTTATAAACGATAAAGGATAATCATTTTTTAATAAAACAGACGTTAACAAATGTTTCTCCTCCATGAACGAATTTTCGTTATAACAAGTAATTTTGGCTCTATCGTATAAGGATTTAATTATTCCCTTTTTATATTAATATTGTGATTTGATTTGAAATTTAAATATCTATGTTGGTTTTTCTATACATCTGAGTCTCATATCTAGTATCGTTCTTAGAGATTAAAACATCCAGGAAAGGTAGCGTGTTATTATATTCCTTTTCCATGGTAAATGTTATTGTCTCTTCTTTATCGTTTATATCATTTAGGAATGTGTCCAACAACTCTGATCCATAAAGCCATATTGAGAATACATCATCTACATACCTCCACCATACTGTGGGTTTTAAATTTTGTTTAGAAATGATATTTGTTTCAAAATCTTCCATAAATATATCGGCTAAGAATGAAGATAAACTAGAGCCCATTGCTAGACCAAAAATTTTGTTTATAGAATTCATTTATTTAGTTGAAAACATGTATTATCAGTACATAATGTTAATAACTTCATTATAGCCGATATGTTTAGTCTTGTTCTAGTTGCCAATGAATCATCACTCTCTAATTTTGTCTTGACTATACTTAAAGTCTTATTTAATGGCACATTCGCAAATAAACTATTTATGTCAAAACTTACCAAAGTATTATTTGAATTAAATGAAATATTTGATAATTTATTTAAAAAATGTTGTGTATTTTTTATGAATGTGTCATTTTTATTTGTAAATGGTTTTAAAATATTTAATAAAAATTTTGATAGTTCACTACAAGGAGAATTCATGGTACTACAAATGGGTCTAAATGGTATATTTGTTTTATGAATTTTCGGTACTCCATAAAAATGTTTGTCTGAATTGTCAATATAAATAAGTCAGATAAAGTTAAATTATTGGAAGAATTTTTCACTATGTAACAAAAAACAAAATTTGTTTAATTTACTGTTTGTATTTTGAGAACGATTTCCGAAGTGGAAATTGAAACGTCAATAAACGGATTTTTATCTTTAATTGTGGCTGATTCCCAGTAAAATAGTAATTAATTTAAAATGCTACAAGAAAATAGCTTCAGAACAATACTAAACAATAATCACAACTATTTAATAAAACAACTAAATCTTTATGGAATTCAAGGTATTTCTTTGAATTGGTACCAATCTTACTTGAGAAATAGGAAACACCTAGTTAGAGCAAATGATACAGATTGTAATCACAAAAGCAATGTATGTGGAGTACCATAAGGTTCAGTACTTGGTCCTCTACTTTTTCTTATCTTTACAAATGACATCACTAACATAAAAATCTATGGAACAATTTTTCTTTTTGCTGATGATACCAGTATTACCTGGAGGAACTCTTATGTTGCAACTCTTTATGCAATTATATCTTCTGATCTACTTGAAATAAAAACCTGACTCGACTATAATATATTTTCAACCCTTGCTTCTTAATAATAGCTATATCACTATTGTCGATTCTCTAAAATTTTTTGGAATTTTTATAGACATTAACCTTGAATGGTTTCTTCACATCGATTTGTTAAGTAAGAAACTAGCCTCAGCATGCTATGCAATAAAATCTGTTCGAAGGAAATCAATTTAGCATTTTCTAAAATAACATATTATCTTTGTTAGAGTCTTATTTTTTATATGGCCTTTCTTTTTGGGATTCTAGTACAGCTGCCCAATCTGATGTTATTTTTAAATTACACAAAAGAGCAACACGGTATCCTTTTGACCTCAGTAGAGTAACACATTACAGAAGCAAAATACATCAAAAATCACGAGATTTTAACTCTTTCCTCTTTATAATATATTCTAGAAACCATATTTCTGTGTGAACTCTATATTAGTAAACACCTACATGTTTTCCCAGCAAGACCTAATCATAAATACTCCACTAGAAATTTAAGCTTTGATGTGTATTTTCCTGTCCCGTCCACTGAATTAATAAAGAAATCTATATCATATTTGACAAAAAAAATATAGAACCATCTGCCTTTGCAACTTAAATCTACAACGTCTTTCTTTAAGTTCCGTAAATTGACAAAAGCCTATCTATCTGAAAGACCATAGGGTAACGGGTAGAGTGATTGGCTACTTAAGGAATTGTTAATTGAATTAAAATTGTAAATTGGTATCTTTTAAAGTGAAATATTTTGTAAGGGTTTTTTAATAGTAATGAAACATCAGATTTTATAAAAACTCAGGTTATTCTAATCAGAAATAATAATGTATTGGCATATATAATTACAGTCATTGGCCATTCACAAAATTCGTAATTTTCTTCTTTTGTTCGTCCAGGTAAGGCAAACAAAACTATTTAAGTTTTCAAATTCTTGTTGTTTTTTTTTTGCACAAGTACCAATATGGTAACCTCTAACACAAAATAGACACTTTATTCCAACTTCTTTTTTTTTTTTTTTATTTAAACAAATATACCCGCATCAACCACTAAGGGTTATTAGCAGGGGGACATACACAAACAGTAAGATACATATTGTTACATATAAAAAAATATATTTTTTACAATTTCGTATATAGTTTAGTCATTTTAAGAAAAACTTAATAAAGCCTGTAAATTTGACGTTAGTACACTTTTTAAATTGTCACTAAGGGCACACGCGATTCTTTCGTTCTGGTACACTGGACACTCAACAATTATATGTTTCACTGATAACTGAGTTTTGCACTTGGTACACATCGGAGCAGGCTCCTGGTTGAAGATATGCTTGTGGGTAAGGAAAGTATGTCCTATTCGGAGTCGGTTGATAATGACTTGGTCTTTTCTATTATTTGGTACGATGAGTTTGGTTCCTACTTGAGTTAGACATTCTTTAAGTTTGTTGGAAGTATGATCCCAAGTTGTTTGCCACGCCCTGTACATGTGGGCTTTGATATTAACTTTGTGATCAGTCCAAGGCATTTGATTTATGATAGGAATACTTTGGTCAGTGGTTGCATTGCTTGCCAGAGAGTCCACTTCCTCATTACCACTTATTCCCATATGGGAAGGTACCCAGATGAAGGAAATATCTTTTTGTTGACTCTGTAGATTAGATAACTCTTCTTTGATCTTGAGTAGTATGGCGTGAGTTGTATATAGCTGCTTTATTCCAAGTAATGCGCTCATTGAATCGGTGATGATAACAAATTTGCTTTCATTGATAGAACCACATTTTTTCATAGCCTGGTGAATTGCCGTGAGTTCTCCGGTATATATACAAGAATTTGTTGGGATTCGTATGGTAGACTTGACGTTTTCGTAGATGTAGGCTGCAGCATGTCCTTCATCACATTTGGAAGCATCAGTGAATATTTGATGGGTTGTTGGGTATTTGGATATTATATTTTTATAAGCTTGCTGTATAAGGAAAGGATGTGTGGAATGTTTCGGGAGTTCTTTTAGAGACGTGTCGATTTTTGGAGATTTGATCATCCAAGGAGGAACATTTACATGAATAGGCATAGTAAAACTGAACTGTTCTAAATTAAGACCAATATGTTTTATACGTTCAGGAAATGGTAGTTTTTTTATTGCAATGTTTCTGTAAAGATCGGACGATATATTTTTTCTGCTAAGTATTGTTGAGTGGGTTACGTTGCTGTTGTTTGCTGAAATTCTGGCAACGTAATTTAGTGATAGGAGTTTTCTTCGTTGGCTTAAGGGCAGTTCATTAGCCAGAGCTTGTAAGCTACTTACTGGACTAGTTCTTGTTGCACCTAAAACTAGTCTCAAGCACATATTTTGAATGTAGTCAAGTTTTTTTAGAGATGTTTTGTTAGCAGTATCGTAGCATAAACAGCCGTAGTCAAGTTTACTTCGTATTAAAGATCTATATAGCGTAAGTAAGGTTGTTGTATCTGCCCCCCAAGAGGTATTTGACAGCATTTTTAGTAGATTAATTCTGGATTGGCAAGAACGTTGAAGATTGGTGATGTGGGTTTCCCAGTTTAAGTTACGTTCAAAAGAAAGTCCTAAGAAATTTATTTCTTTTGCTTGTTTTAGGACAACTCCATTTAGTGTTAATTGAACATTAGGATAATTTTTTCTTTTGCTAAAAATTAAATAACGTGTCTTTTCACTAGAGAATATAAAACCCGTGTTTTGCGACCAGCTTTCAATTGTGTGTAAGGTAGTTTGCAGTATATGTGTTCCCAGAATTACATTGTTTGTTCTTAGATACATGACTAAGTCATCTGCATATAAGCTAGTAAATACAGGTAGTTTTATTTGATGTATAATACTATTTATTGCAACTAGAAAGAGAGTAGGACTTAGAGTAGATCCTTGTGGGGTGCCGTTTTGAAGTACTCGTCTGGAAGATGTAAATCCATTGGTTTTAACTCGAAAAGTTCGTGCTTTTAGAAAATTTTTAATAAAGAACAACATGTGCCCTTGAACATCCCATTCTTGAAGTGTTTTCAGTATAAGATGTCTCCATGTTGTGTCAAACGCTTTTCTTATGTCAAAAAATACGGCAATAAGTTTTTGGTTGTGCAGAAAGGATTCATGTATACTTGATTCAAGTGTTATTAGATTGTCTGTTGTGGATCTACCCGTACGAAATCCACTTTGTCTGATACTTATCAGGTTATTGTTTTCGAGGTACCATTTAAGACGATAATTAAGGATTTTTTCTAAAAGTTTGCAGGTACAACACGTAAGTGATATTGGACGATAGGAATTTGGATCGTCTTTTGGTTTATTATATTTAAGGACTGGAATTATAGTTGCTTGCGACCATAGATCAGGAAAGTCATGGTGAATAAAAATATTATTAAAAATATCAACTAACATTAGCTTTGCATTCAGAGGAAGATTTCGTAAGAAAAGAGGATGGATATCATCAGGACCTGGACTAGAATTTTTAGCACTTAAACAAAATTCTAATTCTTGAAGACTTACTGGTTTGTTTATTGGATTGCCGCTTTCTGTGATTTGTATATTTGAAGACTCCGTTAGTTTTTTGTGCTCTAAAAAGGATAGGCTGTAATTGGAATCACCAGAATTAAGTTCGTATATATCTGCTAGAATTTCTGGAATATCTTCTTTGTTTGAATGCGTTTGGTTATTGTATGATAAAGTATCTATACCTCGAAAGTATTTTGTCCCTTTTATTCTGCGGACTTTGTTCCATATGTTGCCTAAGGGAGTGGAAGGATTTATTGAAGAAACGTACTTTTTCCAACTTTCTCTTTTTGCTTTTTTGATTAATTGTCTGCTTTGAGCTCTGAGATTTTTAAACCTTAAAAGGTTTTCGACAGTTTTATGTTTCTTGTAAACGTTAAAAGCGTGTTTAGACAAAGTGAGTGCTTGTGCAATTTCATTATTCCACCATGGAACTGGCTGCCTTTGACTCGATTTTGTTTTTCCCACTGCGATTGTTGCTGCAGAAATAATAATGTTATTAAATAATTCAAGATTTTGGTTTGCGTTATTGGTTAAATTAGATTTTTTTGTTTGTTCTTCAATCAGTGTTCGATATAAATTCCAATCAGCTGACTTTATTTTCCATGTCTGGTGAATTGGAAAAGTTGATTTAACATTAGTGTTTGTGGTTATTGTGATAGGGAAATGATCACTATCATATAAATACCCCAATGTGTCCCAGTACAATAAAGGAGCTAGCGACGGACTGCATAAAGAGAGATCTATGGCAGAAAATGTACCATTGTATGAATTGAACCTAGTAGATTTGCCAGTGTTTAGTAAAACTAAATTTAAATTATCAATTAGATTATTCAGGAGATTACCGCATTTGTCGGTTTTGCTACTTCCCCAAGTACTGTTGTGACAGTTAAAATCGCCTAATATTATTTTTGGGTGTGGAATTTGGTTTATAACATTGCTCAGTTCAGTTATGTCTAAATCAGTAGGATGAGGTAAGTATACATTGCAAATATTGATTTTCATTTTGTGGGTGACTGACACTGCAACTATTTCGAGATTTGTTTGCAGTTGTATTTCAGTTGACTCTATATCATTCCTTACAAAAATTGCTGTTCCACCGCTTGAGTGATCTGCAACTCGGTTTCTTAGAAAAGGAACATAGTTTTTTAATGTAACATTTTGGTGCTTGAAATGGGTCTCTTCTAGGCATATGACTAAAGGAAGATATTCGTGTATAAGAAGCTTAATGGAATCTATATGTGAAAAATAACCGTTGGGGTTCCACTGTAATATGAATGTGCTGGCCATTAACTCTTTATGTGTTAACTAGTTATTGTTGGGAACTTGATTCGTAGTCAGTTTCGTCAGTAGAAGAAGGACTGTTGAGAAGCAGCTTCTTCTTCAATCTGGTGATATTGTTTTTTAAAGTTTTATTTTGTATTTGAGAATATATAAAGTTTAAAATTTCTTTTATTTCTTGGCTTTCATTTGAATAATTTTTAACAATGTGTTCAGGATGTTTTGAGTAAAGGGAATTTGCGAGAAAATCACATATTTCATGAAAAGTTAGTGTAAAGGAAGGGTTTCTATTTTCAATTTTTTCTTTAATTTGATTTAGAATAATTGGAATATCTACTTGGGTTTTGGGCTTTTTCTTAGGTTTTTGAGTATCGGGAGGAGGTAGGTCATTTTCAAGGATTTCAGGAGAGGAGATTTGTCTTTTAGTAGCAGGAGTAATTTCAGTGGTTTTTCTATCGCTTTCAATTACTAAGGAATTATCTTGGAATATTTTTGGCTGATTCAAAATTTGTATTTCATTGTTTGTTTGTGAGGAAGTGGTTTGGTCCTTTGTAGCTGATCCATGATTTTGTATGGTATTGGGTTCTGGTTCCATTAATGTTTCGGTATCTTCTTGGTATTGGTTTCGTGGTTGATCTTGTGACTGATTATATTCTTCATGGGTAGAGTTATGTATATTCACGTGGTGGTCAGTTTCCATTTGATTAATTGATTTACTAGATGATGATAAGGAAGGACAGTCAGAATCGTGATGTCCGACAATCTTGCATTTGGAGCAGTTTAAACCATCTATGGAAATGTATAGTCGATATGATGTATTGTCGAATGAGATTAAAAATGAGTCAGGAATTGATGCATTTTCTAAAGGAGTTATGAACATTTGCCTCCTAAAGCTGAGCACGTGGCTGTATTCTGGGTCTTGCATGCCTACTCGTAGAAACGTCATGTTGGAGGCAGATTTTATACCCATCGTTTTTAAGTGCTCTTCAATTATGCTATTAGGTATAGTAGGGCATACATTAGATATGATGAGTCTCTGGGCAGGGGTTATAAGTCTTCTTACTTCAATCTGGTTACCATCAATATTTATATATTTGTAGGAGCTAAGAAATTGATCAACTACATATTTAGAGGAGAGGTAGATGCAGATGCGGTTGTTTGCTATTTTGGATGCCCAAACAACATTTTTGGGCTGTACTATTGATCCAACAGCTTTTACATATTCGAAAACTTTTATTCCTTGTATGGTTGAAAGTATAATACCTTGGTCTTTTGAAGGATATTTGAAACTGTTTAATGCATTGGAGTAAGATATATGTGACGTAGTGGGTATATTTCGTGAAGTATTAGCTGATTCCGGTTCATCCATCTTCCCGCTGAGAATTTTCGTACATTGGCACAGAGGATCTGAAGCCGGACCTGGCCGCTTGATAAAATTGGGCAGCAGCCTAGCCTAATTATTACTTGTTAGAAGCAAGAACCAGCAAAAAGTTGTTGTCGATAATCGATAAGTTGAATTGAAATCGATAAAATATTTTGCCTTTTAAACTTCTGATTTTAAGGTTATTAATAATGCAGTTTTGTACTCACAGAATTCTACGATTTTCAGTGCACTGTCACATTTAACTTTAAGTTGCAAACAGTATAAAAATTAAATTATATTTTTAATTTTAACTACTAGTAATTAACAAATTTGTCAGAACCGATATTAAGCTGTATGATACGCTAGATATCGGGGCCGGACTCTTTATTCCAACTTCTGATTTAAACATATTATAGTAACAAGAATAACACAATCCTGTATACAAAAGGTTATTTACATGTGGATTGGTGTCTTCTGATTGTTTTACCGTTATATCTGAGAGAATTTGTATTTTTTCATGGATATCCCTCAGTTTCAAAAAATAAATTTCTTTTATCCGACTCACCAGCACATTTTTCTTTGCTGGTTTCCAAATTTGTACATTTACTTTGGGATGTATTCTTCAAATTTGATAAATTCATATTGTTGCAGACATCAAAAAATATGTTATCAATTGTGGGCAGATTAACGTTTTCCTCTACAGAATCAGGAAATTGGTTTCGTGATCTTAATTCTTGTTTTTGTTTGAGGACAACATCTGGTATATGCACTCTAACTCCACTTTTCAAAGTAGTACTTTTAATTATATGATCAATAAGTGTATCTGCTTTCAAAATATTTGTATCTGAAATATCAACTATATTTACTGTAACAGTTTCTTTATTCTTCACAACAGTTTGACATCTTTTGCTGACGGAATTGACTCTTGTGGCAATTTTTTTATTACTCTCATCTTACCTTTATTGTTTGATTTTGCATCAATTCGCTTTTGTTTTCGTTCCAATTTAAGTTTTTCTTGTTCTGCTTTTCTTTAATTTTACGCCTCTTTGCATTTTGACGATCTAAAGAAGTGAGCACGAAATGCAACTTTTCTGTTTGCTTTTTGCCCTTTCTTTCTGGGATTTTTGGCCAAAAGAAGAATTTGTTTATTGAGGTGTCAATTTCTTTAGAAAATGAGTTGTCTTGATTAACTAAAGGCAGAATATTGGATGTCGATTGATTATCTTCTGTCATTGTATCTTCGGTGTCATCTTTTATATTATATGTAATATCAACGTTTTCTGAAAGTTGAATTCGAAAATCCGAAAGTAGACTTTCTTCTGTAATAACACGAATATTTTGAAACTTGCATATGATTTCATTGTCACCTACAAGGTTAAGTGTAATATCCGAAGATATATAGGTTTCTGTGATGATAGAGGTATCTTGTATATCATTTGTGATTCCACTTGTCTCTGTAGTCTGAAACGTGAGTAGATCTATGGTATTTTGAAATAAATTAAATATATTAAAAAGAAATTTTGAATCATCACTTAGTTCTTCGCAATTATCCAAACTTTGAAATTCTAATATTTTGCGGCTCCAACTGTGTCTTCAAATAAATCGGCAGCAAATCTGCAGGTTGTATAATTCTGGTTGCATTGGGATATAAAGCCACTAAAATAATTTGTAACTTTAAACATTATTTACTTGTTTGAATGGTTAAGTAAGTTTTATGTCCATCAACGAAAAAAATGGCTGAAAAATTAGTGTTTTTCGCAACTAGGTACTTATATAAGACGTTTCCTATGTATTTATAGAAGTTTCATTCTTCATCCATACCGTATCGCTACATTCTTTACCCAATTCTCGTGAAACGGAATTTAAAAGATTGCTAGGAATTTGTTTATAAGGCGAAATAATCATTGGTGCTGTTATTTTTCCAGATGCTGCAAAGGTAAACATAACCATCAAATTAATTTTAGAGTGATACTCTATTTGATATACATTTTTGCGTCCCTTTGCAGCCAACACTCGTTTATTTTGGGACACAAGAGGAAACAGGTTTTATCGCCATTTAAAACACGTGAAGGGTCTTGAAGAATATCAATGTGACCTTTACGATGCAAGTATTCTTAAATACCGGTAAACCATTTTTGTACATCTTTTATAGACACAACTAAACTTGCTGCCGTTACTACTTCTGGAGTTCTCTTACTTAAATCTGGGTGTCGCTTTAAAAAGGATCTATACCAACCTCTAGGGGCAGATTGTCAGTAAAAGAACTGGCAACCGAGTCTTGTATATATCCCACTCTTACTGTAAAACCTTTGTCTTGGCATATTATGATCTAATACTTTAAACAATTCTTTTCCTCTAAACATAAAATAGGATTGGGACCAAGGGTAGTTTTATCATATAATTTTACACTTTTTCTAAAATTCAATATTGCTCTTGGCACATTAAATTGTTTAGCGGCTTTTCGTTGGCTTATAACATTTTCTATGGCCTGAAAATCAGACTGATGATCCTGTTCTGTATATTTTTTGGGATACGTTCTATCTTTCCGGACATTTGGCATTTTTTTTTTCTAAAAATAAAAATCATTTTTTAGTAATAATGTTAGCTACAATACGGACGTTCCAAATTTGATTCAATATGCCCACATTAGCACTAATTTGATAACAACTAAAACAATTGTAATTTTGTAAATACAAATCCGGACAAAAAATATATTCTTATTACACATTACAGTTATTGGCCACCCTGTGGTTTAGTGATTTAATAATATCTTATCTTGGACCAAACTAGGCTAAGATAAGATATTATCTTAAAGGGATCTGTCTTGGGCCCGACGCTATGGAATCTGGCATATGACGGGGTTATGCACTGTGAATACGGAGAGGGTACAACCCCCTTCGCATTCGCGGATGACCTCGCTGTACTGGTAGTAGCCCGGGATGAGCCAGATCTCAAATACCGGGTTCGGAAAGCAGGTGGCGTCGTAAAGAAATGGATGACGCAGCACGGATTAAAACTTGCGACAGAGAAAACCGAAGCCATTATTCTGAAGGGGACAAGGAACAGGCAAGGTGTTGAATTAAAATGTGCGGGAGTATGTCTAACACCCAAGACACAAGTAAAGTATCTAGGAGTGACATTGCACCAGAATGGAAAATGGGGGGAACACGTTCGGGAGGTGGTCCGGAAGGCTGCGAACAGTGCGGCTGCGTTGGGGAGAGTGATGCCGAACATTGGAGGACCCAAATCCGAAAGGAGGAGGGCCTTACACGGTGTTGTACAGTCAATCGTTCTCTACGCAGCACCAGTCTGGAGCGAGGCGGTAGAGATAACGGCCTATAGGAATCTTATGAAACGAGTAGACAGAACAAGTTTGTTGCGAGTGGCATGCGCCTACAGGACTGTGTCTGCGGCAGCCTTATGGACTATCACTGGATGTGTTCCGTTGCATGTTTTGGCGGTGGAAAGAAAAGAGCTGTATGAGAGAAGAGGCCCAAACCTTACTGTGTCTGAGAGAAGACAGGTAAGGGAAAGGTCAGTTGAAAGATGGCAAGAAGAATGGAACAATACGGAGGATGTGGCACAGTGGACGAAAATGCTGATCCCTAACATAAGAGTTTGGGTGGACTGTGACCACAGGCGATTGGATTATTTCCTGACGCAGGTGCTCACAGGACACGGGTGTTTTAGGGCCTACCTTTATAGGATCGGTAAGGCTGATACAGATGAATGCCTATATTGTGGATACTCGGACACTGTGACACATACGATGTTAGATTGCAGCAGATGGATAGTGGAAAGGAACAGAATGGAGAGAGAGACAGGTGTGAATTTTGTTACAGTGAGAGAAATGATAGCAGAGAAGAGATAGCAATGGCGTGGAAAGAATACGCAGAAAGCCTTTTTAATGACGAAAGATCAACACAACCAACGCGCAAACTTCCTTCCGAAAACTTATCAGGGCCATCAATAATGCGAAGTGAAATAGAATATGCAGTTAGAACCACAAAGATGCATAAAGCAACAGGTCCAGATGAAATTAATATAGAAGCAATAAAACTACTAGACGAGGAGAATATCGAAATCTTGGTAAGGCTGTTCAATAGAATTTATGATACTGGTTACATTCCGCGAGAATGGCTGCAGTCATCCTTTGTGATGATCCCAAAAACAGCTAATGCCACAAAATGCAATGAACACCGCTTAATCAGTTTAATGAGTCACTTGTTGAAACTCTTCCTTAGGATATTACACTCAAGAATGTATAAGATACTAGAAGAACTTAGCGGGTCAACACAATTCGGTTTTTAAGGGAGGACTAGGAACAAGAGAGGCAATTTTATGTTTGAACACCTTAATACAAAACTGCTTAGATCAACGAAAAGATGTCTACCTCACCTTCATCGACTACGAGAAGGCATTTGACAATGTTTAAACATGATATCATGATGGAACTACTACATAGGGCAACATTGACCAGAAGGAGATCAGAATTATTCAGAATCTATACTGGAACCAAATGGCAAAGGTGAGGATTGATCAAGACCAATATACGGATGAATTTGAAATCCGGAAAGGTGTCCGCCAAGGCTGCATACTCTCTCCGATGCTTTTTAATTTATATGTTGAAAATATATTTGCGGAAGCATTAGAAGATACGGAATTAGGCATTAAGGTGAACGGCATACCAATTAGCAACCTACGCTATGCGGACGACACAGTGATTATAACTGATAATTTGGAAGATCAGCAGTTATTACTTGATAGAGTGAATAGCATAGGTAAAAAATATGGCCTTAAAATCAACATTTTGAAAACGAAATATATGGTCATTAGCAGAAACCCTCCAGAAAACCCGATATTATGCATAGGTGACAATCGTATAAATCGCGTGAAAACTTTTAAATACCTTGGCACCACAATCAATGACCAATCGGATCCACAACACGAGATAAAAACCCGAATACAAATGGCAAGACAAGCTTTTGTGAAATTCAGACCGCTCCTATGTAATCAACACCTAAACTTCGAAATACGCTACAGAATGGTCAAGTGCTACATATGGTCCATCTTGCTTTATGGCATGGAAACGTGGACTTTGAAAAAAACATCTATCAACAAACTTGAAGCATTTGAAATGTGGTCATTGAGAAGAATGATGCGCATACCTTGGGTGGATAGAGTTCAAAACGATGACGTCCTTAATAGAGCCGGCGTGGAAAGAGAACTCTTTGAATTAATTAAAAAACGCAAGATTGGTTACCTTGGGCACATATTGAGAGGAGCAAAATATGAAATACCACAGTTAATCCTACAAGGAAAGATCGAAGGTAGGAGAGGAGCCGGCCGCAAACAATTGTCCTGGTTAAGGAATATTAAAGAATGGACAGGAATACACAATACAGGTGAGCTGTGTCACGCCGCCAAGAACAGAATTCTAGTAATGAGATAGTCGCCTACGCACTTTGGTGTATGGCATGTTAAGAAGAAGAAGAGAAAAATGATTGAGAGAATGATTGAAAATAAATTAGGTTGGATTAACATACACAGTTATATCCGTGCAGTGATCAAAAAAAAGGAAGAGGAAGAAAGACAGCTGGACCAACGGCAAAGGTAGAGTGAATGATGCTGAAAGGTGAAGTTAAAACAATGGGTCACACTTTTTGAGATAGAATGCGTGAGTTTGACTGTGGGGAAGGAGGAAATGCCCTTCTGAGAATGATGCCGAACTAGGAGTGTGGATGTGTATGAATGGAGAATGAAGGAATAAAGGTAGTGCTTCGGAAGTGATGCCGGCCTTACAGCGGCCATTCCGCTTCCGGATCGCTGGATGACAGAGGAGGGTCTGGTTTAGCAGGTAGGCGTTCAGCGTAGACTCGGCGACGAGAGGGCATTTTAAAGTACCTCGGGAACTATCGCCGGGAGTACGAAGAACGAATCCTGCACTAAGGTCAGTCAGGCGGCGTCCTGGACTGAGATGTCTTTTGAAGATTCCAGACCCCCCTCTATAAAGACGAAAAAAAAAAAAAAAAAAAAAAAAAGGCTAAGAAAGTCTATATTATAATAAATATTTTAATTCGAAGTAGGCATAGTAATTGGCCGGTAGGCTAATTATTATAACATGAACATATTTAAGAGACAGTGCTTGGCCACTTAAATTTACCGCCAAAAATGCATAACTTAACTATTAAAACCAGTGATAATGTAATAGGTACCCCACTAAATTGCCACAAAACAATAATATACCCAGATACATCATACTATTAGCCTAGATGACTCACCTCGTGAATAGCCTTCCTTAACAAATTCTTTAAAAAAACTCTTAAAACTGGATGCACTTGTTAAGCTTCAAACAACACACTGAAACCCCAATACTCCGGGAGTATTGAATTTTAGAAAGCGTAGAACATACGAATTTCAGAAGAACTGGAAAATAAGTGATGAAAAATACTACAAATATGGCTAAGCTCAGAGGAACAAATTTAAATGGCCAAAGAGACACTAAAAATCTCAAGTGAGTATTAGGGCTAGCTTCAATGCACTGAATTGTAGCTTTAAAGATACAAAGCAGATAGCAAGGATAATGAACTAATAGGACAAGAAACGAAATGAGACCTGTTAATATCAAACGTGATACAACTAAAGAAGGTTACTGGGAATAAATTTATATATAAAAGGATACTATGTAGAGAAGAAGAAGGGCGCCAACTTAAAGATAGTTGAGATTTTGAATTAACAAATGACTGGAGATAATAACCTGAAATACAAAATACTAAATACTAATCTTGTCTTGCTATATTATATACTGGTTAGTAGAAACTGAAATAAAACTCAAAATACTAACAATAAATATATTTATAACAATGTGTATATAGATGGATAAGTATTAACAATTTACATATAATGCAAAACTAAATACCAGTGGTAGTGGTTAGTGTAAAGATACAATAGAACCTAATAGCCCCTCAACAAGCGAATAGTCACTACCACTTGGCCAAATAAAGTATGAAATATTAGTAAAACCAAGAATAGTCGGTATGATAGCCAAAGTCTTAACACTAAGAGTTAGTAATTTAAATTTAACTTAGTTCGACTAGAATGAGATACAAATTACAGTATTGTAAAGATATCAAAATTGATAAATCTATTACAATTTATATCATATCAAAAGTGAGTTCCGTACTCCTTATATCCTACTTAAAACCCAATTAAAAACATGAAATGTATTTCCCTTCCCCAATATATCTAAATTGTTTTTATATCAAAATGTATTTTATCAAAAATGGATTATATCAAAAGTAAGTTTGGTCAGTACTCCTGATATCCTATTTAAATACCTATTTACAATATGAAATGTGTTTCCCTTCCCCAATATATCAAAATTGTATTTACTTGATCATAATGTATTTACTTGATCATATGTATATGAAAAGCTTACAAAACAGAAGTATCAAAAAAATTAAACAGTTAAACAACTTATCTTTTATAGAACTATAAGTCCATAGAAAATTCCTCTTGTCACGGCTACATTAATTTGTTGCTGTAATGACAAATCCCATAGGAGTAAGAGGGTAGTCAAATCAGGCACTGGTCTATCTGCTCTTATATGACACCGCAAAATCCACGGGTGATCCCAATACGAGAGTTGCTAACTATTTAAGGATTTCAGTTACTATCGAATATCCTCGAGGGAATATTCTCAAGTGACGGAATCTAAAATTTAAGCATCAGATTTAGTTATTATGTAATTCAATAGGTGTAGCAGCATAGATTGACTGCACCAAAACAAAAACATTCACATATTAGGTTAAGTATTTGTCATGTCAAAATTTCCGAAGTAACTTTCAATGTAGACATGACAGGCTTGCCCCATGAAATGAACATGCGCAGAATACAGAAGGCTTTTCAATATTTGTGGAACCTTTTTATATTCCACCAAAAAAAAGTTAGAGAAAAAAGAAAACAAAAACCTAATGATAAGACATGGAATAAATCGGAATTTAAGTTTGACTATATAAGAAAAATTGAACTTATGTTCTTTGCAAGTGAATCAAAGAAATTTTAAATTTATAAAGTTATTTCGGAACCCAAAATAAATCCCTAAAGAAATACTTAACTGCAATGATAAATTTGATTGTATGATAAAGAGATGATACGTGTTAAATGGTTTACTTACGTGGAGCCGCAGCACGCAAAAAAAAACCTTCCTTTTTATGTGGAACTCTTGTTATAAATGAATATTGATTAAAAAAATTAATTATTATTATTATTATTTCTGAGTTATATTTTATTTTATTCTTGTCCTAGATTGTTTTATTTGCTTCAATTCCGTCACTTTGAAACGTGAGAAAAACTCACCGGTTGGCGTGTCTGCTAATACGAGTCCTGACCAAAACTCATCGCTCTCGTATAAACTCGATTAACTTTCCTTCCAAAGTGATCCTTGCGGCGTGTGCAGAAAAATGTCGTTTTAAAATCGATCGCGGGCGGGTCACAAGAAATTTGTTGAGGGGTTTTTTTAATACAATTTTTAACTTGGATAATATTGGATTAATCAATAGCGTAAACGCTACAACACGCCGTACCAACTAGATAATAATAACTGAGAGAGATGATAGCTAGACTAAATGTACAGCAATGTTGGCAAATTTAAATGCATTTAAATTTATTTCGTTATAGTTTCTGAAAATCTTAATATATTTTTGTGAAAGTGGCCAATCACTAGTGACCGGCCAACAACTGTACCCGTTACCCTATATTCGGTTGAAGAGTTTCTTCGAAGAATAACTAAGAAATTAAAGTACGTTTAGGTACAAGTAACTAAAGTATTTTTATATATGTTTGAGTATCACATGCAGCAACTTAAACTTATTTGTAAGGTTTAATTATACAATTTGCATTTTAGTTAAATTTTGCAAAGTATATTTCATCATCTTTTATTTTTTGATTTAGTGATATTGAGGATATATGTAATTTTAATTGTTATTGTTATTTTTTTTTTAATTTTTTGTAAGTTTTGTCCATAAAATTGTACAATTTTCAGTGACAATAAAGCATATTTTTATTCCATTTTATTCTATTTTGAAAACATCTGATCTGGAGGCTTAAACCTCAATATTTATTATTTTTGAACTTTAAAATTCGGTACCGGTTATTTGTCGCTGAAGAGGGCCGATGGTAGTTTAATGGTAATATAATATTTTAATGTGTAATCCCTTTTTTGGAATTATCTAATGAATGATATTGCATAATACAGCATCTAATATAACATTTGATAGCATGTAATTCTTGTTATACCAATAACTGCATTTTAAAATATTGGGTAAATAAAAATACATATCTACGCCGAAGATAAAGGACATCATGTCCATTTTTTGCGAAAGTGAGTTATGTCCAACTACTAAAAATTACAAAGATAGAAAATTAGAAATAACTTCATGGCCTGATTAATTCAGAGGTAAACACGACTATGTGGACATAATGCTGTAGATGTCTGAAAATTAAAAAAAAAATTATAAAACGTCATGTGAACATAGTGTTCTATACTACTGAAGCTACGTTTAATTAAATAATTTTGGCAACAAACTTCACTTCTGACTATTGAAAATGTTGTTCAACATACTTTTTTTTCCCATGCTACGAGAGTCATTACAGCAGAGAAAAAACGCAGTTTAAATACTTGGGTCCAAAATTTAACAAAGAAAAAATGTACACTTTGTATCTACAACTGGGAATAAGCCACATTAAAGATAAAAATACATTTATTGACGTTTCAATTTCCAATTCGGAAATCGTTCTCAAAATACAAATAGTAAATTAAACAAATTTTGTTTTTTGTTACATAGTGAAAAAATTCTTCTGATAATTTAATTTTATCTGACTCATTTATATTGACAATTCAGACATACATTATGCATTTTAAAGTAGACGACTTTTAAAATGATATTGCCAATATTGTTGAGTTGCGCTCCTGGGACGACTTTACTTATAAGATAGTTTATTCGATTACATGAAATCAACTTTAACTTGAGAATATCCGTCAGAAAAAATCATAGCATGTAATTCGTCTTTAAAAAGACAAACACATGACATGATGACAGTAAAATTCTCCTGTTAGTGATTCCATAGTAAATTATGAGGGAAAAACCAGGAAAAAAACCTCATAATACTATCCCGACATTGTAAGTATTTGTTCGTGAATTTAGTTTACCTTCAACAAATAGTTTGTTGAAGTGAATAAAATTGTTATGTAAAATGCATAATGTATGTCTGAATTGTCAATATAAATGAGTCAGATAAAATTAAATTATCAGAAGAATTTTTTCACTATGTAACAAAAAACAAAATTTGTTTAATTTACTATTTGTATTTTGAGAACGATTTCCGAATTGGAAATTGAAACGTCAATAAATGTATTTTTATCTTTAATGTGACTTATTCCCAGTTATAAATAATAATTAATTTACAATGCCACAAGAAAATAGCTTCAGAACAATATTGTATCTACAGTTTTATGAAGGAAACCTAATAGCAAAACATTTTATAGCTAAAAAATGGGCCTATTATGATTTTTTGATAAATAATTTAAGTTGTTATTTAAACCGTCAGAGGTAGATACTTGTGACGTCTGCGACTCTGTCCAGTCCAGGCTTAAAGATAACCATGTAAGTCAAATAAATAGGAAAGTACTTCAAGCTGAATATAAGTCAAATTTGGCAGAATCAAAGAGACGGTACAACCTTAAAAGTAAAGATACAAAAATGTCTAGAAGCGCTCCGACACATGAAGTTTTAACTGGTGATCTTCAAAAATGTTTGACCACATCACTTGTAACAAATGGCATAAGTTTTTATAAACAGAAATTGTGGACACTAAATTACACTCTTTTTGATTCAGCAGATAAAAATGTTCACCGTAAGATCTGGGATGAAAGTAAAGCTTGCCAAGCTGGAGAAGAAATCTCATTATAAATTTTGAAGTGGGCTGACAGTGTAATCCCCACATCAGAGGTAACTGAAATTACATTATGGTCAGATAACTGCTACGGCCAAAACAAAAATATTTAAATTATTATGGGTTTTAAACTTTGAGGGTATACAAGGCAACTATCGAACACGGTGATTAATTTAATCTTGCCCAAGTACTTTTGATCAATTGATCATATTCAGGGGTATTTCGTCAGTTGTGGCCTATCCGACATAGTAGAATGTCATAAATGTAAAATTTGGACATAACAATACAAAATACAATACACTAAGACAAACAAACACTTTAAAAATTTTAAGGAGAAGCTACATGTTATATAGAAGCTGGAGACAGACATACATTTTTAAGGGGCACACGCATATGGAGCCGATACACTCCATGCATTATTTGAGAGAAAACGAAAAACTGAATAACATGACAATATTAACCCCATGGGACTGGCAGTAGATGGTTCGCATGTGTTCAAGTAATTATCATGTGTACAATATGGAGCAAAATGACTTCAAGCACTTTAACACACTTTTTTCAGGAAAAGCTGCGCCCTTCATTCATCGAAAAAAAGAATGTTGAAAACGATAAGGTTCTCCTTTCAATATGTGTTCATATTCAAATGTGACAGGAGACCATTGGTATGGTCTACTTAAACTCATCATTTGATAGTGAGTTTACCACAGTTAACTTTAATAGATTGACGAGAAGTACAAGATCGAAAAATAATGATTTGTCATTACATCTGCCAATTAAGTCACCAGTTCCAATATCACAACAAAAAATACGATGACTTAATTTCATTATTACCGTATGTACCCAGTGTGTGTCAAGCATTTTATAAAAATCTTCAGAAAACCAATGATAATAATGAAGACTATCCTGAGAACAATGATATTGATTCTTTAGAGAATTAAAACACTTTTGTTAAATAATATTTTGACTACTAAGATTTGTTTCTTTTAGTAAGGGTCCAAAAATTTATGTTTATTAGATAATAAATCAATATAAGGTTGAATGTTCGAATAAATGAACTTTGATGGTACACAAGGCAAATATCGAACACAGTATTTAATTAAATCTTGCCCAAGTACTTTCGATCACAAGATCATCCTCAGGGGCATCTGAAATAAGCCAAGAAACGTTTTTTTAAAAAAGAAATTTTAATTCACTTGGATAAAAACTCCAAGTTTATAGTTGAAAAAAGTTTTTTTATGTGATTAACGTTTATAGACTTACTTCGTCAATTGTGGCCTATCCAGCAAGAACCGAATGTCATACATGTAAACTGGGACATAACAAATACACTAAAGACAAACAAACACTTTAAAATTTAAATTGGAGAAGCTACATTTTTATATTATAGAAGCCGGAGACAGAATGGCTCCCAGCCTGGCGGAGGCGGAAATATTGGGGTGACATGTGACAAATGACAGCTTGTGAAGGGCAGTTACAATAGATAAGTGATCTGCGCCTTTCAAGATTCTATGAAACTAGGTATTGACCAAAGGTCCAACTGACACCACTATAGGAAATCAACTGAAGAAATATAAAATTATATCTAATATTGTTATGTAGATTGAATAATCCAGATCTCACACTCAAACCTGTTTATAATAATTAGGATGTTAGTTTGAGAGAAATTGAAGTTGACATAAAGTATGAATGTAAGAAATAGACTAAACAATATATTAGACAGTGGATAGTTGACTACAATAAAATGGTCTACTAAGCGCTATCAGTACTGTAAAAAGAAAAAGAAAATCTGAATATTCAATTGAATTGCTAAAAATTAAAATCAAAATTAAAAGCAAAATATATAAATGGGTTGTAATCCAAGTAGTTCAGTTGAATCCACAGTCAATGGAAGAACTTTCAAATTAATATGTAAATACTCAGTGCATGAAGTCTAAACAGTCGAGCTGGGCCCTCTACGAGGTGGAGCTGTAATAAAGTTTTTAAATATAGGATTAAATTTAGTACAATTTAAATTAATTTGAGTATTAAGACAGTGAGAGTTTTCATTTGTTTCCCTTGTAATCTCCAAATCTTCCAATAAATCCAACTCAAGATAGTTTTTCTTTCTACTGATGTCATGTAAGATGGATGAACCAGAATTGATGTTAAAATTGTGGTTGCTGGATACTAAGTGTTGACCAAAACTTGAAGAGTTTGGTCTTTTCAAATGTTCAGAGACTCTAGTGGATAACTTTCTGATGGTTCTACCTACATAAGAGGCATCACAATCATCACATTTTAATTTGTAAATACCACTTTTATCAAGTGTATTCATCCTATCTTTGGTATTGATTAAGAAGGAGCCTAGAGTGTTATGCGATTTAAACGAGATTTTGATGTTATCAATTGTAGAAGTAAAAAGTTTAGGTATTTTATTGGAAATGCTGCTAATATAAGTGAAGGAGAAATATCTGATGTTATCTGAACCATTAGGTTGAAAAGACTGTGATGAATATGCAAGCTTTTCTGCAATTTTTAGTTTAGCTCTATTTAGAAGTTTGTATATAATGTTAGGATCATAGCCATTATTGACAGCAATCTGTTTAAGAGTATTGAGTTCTGTATTAAAATTATCATCAGAAAGAGGAAATTTAAGTAATCGATGAATGTAACTGTTGAAAGCAGCCATTTTATGCTGAGTAGGGTGGTTAGACGTTTCATGTATAGCGTGATCTGTTTGGGTGGGTTTTTCTATAAATGTTGTACTCTAAAGAATCTTTGTTACGGGATATAGTCATATCCAAGAAGTTCAACTTATTGTCAGATTCTGGTTCCAGAGTAAAAGAGATGTTAGGATGGAGGTTATTGAGATCATCCAGAATCTGTAGAGCATCATCTTGGGTTCCCTTAATAAGAGCTATACAATCATCCACATATCTTGACCAAAAAACTATTTTGGTTGTTGTTGTTAACAAACTTCTGTTCTAAGCTGTCTAAGAAAATGTTAGCCAGAAAAGGTGATAATGGAGATCCCATTGCTAATGGCAATGACATTCGGTTCTTGCTGGATAGGCCACAATTGACGAAGTAAGTCTATAAACGTTAATCACATAAAAAAACTTTTTTCAACTAAAAACTTGGAGTTTTTATCCAAGTGAATTAAAAATTTCTTTTTTAAAAAACGTTTTCTTGGCTTATTTCAGATGCCCCTGAGGATGATCTTGTGATCGAAAGTACTTGGGCAAGATTTAATTAAATACTGTGTTCGATATTTGCCTTGTGTACCATCAAAGTTTATTAGATAATAAGTCAAACTTCTTAATGTTTTCTGATAGTAGATCCACTTAAGTTTTTGTAGTGTTCATGTTTGTAACAATTTGTTTTTATTATTTATTTTTAACCCATTAAGATTGTTCTTATTATAAATAAAAAGATATATGAATAAGTGTAGTGTAGTGTTTTCGCTTTATTTGTTGTTATATACCATAAAAAATCAATAAAACAGTAGCTGTCAAAATATGAAGTCACAACATTATATCCAAATTTTATTGTTTATGTTCAGAGGTGTACAACACTATATCCAAACAAAATTTTTTTTGTAGCTAAAACAAAAAATTTTATTTTTGTAAAAATATCTTTACTTAATATGGAAAACCAAAAACAGTATGTTAAAACTTCAATAAGCTACGTCTTTAATTAAAACAGAGAACTTAAAGTAAAACAAAAAAAAATTTTAAAAATGGCTCTCCTGAACATTTTTATTTTTGTGACATGGTGTCCTTTACTTCTAGCGTACAGATATAATATGTAATTCCTAAAGTGTTATTTTATTACCGAACAGAATTACGAATTTGAAGTACCATAAATAAGTAATGTATGAGCAATTGAAAGAAAAAAATACACCTTCCTGTTCATTTCTTAAAAGAAATTGAATGAAACACTTAAATTACGGTCCCATATTATCTGATACTGTTCCAAATATTATTTTCACAACGAACATATGGTGTGGAAACCAAATTGTAAAGTAAAATTTAGTCATATTTGCGATCAGACTAGTAAACGAGGAAGACCGCATTTGTGGTTATAAAAAGAAGTAAGAGTTGACCTTGAATCTATTAAGCAATCCTTTTTATATAATTATATCATAAAGAGTAGTAATTTTTTTTAAAGTTATATCATAAATTTTATTTTAAGATTGTGGATTGCGTTAGTTTGGACAATTGATACATATTTAAATGTGCAAAATCTAGAACGACTCTAGTATCATCAAAATATAATGCGTTCTAAATCGGTGATGTTGGTCAATGGCAAGTATTTGATTGCGTGTTAATTACTATAAAAGCATTTAGCTTCTAGCTGTAAGAATAAGGAATTTTTAACCATTCGATTCGATATGAAGACCACAGGAAAATAACTTGATAAGTCACACATTTAGTTTTAAAAGTTTAAAACTCTGTGATTATGGTAAAATACATCTTACAATTTTACTCAGCAGTAAAAAGAGTAAACTTTGCTATGTTAATTGTTGGTTTACGTTTTAATTTTTTTTTTAATTTATATCGCATATTACTGGTATTCATTGTCTTTTATTTGTCTACATGGACTTAACAAGTTTTTCCTGTAAAGCAGGACTTTCAGAATTTTTCCCCACAAAATATTTGAATACCTCCCTCTAAAAAGGTCGCAAACAGCAAAATAGGTTTTTTACAGAAAGTGAAGAAAACAATAGAAATTTTTCCTGTTAAAATAAATTTTTTTATATGTTTATATGATGCTTATACATATTATTAAAGATTGCTATCGTTTTCTGTTATTTTTAAAATTTAGTTTAATACTATTAGACAGTATTAAACTTTTTAAATCTAAAAACCAAAGAGTATAGACGCTTTTCTTTGTAAAAACGTTACACATGCCCGTATGTAACGTTTTTGCATTCAATCTAACTAATATTAATTATGGACTTGAAATGTTTTACAACAGAAGTCAGTTTACATTAAAGGATTATTACAGGAAAAATAACCTACACGGTAAAACGTAAAATTAAACAAATAGTTTATTAATATAAACAATAGAAAAAATGTATTAAAAGTTTTTCTATTTTCAATTTTTAACTGTTTATCCTACATAACATTTAGATAGATAGATAGATAGATAGATAGTTTATTTGACTGTAAGTTACAACTAGGTTTACAGCAAGTCAAAACTAAAATTATAAATATTAAATATTACAAAAAAATGAAAACAATACATTAAAAATATTTAAAACATTAAAATACTTAAAAAAACGTACAATATATATACATATAATTAAAATATTAATAAATTTGGTTATGTTGCAGCTTAGGCATTCACAGATACACCCTCGTAATATTCACCTAATGTATAAGGACACATGGTCACTAGGTACTCTTTGACTTGGTTTTTAAAAGCTGTAGTTGAATTAATGTTTTTAAAATTTTGAGGAAGTTGATTATACAGTTGTAAACCACAGATAGTAGATGACTTCCTGCTTATTTCTAAATGTCGATAGGGTACTACAAACTGTCTCTTATTTCTTGTGTTGTGTGAGTGAATATCACTGTTACATAAAAAAGTTCTTTTATTTTTATGAATTAGTATCAATAATTCCAAAATGTAAATTCCATACACTGTTAATATATTCAAATCTCTAAATAGGTTTCTACAAGACCAACCATACGGAACACCTGCTATACATCTGACAATACGTTTTTGGGCCTTGAAAACGTCCTTTACACTAGAAGAACCACCCCAAACAGTTATACCGTAACTTATTGTCGATTGTACCTCAGCAAAATAAAAAAGACGAAGGTGTTGCAGACTAAGTGTTCTACCCAAATTTCTCAATTGATAACATTTAGAATTGAGTTTTTTACATACATTCCAACAATGAGTCTTAAAAGATAAATGAGAGTCGAAAGTCACTCCTAAAAAACTTCACATCACTACAACTCAAAATATCCTCACCATTGATGGAAATACTTAAATCAGGTTTGGTTGAATTTGAACGTGATGTAAATGATAAAAATTTAGTTTTGTGAACATTGAACAGGAGCGACTGATTACTGGACCAATCAGAGAAGGTCTTCAGAGAGTTTGTTATTTTATCTTGTAAAAAATTTATGTCTTTATCGCGATATAGCATTGTTGAGTCATCCACATAAACTGATACAAATGCATCAGGCATTACATGTGGTAGTTCATTAATATACAAAATAAATAATATAGGGCCCAATATTGAGCCCTGTGGTACTCCATTCTTATTAATAATCGGATCAGACATTGAAATCTTGAAGTTATTTTTCACTTTAAACTATTTGGTGCCGGACACCACTGATTTCTGAGTTCACATTATTACCTATAACAAAACGTCCATTCCTTTTTTTGTGTCTAACCATTTTCCATTCTTGCCCACTATTATTTGTAGCTGAATTTGTATTCTCAATATTTATCAAATTTTCATCGTTTGTTAAATTAATAATATTTGAACATTTTGCTTCCGTTTGTATTTTTAAAATATCAGCTGATAATTGTTTATTATTCTCAATTAAGGAAACAACTTGTTTATTTTTATTGGTAACATTTTTAAAGACAGTTTTTGTTGGGGAACTCCTTTCTTTATCAACAGCTAGACTTTCATTAACAGCAATATTTTTTGCGGGTGTAGTTTTTTTGTTTTTTTGGGTATTCTTTACTGCTAGACTGTATCGGTCGTTCAAAATTGAGGTTTCTGTTAGAATTATTTATTAAATTCATATTTTGTTAAGTAGATGGCGACGTCAGTCATTTGGATTTGCACTATCCAACGATTGATAAAAAGTTTTTCCACTATCCTTCAACCTTGTATTATTTACCTGCTGCCATTCGTCATAGTATATTTTTCGTTTTTTACCTTTATTTGTCTTTTTTAAACTACACATTGGAGAAATAGACGTTGTTTCTCCCATGTTTCTTACATATTATGTAACCTTTTTACACTGACCTTAAATTTCAGACTAAAAATTATAATAGTTTAATTCAAGTAGTGACTAAAGGATAGCACCACTGTATATTAACCCGTAACCACAGACGTGACGACTCAGAGGCGGAAAACAAATGCGCATTTCCATAAATATCCCCACTACACACCAACTAGGCCTCTGTAACTCTCTCTATCTTTTTATTTATCAGTTGTGACATAGTTGTCGAAATTTGAGGTGCAGTGTTTATATGGTTTTAGCTGTAAAAACAATTTTATATACGTCGAGGTGTCTGAGTGACGTCAGGTCTGTATAAGTATAACATTTCTTAGAAGTCATAAGACTAATAAATATTGATTTTAGGTGTTTCAATGGCTGACAAAAATTTACCTGGGCCTTATAAATGGACAAAAGCCGTTAAAATTTATTGATCCTCTATATGAAAAAACTCTTTTAAAAATGGAGTGAAGAAAGTGATGGAGATTACATTCCAAGTAAAGATTGCTCAGAAAGTGATACAGAAGTCGATGTTGCTGTAAATTTTGTAGAAATAGATGAAAAAAATACTCAATACTTTGACCACATGTCAAGTGAAAAAGATTTAACAGTAGAGAAGAAACAATATTATGGAAAAAATCGCTACAAGTGGTCCTTCCCAACCTGCAGTAAATAAGAACAGCCGCACTGCAAAACACAATCTTTGGATCAGATGTCCAGTATTACGAATATTGCAACGATAATAATAATAAGAAGAAGAAGAACGATAATAATAGTGATCTATTAAATTCCTGGAACCTACTGTTCTCTAATGAAATACTGGAAAACAGTCGTAGAACTTTACTAAATTTTCGGTTCTAACAGAAATGTTACAGCTGATAACTGGTTTTCATCTACCGAAGCTGTAAGCGTTTTTAAAAAACAAAAAATTAACGTTTGTTGGAACACTAAAAAGAACAAACATGAAATTTCCACCGTAATTCTTGCCTAGACGAGATAGAAAAGTAGGCTCCAGTTTGTATGGTTTTACGAAAGTCATAACATTATTATCTCAGCAGTACTGCGTGTATCTTCCATGCACCATTATGAAGTAACTGACCCAGTTACATCTTAGCCTTAAAAAATTGCAGAATATGATACAACAAAAGGAGGGGTAGATTCATTGGATGAAAAATGTGCCACATATTCTTGCAGTCGAAGAACAAGGCGTTGGCCAATGGCTATATTTTACAGAATGTTGGACATCAGCTTGGTAAACTGTTATATACGCATCAATCGTTTCGGGTTAATGTAAAAATTGACAAGATATGACTATATGAAACAATTAGCTATGCAACTGGTAACTCCTGAGTTACAGCGCCGGTTTAATAATCCTCGTATACATCGTGAAGTAAGAATGTGTATAAGCCGACTATTGGGAATTAAAAAACAGTTTCCAATGTCAATGAAACATAACTGGAAAAAAGAAAGACCTGTAGAATATGCCCTGCTGTTAAAAAAAGACAGACTTTTTATATTTGTTTGCAATGCAGTAGACCCAATTTTTCTTGAGTGTTCCAGAAAAAATATGTGTAGATTGTTCGACATTAATGACAAGTTCCAACTTGCAGTTTTTGTAATGTTAGTGTTTTATTTCATTCGGGTGGTTTTTTCTGTTGAGAACAATCCTTTATCTTTCCCTAATTTTCACAGAATTTTTTTTTCTTTCATATTTTTCCCTTTCAATTTTACAATTTTTTTGGACCACCCTTAAATATGATCCTTTTTTATTTTTATTGAAATACACGTATTTTTTGTAATTCTGTTTTATTTACGAAAATTTTAAATTAATAGTAATTTAATTACAATAGATGCATACTTAAATTTGAGATATCTACTGCTTAAAAGCCATAACCGTTTTTTTCTCTTAATTAACAAAAAATGAGGTACGTCCCGGAGACGTCACGTATGTATGTATGTAATAAGTGTTACACGTCTGTAGCTACGGGTTTAAACTGCATAAGTAACCATTTTGCATTAAAACATCACTTTATAAAAAATTGCCAGTTGCAACGTTTTTAGAAGGACCCCTTCAATTGGTGTCTATTTTTTGAAAAAAAAAAATACAACATAGAAATAAAGAAAATTACGTCATAAAAAACATTTTACAACATAACTCCAGTTCTCCAGTTGTTAACAATACCCTTTAGTGTTCTTGTAGTCACATATTTTTGACTATGTCCTGCATATCTCTTTCGACAGACTCATGCATATCAGTGAATGTTACCCTTAATATATGTTTACTCATAATTATCAGTGGACGTTACAGAATTTGATGATTCCCTCTAGTAATGTTTTTTCCATATGGTCTTATTGTAAAACATAAAATCCAATCGTGGTATACCTCATACGACACGATCCAAAAATTACGCCGTTTCATTCATCTAGCTGTTTCCGAGCTGTACAACTTTGTGACCAATTGGTATTTTGAACCTTAGATTTTCTTATGGAGATTTACATAAGAAAATGTTCAATTTCGTGCTCGTAGTGAGGTTTTTCACCCTTGTTGGAGATTTTTTTTCCACAAGCACAAGATAATTGATCACTCGAACACTCACCTGTATCTGCCATGATTATTTTGATTTATTAGATAAAAGTATTGATCGTAGTAAATAATCACTTTCACTTTAAACTAAAACAAATGAAGCAATAACATAACCTTCAAAACATAGACAATAAAAGCATCTGTGAAAATCAGGTTTCCCAATGTAGCATGGCATTGTTTCAACCACTAAGATTACCTGGGCTTATCAACGTTTTCCCCTGTTTGCAACGGACATGTCAAGTTCTTTGCCTGTGCAGGGTTTTTTTTAAACACATCTTTTGACTTATCAAGATATTATAACTCTGTATTGGGTTACTCTCAGAAACTATGTAATTAAAGCTACAACGTGGTACTAGAAACGAAAAATATCAATAATTAGACTTACCAAGTTCTTCTCCTGTGGTCTTTACATTTAATACAGTTTTTACCAGAATTATATCTAGATTTTTTATACACTTAGCTTTATCAATGATAAATGTTTATTAGTGTATAAAATTAAATGGATACAATAACATAAACATTTATGTCTTTTAAGTAATTCAACAGAGTTGAAATAATATTTTGATAAAAACTTTTAAGGCATATTATGTTATATACTTAAAAAATAGTCTATAAACAAAATAACTGATATTATACAGTTTCTTCATCATTGACTATTCAATAATATGAAATTATCCATAGTTAATTATTCTTACATTAAAATAATTTATTAATGTGACTTCAATTTCAAAGCATTGCCTGTATACTTGTATATCTTGAATTGACCTTCATTGTCCCACATAATTAAAACAAATCTTTACTTGCTCTTGTACCTTTTCATTCAAGCTTCCAAATCTAAAACGTTTTATATAGTTAAATTATTTAATTTCAATAATCAGAATACAAAATCCAGAGTACAAAATATAAACCCTTGATTAGTATAATCTGAAATATATTTTTTTGTAACTCACAACTTTTTTCATAATTTACTGTTTTTAGTAGAATATATATTTCTACTGTAGTCCAGATTTTGTACTTTTTATTCTTTTGTGCTAAAAAGTACGCATTATTGCCGACACCAATAAACTATGAATTTAGGCAATATTTAAGTTAAAATCAAATTTAAATATATAAAAATGATCTCTTTTCGTATATATTATAATTATACATTGCAACGTTTCGACCAATACAAACTATTCTATGAGACGGCCCTGACAGTGGCATGATTATACCAAGTTTTAAATCGCTCTGTTATTTTTTACTTTTTAAATGTAATATACGGAACAAAAATTTGATATTCTTAAATACTATAAATAAATAATAGTGTAGTGTTGATGCCATTCGACTCAACCCGACGTGAGTACCCAAAAACCTTTAAATAAGATATTACAATAGTAAATATAACCTATACAATTCAAATCAAGTTCAACCTACTGGTTTTATCAACTGGTTTTTTGAAACCGTTCGGAACTGATCCACGCCGGTTCTCTGGCCGGCGACAGGACCGGACCTGCCCCAACGCAGGAAACAAAATAAAAATGACTTCAATTAACAACATGACTACTTTCTACTTCAAATACACCAAATATACCAAAAAATACTTATTCCAATGTAGTAAACACGTTCAAACACCCAACAGAGGACCAAGCAGTAGTACTCTCGAGTATCGAAGGCATCAAAATCCACAATTACATCGTAGCAATTATATCACTGGTTGGTCCACGTAACGTCTTGTTTGCATCTAGAACTCCAAACAACAGAATATGTATCTACCTCTCTACCAAAAACATAGTCGATATGCTTCTTGCTTCTTACAAACATATTAATATAAATGAGTCAGAAATAGAGATAAGAAGATTAATCACGCCAGCACAACGACTTGTAATATCTAATGTATGCCCTTCAATTCCAAACAATATCATTGAAGCAGAATTACAAAAATTAGGCATCACTGCAGTTTCCAAGATGACGTTCCTAAGAGTAGGTATGACAGAAACCGAATATAGTCACGTCCTAAGCTTCAGAAGGCAAGTATTTATTTCGCCCCTGGATAATACTTCCATTCCTGACTCCTTCAATGTATTCCACAATAAAACTTATCGTTTATTTCCTCTCTATTGATGCACTAAACTGCTCAAAGTGCAACACTATTGGACATAACGATACAGATTGTCCCATCATAACTACTGCTAACTCCTCAAACGTACCCTCCGAAACCTCTCCAAATACGACACCTGGTACAGACGATAGAGATCCTGAAACACAACAAAACATGGAAACGAACGCCAGCATAACTGAAACTGTAGAAAACGTAAATCAACCCTCCTTACCAAAAGAAACAATATCATCAAATCTAAATAATATTAATAATCCTGCTGAAACTGTAACTTTGCAACCTTCAGTTAATATTAACAAACAACTTACTCAAGTATCTACTCAAGTTAAAAGACAAATCTCATCCTCACCTGACATCGACAAAATAACCCAGAAACGACTCCCAAATCTTTGCTCTCCTATCACACATAAACTTAAAAAACCTAAGAAACAAACTAAAACCTCTGATGACGACATTATTTGTTCTCTAAAATTGATAAAAGACAAAATTGAAAACCGATCACCCCAATTCACATTAAATTTTAATGAAATATGCGACTTTCTAGTTAATACTCTTCATGCTAAAGATCCTGAAACTATCTCAAAGAACTACTCAAATGAACCTTCCGAATTAACCGATATCCTTAACTTTATTCATTGTTACTCTCACAACTCTAAATTAAAAAACAACATTACCAGATTAAAGAAAAAACTTAACCCCACTCACACATCTTCAACGGAAGAGACCGAAAAATCCGATGGATAAATCACTGATCCTTCAATGGAACCCAAATGGGTATTTCGCTCACCTCGAATCACTCAAACTATTAATTCAAAAATATTCTCCACTAATACTGTGTATACAAGAAACTCACTTCAAAGAAAACTCTGTAATAAACTTAAAAAATTATACTCCCTTTCTTAAAAATAGAAGTACAGAACACGCCAGTGGGGGCGTGGCTATCTTTGTCAGAAATGACATTGAAGCTAAGCCTATTAGTCTAAATACCAATCTCGAAGCCGTTGCAGTTCAGGTCATATACAAAATGAAAATAAACATTTGTAATATATATATTCCACACCCACATGAAAGTCATATACAAGAAGTAACTAATTTACTACATCAGATACAGCCTCCACTAATCTTATTAGGGGATACAAACTGCCATAACACCACTTGGGGAAGTTCAAAAACAGACAAATGCGGGAACTTATTACAAAACACAATCAATAATTCAAATCTAATACTTATGAATACTGGGGAACCCACCAGGTTTAATTCCTATAATGGAAATCTTTCATCTATTGATATCTCACTATGCAGTCCATCACTGGCAACTATATTACAATGAAAAACATTAAAATACTTATATGAGAGTGATCACTTTCCAATCATAATTGACATTCTAAATGACAAACAAGAAACAACACATCCAATTTACCAGAAATGGAAAATAAAAACCGCTAATTGGGACCTTTTTCAGCAATATATCGATGAAAAACTATGTAACTTCACACTAGATAGAAATATTGACAAAAACATATGTACGTTAAATAATATAATTATATCGGCAGCGCATAAAGCTATCGGTAAGACAAAAACTTGTAATAGGACACCGGTCCCCTGGTGGAACGATCAAATTGCCAAATCATTATCTGCAAGCAAACACGCACTAAATATTCTTAAAAAACATAAAACAGATGCTAATCTCCTGGAATTTAAAAAGCTTAGGGCAAAAACTCGGTATTTAATCAAAAAAAGCAAAAGAGAATCTTGGCATAATTATGTTGCCTCAATAAATCCCTCAACTCCTATCGAAACCATCTGGAAAAAGATCCGAAACCTTAAAGGATCAAACAACTACATCAATATTAATACTCTTTCTTACAATAATAATCTTGTTTCAGACAAAAAAGACATATCTAACGTATTAGCCGATGTGTATCAAATAAATTCTAGTGATAGCAACCTAAACTCAAATTTCGTTAAATACAAAAATCATGAAGAATCCTTTAAAATTTCAATCCATGACAGCAAATCGCCACTAAATGAAAACATAACTCAACAAGAATTTGATTATTCTCTAAACTGCCTTAAAAACACCTCTTCCGGTCCAGATGATATTCCACCTATTTTCTTGAAAAATATTCCAAAATCAGCTAAACTTATCCTCCTAGAACTATTTAACTCAATATTTGTCAATAATATATTTCCCAAGATATGGTGCCATGCAATTATCATCCCAATTCTTAAACCCAACAAACCTAAAGACGATCCCTTGTCATATCGTCCAATCTCCTTGACATGTAGTATGTGTAAACTAATGGAAAAGATTATAAATAACAGACTAGTATGGCACCTAGAAAACTCAATGTTATTATCCCCCTATCAAAGTGGGTTTCGTAAAGGCAGATCCACTACCGACAACTTAGTATCGCTTGAGTCTGAAATCCATGAAGCATTTCTACACAATCAAAAATTACTAGCTGTCTTTATTGATATTAATAAAGCTTTCGACACTGCATGGAAATATAACATCTTAAAAACACTACAAAAATTTGAAATCGAGGGTCACACACTAGCTTTTATACAAAATTTCTTAACTAATAGGCACATTGAAGTAAGAGCTAACGGTTATAACTCTAGTCCACGCTCTCTTGAAAATGGAATTCCGCAAGGCTCCATTTTAAGCCCAACATTGTTCCTGATTGCAATAAATAACATCTTGGACGAAATGAGATTACCGATTAAAGCCAATTTATACGCAGACGACTTGATTATCTACCATAAGAGCAGAAGTGTGGAATGTGCGGCTGAAGTAATACAGATATTCTTACATACGCTGGAAAAATGGTCACTTAAAACTGGTTTTAACTTTTCTCCTGAAAAAACACAGTACATAATATTCAGCAAACGGAAAAATATAAAGAACGTTAATCTAACTTTAAATGGACATACTCTAAAAGAAACAAATGAAATAAACTGCCTGGGGTTAACTTTAGATTGCACCCTAAACTGGAAAAGCCACATACATACCTTACAAAAACAATGCCAACCTAGAATTAATCTCCTGAAAATTCTCTCAAACCGTACATGGGGAGCAGATACAAGAACCCTATTAAACTTATACCAATCACTTATACGTAGCAAATTAGACTACGGCTCAATATGTTATGGTACTGCCAAAAAAACTACATTAAAAAAACTAAACTCAATTCAAACAACGTCACTAAGAATTGCTCTGTGCGCATTTAGAACTAGCCCAACAAATAGCCTTCAAGTATTAGCTAACGAACTACCTTTACACTTACGAAGGCAACAACTGTCACTAAATTATGCAACTTGTATATCATCAAATCAACAAAATCCCATGCATTCAAATATTTTCAAACCTAAATGTATTAGTAATTACAAAAATAAACCGATTAATATACTCCCTTTTCATGAAAGAATCAAATTCAGTGGTTACGACTGTGAGCAGTTTAATGCCATCATAAATCCAACCCAAAACTTTCCCTCCTGGTCAACTAGTCCACCAATTGTAAATACATCCCTTACTCGCTATCCCAAAACATCCACTAACCCAAAAGTAATACATCAATCATACCATGAAATAATATCCCTATATCCAAATTCTGAACATATCTACACTGATGCATCAAAAACTCAATCAGGACTAGCAGCGGCTTACATACATGGAGCAGACCACTTTAAAATACGACTCCCTCCGAGTTGTAGCATATTTACTGGAGAAGCAATGGCTATTTTAGAGGCACTGAAAGTTTGCAGAAGAAAATCCGCACCTCATTATATTATATATCTGACTCACTAAGTACACTAAAAGCTTTACAGCAATTGTATCCATCAAATGAAATTATAATGTTAATAAAAAATGAACTCATACTACTATCTTGCGAATGAAGCTGTACTATTTTATACAGGCTTTTTTTACTTATAATTTAAGTACATACTATAAGACCAACTTACTACCAAAACCTTGCTCCAACATTGCTTTCACATTTACCATGTACCAAATGTTGTTTTATGACATACAGGGCCTCTATAATTGAGTTTATAAGTTAAATATCATGTGAACATTATATTAAAAAAGTTTTATTTTATTCTTTCAAGAAACACTTTCAATTTTAAATAAATACATCAATATCTGACCATTATCAATAAAATTTCTAGAACTCAACCTGCCACATGTGTCTAGTTTCTATTTTCTGGATACCAAATGTTTGAGAAACATAAAGGGCCTTATAATTAAAACCTTTTTTCACTCCACACATATATAGTTGGTTGCCTACCTACAGCCACATAACTTTCTTTCCACATCCCATCTCATACACATAAATTTAAAAATAACAAGATTGATGGTTGATACTGTTATATTACTTTAATTTATTTTCACAATTTCAAATAACGGTGGCTATTGTCTTAAGTAGAAACATACAGTTATATTGACTGCTCTGTTACAACTTCCGTCATAACTAAACAACATTGTCATTAATGTCATTGCCATTTAGTTGCTCCCATACAGTCTTCGTAGACACACTGTCTCAAGACTAGCAACTTCAACGTGGAGTCATATGTCGCCATGTTACCTAATCCAACGGTAACTTTAACATCCTAAACCATTATAAGAAAATTTGTAAACTAAATGTAATTAATTATTTGTTAACGGGTTTTTTACCCATGTATTTAGTGGCTACATTCATGTACTCTTAGTAAGTATTAACCACACTTTGTATTAACCTTAGTCAAATTTTAAACATACGTTCTTTTTAATTAAGTGGTTAAATATTTTTTAGGACACTTGATGATGGAATATGGATTCCGAAAACGTTTTGTTCTTTTTAACTCAGCCCGTTTGGGCCCAAAATATTATACCTTTTACAAAAGATTTTTATAATATTATTGACAAAGATGGTGTCCGATCATCAGCGAGACTGGGACCAATATCTTCCGTTCTTCACAATGGCCCACAGATCTGCTGTTAACGAATCAACAGGCCAGACATCAGCCAGAGTCCTATTCGGACGCGAGATGAGACTACATTGTGATCTAGAATTTGGGTGTTGACCTGGAGAAGATGTAGCAGGTGCAGATTATGTGATCGAATTACGAAGAAGAATGGACGATGTACACGAGTTGGTCCGTTCCATCTCCAGATTGCTAGTGACCGAATGAAGAAACGGTACGATACGCAAGCCGATAAAAGGGGGTGTTTTAAGAAGAACGACAAAGTCTGGCTCTAGAATCTCAAAAGCGAAAAGATTGTTCTCCCAAGTATGCAGCAGTTTTGGAAAGTCCATACCTCATTATGGAAAAGATCAATGATGTCATTTACCGAATAAGCTAGATTCCGAGGGGAAAGCCGATGATAGTTCACCATAACCGGCTGGCGTCGTTCAAAGGTAACCACGACGTAGATGGAAAGAAGTGGAAGTAAACAAGTCCAAGATATGTCTGACCTCACGTTCGAGGAGTCATGGGGTGCCTATGGATGGTACCGCTGTAAACACTACTCACGCTACTCATACCACGCTTCCCGATGACTACTCACTGACCCTATACCATCCCGGCAGTAATCAAAGACGCACCAGGGTTGGCATCCGTCTTTTGAAGGAAGTTTGGTCGAGTTGCAGAACTTCAATGCCAAGTGACAGCTCCAGGTAAAACCTTGAAACTCCAAGATGCATCACGTTACCTTTTCTACTGGTAACAGAAGACACTGCCCAATGAACCAACCCTATCTACCGAGATATATGGAAAGCCTTACTTCAATTGAGAGAGCACGTACTGAGTCCGACGTGCACAAAGTTAGGCCATGCCAAAGTTGGAGTGCCGACTAATTAGATTGGAGGGTTATCCGAAATAATGGTGGAGGAGATCTTTAAAGACACCGAAGTTTCAGGTGACAGTCTGTTGCAATCGCATAGTTACTGGTGCGGAGGAAGAAAACCGGCCCTTGTCATTTTTATTACAACTGAAAGTTGTAAAAGGGGGTCCAGGTTGCCGATATCAGCATGTCGTTCCAGTTCCAGTCCCGACAAGGTTCCAGGAGGAACCATCTTTTTAAGAAGGGGGCAATTGTTACGTAAAAATTAGTCATATTAAAAAACCTGTATAAGTTGTTTATTTACTGATATGTTGTTATGATTTTACGAGACCCTTCGACTAGAAAGCGGAGATTTCAAGAAACCGGTGCGTTCGAACGGTCCGGAAATACGGTAAATAAAAAAAAACAGCCGAAGCCTTCCAGTATTTTTCGACGAGGTCGACATCCTTCTAGTCTGGTACAGAGGGAATCAACTGAACTCTCGAATAGCTATAGTTGGATATAAATAACAGGATTTTTATTGTGGCCACGCAGTCAAAAGAAGATATCGAATCAGTTTAAACTGTATCGCACGTACATAAATTATATAATTTTAAGTGTAAAATAAATTAGTAGTAATAAAGACTTTTGATAAATTCGTGAGTGTTATAAATATTGAACTTTAACTAAATTAAAATTAAGAACAGGTAGATTTATGTAAGTATTCCTTTGTTCTTTTTGTAGTTACCTAATCCGACCCATTTATTTCAACTTATCCACGACCCAGCTCTCCAACAACCCCTGAGTGCCGTACGCAACAGTTTCGATTATTTTGTTTGCCCTATCTTTACCCCTAGTAGTTTCTGTCCCTAATCTTCTACCCCTATGTTCTTACCCTGAGGTAAGCAAAATATGTCGTTACACACTAAGCGAAATGGTCGATTTAAAGATGTTCCAGTTTTATAGATAGTTCCTAGTGTATATTTTTTCTACTAGTACTGAGTCGTGGAGTTCTTTGCAATAAGTTCCCAGAAACACCTGGCAGGCCCCAGTAGGATATTGGATGGTTTTTGGGCTTGACATCCGTATCGGCATTTATCGTTTTAGACCTAGGTAATTTCTAGTTAAAATAACCTAATCCGGAAGAATAGTAAGAAACCCTCTGTCTCATGAAATTGCTTTCTTGATGTCTTCTAATAGTTCAACGCTGTATTGTCGACATGTCGTCTTGGCTGATCTCATTCAGATTTCGCAAATGCAGAGGTTTACTTATCCAGGTACACAGTTTTTTGCTTGGAAAAGTAGTTTACGTGCATTTAAAGTTCCTTCAGTTCCCTTAATGTTCTCTTTACTACACTGCGTGAATGATCTTTTTATGCCTTTGTGAGAAGTGTTCTTACTTTATAGACTTTCTATATCGTTTGGCCATTTTATAATACAAAATAAGAAGGTAAGCTCGAAACAGACATATGTGTGTAATGTCTTAAATTTTTACTATTAAAATATGACCGATGTTGCTGCCTTACTGTACTTAAAAACTCGGAAATAATTCAGTTTTCATTTGTTTATGGTCTATTTTTACGATTGATTTACTCTGAAATATTTGTACATATATTCACTCATTGCCTCGATGTTTTGCATATCAAATCCTTGACTTAACCTTTTCTCTGATTATTTAAAGCTTGGCACTTGTGAAGTCCAAAGTGCATGCCGATATCGTTTGAGAAAGTTTCTACACTTTTTATCGTTCGATTAAGGTAATTTCTAATGGCAACCAATAATTTTAAATTATCGGTGTAGTTTACTAGCTGAAATAGTGGCTTCATCGCTAGATAGAACCAAAGTATACTAAGCGAGTACCCCTGGAAAATACCCTAGTTAATTGGGATATCTGCAGTTTTGATATTTATTTAATTCAGGTATTTGATGATGAATTTTAGTCCTCCACTCAGTAATTATATGCTTTAAAAAACCCTATATTATCATCGACTTTATACATTTTTAATAAGTTACACATGCGACACTGAATCAAATGTCTTCTTGCTGTCAATGATGACAGTAAAAAGGTTTATGTTTGCTATATATCTGGTTGAAAATGACTCAGTCGATTATAAGTTGTTCTTTGCACCCCATGGAACTCTTAGAGCATCCTTTTGGTCGTGACTATATGATGTTATTTAGAACACAGTGTTAGTAAATACGCTATACTATACAGGATTTGACCAATTTGTACAAAGCTCGAACGTAATTGGTCGGCACTTGGCTCGATCCTGGGTATGTTTTGAACTTTAGTATTAGATAAGTGATTATTCTAGTAAGGAAAGATGGTATTTCCCATGGATGGTCTGGACGTATGTTGAAAGGCCAGGTAGACATGGGTCTGGCCGATATTTCTTATCGCAGGTACACGCATTTCTTTATGGTCTAGGAGACTTTCAGTTATAAAGATGTTTGATAATGTTTGAGAATTCTTTACTGGTAAAGGGCTCGTAAGGAATACTACTATAATTTTGACTTTTTCGTTGCGTCTTCAATCCATCCAGCATTGCAGTTACAAGTAGTTGGCGTTGAAAGTTGATTTCGCCAAAACTCGTTTGGGTACGATTTATTTTTCTTTTTTACAATGGTTTCTTCTCTTATTACCACAAAAAGTGTATGTTTGCATTTCCGGTTGTTACTAACTTTGTATCAGCCAAGCTGGCCAGAATAAAGAAGAGTTTATGTTGTATTATGTTTAGCTGCGTTGTTTCTGGATCATATTGTAAGTATCTTAGAGTGTCTATCATTTTTTTAGCTTTTTAAATAATTGTTATACTTTTTGGGTATATTACATTATTTGTCCAATATCATTCCGTAATGATTCAGATCAATTTTTTCAGCAGTCGTTTTTCGCAGGTTGCAATTGTGTGTTTAGTCCTTCCAATATTAGTACCCAAATTTCTATTGTTGCACAATAAATCAGCATATATAAATATTCTAAAGTACGGACTTTCACGATATAATGTGGTATGACGTCAGTGTTAACAATTTATAGCAGCGCATCCGGTTTCTTAGAAGAATTTATTTTTCGAACTAGAGTATATCTTGTAACTCGTAATTGCCTTGCTCTGTATTAACAGATTGAGTTTTTTGTACGACAAGCTCAAAAATCTGCTTATTATGGATTTTATTGGGTGTCTTGATTGACAACTACCCCTTGGATATGAATCTCTTGTTCGATTTCGTTTCTGGCGATATCGCGTCTCGTCTCTGAGATAAATTTATTTCCAGTATTATTATACCCAATAACTATTGATTTGCTATTCGTTGTTCAGATACTTGAATATTTGCGTACTTTATACAAATTTTGTCAAACAGCTGTTGTCAATAGCCGATCGTTTTTTGTCCGAGGTTTGTCACCTTGTATTGAAAGCGCACGATATTTTCGTTTATAGGCATATTCCATTTCATGTACTGCATCAGTCGTCCCTCTTTAGTGAACGCCGACTGATATTCCAGCACAACACCTTTAGCGAGTGAAGCTCTTGTTGTAGTTTGCTTACTTGTGCTTTTTATTGTTTTTAGATTGTTGCTGATTGTATGACAGGGGTCCACCTCTTCAACATCATGTCACCGACGTCCCGCATGCTGACACGTCCAGTGCCAACTCCAGACAAATTATTCCTCCTCATTTTAATGGGTGTGCATTTTATATATACTGGCAGGTTTTAGTATTTGTTTCACGGCAGGTATCCCTGCTACTCTCTGGGTATCAGTGAGTCAATAAAAATATATACATGCACACATGTATTGTTATGGTAAACAGAAATAAATATGGCACTTTATAAGACGTCAAAGAGCGAAGGTGAAAAAATTATAAACTTTTTCGATCTAAAAATGTTACATATGCCCCTATGTAACGTTTTTGTATTCAATCTAACTAATATTAATTATGTACAAGAAATGTTTTACAACAGAACTCAGTTTAAATTAAAGGATTCTTACAGGAAAAATAAGTTTCTAGATTGTAGCTGATTGTATGACAGAGGTACACATCTTCAACACCTTGTCACCGACGTATCGCATACTGACACGTCCAGTGCCAACTCCAGACAAATTATTCCTCCTCATTTTAATAGGTGTGTATTTTAGATCTACTAGCAGATTTCAGTATTTGTTTCGCGGTAGGTATCCCTGCTACTCTCTGGGTATCACTGAGTCAGTACAAATACCCAAAGAACATCCTTGATTCGCAGGGTCCGCGTCTGGTGGTCCCTGCGAATTTGCTGGTTTACAAAAATAAATATGGCACTTTATAAGACGTCAAAGAGCGAAGGTAATAAAATTATAAACCCTAAACACATCGAAAAAAATAATGCATGGATTGACGATCGAAAGAAATTATGTACGGAACAACAATACATGGCATTGGAATCACAAACAGCAGAAATTACCATAAACTAAAAAGTTTACATAAACTTTATATGAAGTACAAAAATACTTAAAAATCTAAAGAACAGAAAAGCTGTTGGTAAAGATAAGATACTAATTGAATTATTGAAATATGATGGAGCAGCAGTGACGGATCAACTGACAATATTAATTAACAAGACATAATAAAATACCAAAAGAATGAGGGCCCAAGCAAGCTAATCTCATTATTTTAAAATCGCAATAAGAAACAACCAGTAAACTACAGAGATAGGGATAGCGGTTTTTGACAAAACATCGGCTTTCGGTTATACCGTTTTTTTTCTTGTGGTTTAATCTGGGCCAAAAAAAGAACGGTTTTTTCAAAAACCGGTTTTCGGTTTTTTTAATCCAATAGGTTGCAAAGTTACATTTCGTCTGTGTCTTTCTAATACCTCGTAACCCCAAAATCGCGATTGTTCAGGAGACAAGAAAAACCGTTTTTAATTTTTGTGGAATGGTTGACGATTGATTTTTTTACATTTTCATTTGTTTTTAAAACTACCTTACATATCTTAAAAAAGAATTTTACTAATTTTTTAGTTTTTAGCCTTTTAATGTGGGTTACGAGTAAATCGTTTTCACGATGTTTTAAAAAATGTGGCTTACAAGGTATTTTCCTACATTGGTTCTATTACAATTTCCTATAATTAGATTACGTTTAGCCATCCTATTTTACGGAATTTGAAACGATAAATACTTTATTGCTTTTATTAATAAAAATATATTTTATGCAAACTGACAAAGAGAAATACAATGTGAACAAACTTAACATTATTTATCAAAATGAGGTAACGTATCATAAAATGTATGGCAGTCTACTGGAATTACTTCTTTCAGTTGTTGAAGATGACAATATTTTTCATATTTTATTTTCCTTCTCTCTTTGTTCATTTGAGGCCAAACAACCGGTAACTTAACAAGTTTTGGTCTTTGAGGTAGCAAACTCCAGTCATCGTCAAAGTTTAATTTATAGTAAATAGTTCCTTCTGGAACATACTTTAAGGCTCGTATATCATTTACTGTAGGATCGCCTGCTGTCTAAAAGTAAGAATTATCAAATAATAATAATAATAGTTTTAGAAATGTTTACATATTATTTATCACAACGTAGTAGGTAGGTACTCACTTTTCCAGGTCTAATTGATGAGTATCGATGATTCTTCTTTGAAGTGTAATCAAGAAAATCGGTATACTGCATTTGTTTGACTTCATATGGAAATGGATTCTTTCTTGCTCGTTTAGTTTCTCGTATAAAATCGCTTGGCAAATGAATGTCACGTCCCTTTAACTGCCTTTCGATACAACTATGGACCGAGTCACATTCCATTTGCGTGTGACCTACCTCTAAATACTTCTGCATAATTACAATCCGTTTTTCCACGGAATATTGCAAGAGTGCGTTTGACAACACCACATTTCGGTTCTGGTACGTGCATCCGTCGCTGTAAATTATCAAGCTACCCTTTACATTATGACAGTGCTTGGACAAATACTGTATTATACAAGTTGTGAAAGTAGAAGCAGTCATATCTGCTTCGACCTCTGTAAACCAAAAACAAGTACTATGATGACTAACTAAATCATACACAGTAAAGTTGTGGCATGATAATTTTGTTTTATAAAAAATTGCACTAGCTGTAACAAACGGGCAGACTTTAATGGCTTCTAAATCCATTGCCAATACGCATACACCAGATTCTTTATCTTTCTGCTTTTCCTCTCTTGCTCTATCCTTTTTTAGTATATGAAGTTGGTAGTCATCTTCTGCAAGCTGACCAACTTCATACTTTACACAAACGTCACATTTATCCTTCTTAATTGGATGAATTGACAAATTCATTAAATGAAATGTGTCACTAAAGACACTTCGCGACATCGGTTGTTGTTTTTCTTCTAAGCATTTGGTCTTGTATACTTCGTAAAGATGTTGTATATTACGAAACACGTCTTCCAGGTAAAGTTTCGAGGAATTGGCTCTTCCATAGTGTGATGGAAGTTTGGGTAAGCTATTAAAAAATTCAGTCATAAATAGCTTGCTTCCAGTTTGTACCTGTTTATTGGGCAATGTCTCTTCAATTTGTTTATTCGAATCGCTCATTCCATGCTTACCTTTCTTTACCCAATCCATAACGCAGTATTCACCTAAATCTAATGATTGTAAAAACATCTTTTTGCACACTTGTACTTTGGAGTTATTGATACTTAAATAGTAATTTAATGTGGTATGCCTGCGACTCAATTCACGTTGGGTATATACTCGTTTCCGGGGTACACTCATTACATGGTTAACAACATAAACTTTTCGTTGCTCCCAATTCATGGTATTCCAAAATGCTTTAAAAACTTCTACGCGCTGCTCTTGTGTTATTTGCGAACATTGCTTTGATTTAACTCTTAAACATTCTTTGGAAGTACAAGTTGGTCCAATTTGTCTTTCTTTTCTTTTAGCATCATTTGTTACTTTGCCGAGAACATTTCGGTAACCGATATAAGCCTTACCTTCCATTCTGAGTTGTTTGTTATGATTTTTAGCCCAGCTCTCAGGCTTCCGTTTACGGTTTCGTTTTCTTAACACTGTAGTTGCTTCTTTCTGAATATGTAGCTGCGTTAGATGTTCGTGATTATCCGAAAGAGTATGTTCGAGAGAGGCTGTAATAGGAGTAGGGTCTGTAATAATTTCAATTTGAAAATCATCAACGTCTCGACAAACTTCACTAAACAGAGGTGTTTCAATTATTACTGGTATATTATTAATATCAATAGTAGTAGTGCCTTCTGACTCATTACGGAAGTCATGCATCACAACTAAAAAGAAAAAAAAATAACAATAGGTAAAAGCTTCTACCTAGTCTTAAGTCGTAAATTTATTCTTCTATGTCGTATGTTCTTACCTTGTTCCAAAACAATATTATGTTCATCACACATTGGGAGTTCAACCTGTTGAACAGTGTCGATAGCAACATCAATAGTAATGGCGTTATTAGTTGAATCATGGTTAGCAACTAAAAAATTTATAAAAATAAACAATGACGTTCCCTTTAAATACTTATATAGCAGCAATTTTTCAGCTTAAATACTGCATTCCTACCTTTTTGAGAAGAGTTTATCAAATTTTCTACCAAGCAATTGTCTCCAACCTCCTCATTACACGCTGACTTGCTAATTGTGTCTGAAAGACTATGTGTTGACTCCGAACGAATATCTACAATATAAATAAATACTAAAGTTAACACATTTTAGCTGCCGCATGCAATTAATAAGTAAAATTAATTAGAAAGACAACGGAGTACTAAATACTAACAACACTTAAAGTATTACTTACCTAAACCAGTATCTGTGTCTATTAAAGCAAGGTCAACTAACTTACGGCCCCGTGAACACATTTTTGTAAAACTATAATCAACAGTATATTTATATTTTTATATTAAAAACAAAACAACAAATCGTAATGATGCACCTATGCATGTACACTAAAAGATAATCACAATTTATAGGTTAACTAACTAACAGTTGAGCGAATGACTGTACGCTAATATCTCGTAAGCCACAGAACCGAAATACTAAATGTGAATTAGGTGTCATGTTTGGGTTACGAGATTTTTAAAAAGGTGGGTTACGGGTATTGCTATTCATACTCTCAGCAATGGGAATACGAGCTATTAGAAAACACATTTAATAATATAAATAATAAAGTATGGCTTACAAGGTTTTTTGTACAGGCGAGTTTAGCTTTACATTATACTAATATGTAAAAAACGCATTTTCCAATTTTTGTGGGTTACGAGGTATTAGAACGACACAGACGATTTACAATACACTTTAGTTTGCGATACTTCATTCGACTCGATAATACTCGTAAATATTATGATTACAAATACCTTTTCAACGAAATATTGAATTGATATGAGTTTGCACTTTCAGTTTGCTTCTGTATTTATAAAATAAAATAAAATTTTAATTTCTTTGTATAGGGATGGAAACAGCGGTTTTCGGTTAAAACCGGTAGGCTGTGTCCATTTCTATACAGGGATATCAAAAGCAGTAGAATACAATCTCAAAGATTAGACTTAAGAGCTAGATTTGAAGACGAAATATATCTTTTGAATAGATACAGGCAATAGAATAAAATAAGGGGAATTCACTGGGACCTGTGCTATTAATCTAATTATCGATGCAATTATAAAAAGCGTCAATAAAGAAAGAAAATATAGAATGTGAGCAACTAAATAATTTTTTTTACGAATACGATTTGATATTGATAACCCAAAATAAAAATAACCTTTAAAGACTAGTTCACAGATTTAATATAAAATCAAACGAATTTAGAATGACGATTTAAAATCAGAAAACTAGAACAATAGTTATCAGTAAATAATCAATAAGATGTAAACTGGAAGTCAATAGAGTCGATGCATTGAACCAGTAATGGAAATAATTATAGAAGAATTACACTGTTTCGCTACGGAAACATTGAAAAAGCAAGAACAAATCAAGTACAAAGAGCAAATAGATTAGCATACGCCTTAATAACACCATATGAAGTAGCCGACACATTAATTGTGAGAAGAAATTATGAATCTATAAGGCCAGTAAAAGACCAATAATGAACTAGGCATCAGAAATAATACCCGACAGCCAAAACACACAAAATGTCAGAAACAGTAGCATTGAGAATACTCAGAAGAATTACAGTAAACACACTGAGAATTCAAATTAAAAGTTTAGAAGAGATTAGAACAAAATAAAATGTATACTGTATGAATAAGTTGTTTATACAGTATACAATATGTAATAAAAAAAGCGAAGGACAAATCACTAAGTGATAGAAGAAGTATCGCGCAAGACTGGAGATGACAATATTTCATAAGTGCAACAAACCGCTAATAAAAAAGCAAATATGTGTATACAAAGAAAGAAGAAGTATTTTAAATAGTAAAATTAACAATAATTCTCAACTTTGTGACTTATCTTTGCAATACGACAAGAAAGACCGCCCTGTATATACCAAATGTTTTACAAATGATGTTTATTCTTGTAGATATATGTGAATATTTAAATTTTAACACAATAGCACACAAAGAAAGTGTTGTGTTTAGTATAATTTAACACAGCAATGAAATTATCTCGTCCACAATCTCATTCGGAAAATCTAAGAGCATTATTATGTAAGAAGTGTAAAAAGTAAATTTATTAATTTTTATTTTAAGATTTTTTTAAAAACGATTTCTGATTTAAAAATTGAAAAGTCTAAGCTAATGTAAAATGTAATTCTTGTTAGAATAATCCTGGTCCCTTTAATGCTTTCAACGTTTTGGGTTATTAAGAATAGAAGGCATAGGACTTTCTAACTCACGAGGAAAGTCTTCATGATCTATTTTTTCCACATTCGGTCTTCGTACGATTGTTGTATTCACTAAGTTTGATTTTTTTAAGCTTTGAATCGGGTGTTAATAGTTACCGACTATTACGGTAAATTCAGCATAAATTAAGGCTACCTCGTTATTTGAGATTTTCTCGATAGTCGCTTCCATTTTTTCGTAGCGTTTTTAATATTTGTGTTGTCTGAAGTTGTTGTTACGCCTAACTTGTATAATGTTGAGCTTATGTGATTTGCTTTTCAGTAAGGAGAAATATTCTATCATTTTCAGCTTTTAAATCGACTACTGTTTTTTGTAATATTATTGATAATCTTAGTAAAACCAAAGTGATTATACTATTTCAATGGATCCCAGTTTCGGAGAAATAGACATAATTGCTTTTCCGCGTAACTAAATAGCTAAATAGCCTACTCGTAACCAATCTCTTTCATATAGCCCAACGACTTTAATGTTGCATTTTGTTAACTTTGTTTTAGTAATTAAGAGCTTGCTAATATTTATCTTTAGTCCTTGTAAGAATATTCGTTTTGTCCTGCTCCCTTTTCCAGAAGGAAATTTACGGATGAATCTACGGATGTGAATTATTTACAGCGCTACCAAAAGACAGAAGAAGAACTTAAGTTAGATTTAACATATCTAGATTAACCACCAGAATATACAAACAAAAGAAATTCGCTAAAACCAATCTTCCAGCCAAAGAAGGATTATTTCTGATTGGAGTTAACGTGCTTTACAGCGAAACAGTTGTCGGCCTACATTTACAAATCTGCGACCCCAATGATATCGTTACCGATCCTGAACCCACCAAACACTACTTAATATTTTCCTAAGAGATAAAATGTCACACGTTCCTATCCAAAATACAGATATATAAACGAGCTTCAAACCAAAAAAAAATAAATAGCAAAAAACAAATACAGCCGATGAAAGTAGTTTCGCTATTACCGAAAATTAGATTCAGATTAGATATCAAATCTTAAAATGAAAAATCTTCTAGTGAACACAATAAGGGAAAAACTACCAATATAAATGGCTAACAATTCTTCCTACTGATCTCTACCCTATTTTTTATTACTTAATATTTAAAATAATTTGTTAACCCTACTGAATTACATTTAAAAAGCCGAAAAGAAAAAGAAACAAAAAGATAGACATTAAAAGAAATATTCCCAACGATCCAAGAATCATTACACCTACCTTTAATTTGGGTTAATCAAAATTAGAATTTTTCGAATAATTCTAACACACATCTGACTATTATATACAAGCTAGACAATAAGTCAATTCGGTCTATCTACAGACTTATGAGTAGATACAAGACGGAAGACTGAAATCTAGTCTGACATAAATAGTAAAGTTTTAAATTTTAGGGGAATTTACATATCCGTCTGGATTGTCCTCGGATGATGATATTGTTTCACACCTTTTAATATGACATTTATAGCACTTTTCTTTTTCTCCATTTCACTAGACGTATATACATAATTTACAAAACTAAACAAACCTTATTTACAAATAACTAACTTCTAATTAAAATAACTATAACACGACAAAACTGAATAAAACCAACTTGGAAAATAAACAATTCAATAACAAATAAAAAAGTAAGGTTATGACTTCTGATTCTTCTTTTTATTTATCAATAATAGTTCAAACGTACCCAAAGAAAGAATTTCCTAGATAAGCAGTTCTTTTAGTTGTGAAACGCTAGTGTTCCTAAGTCTTGACTTGGGAAGTTCTTTTCGATAAGAATTACGTTTGAAGGCAACTGTTTAGGTATCGTTGGTGAAATCGGGCATTAGTATCGAGACCTGAAGATGCTTTGCATATTGTAGAAAGCGAAACCGGTCGTCTGGATAGTTAAATTAAATTGATTGTGAGTAAGTCTTATTTATTATTTCTTTACCTATTTGTTCTAATAATTGTTGTAAGTCTTCTAATTTAAAAATTTTGTTGTTGTCCAACTTCACCCTTTACTTGAGACCATATATTTTCTATCGGATTCAGATCACAGTGGTATGGGGGTAAACGTAAAATAATTACATCACGGTTTAATGCCATGTCATCAATTATATATTTTTTATAAGCTGCTTTATGTTGCCTTACAATAGGTAATAATTCGTTTTTTGTCGAATTCTCCTTGTACTCAGTTGCGTGTTTATCCAACCATTCGATTATCTCTCCATTTTTCCATGCCGTTGTTGGCAATTTTTCTGCTAGTCTTGAATGGTAACATAAGCATTATCCATGATTATGACAAAATTCTTTGAAATTAAATCCAACATTTGCTCAAAATATACTTCAAAAACGTCAGCAGTCATTTCCTCGTGGTAATCTTTGGTTGATTTTGAGGCAAAACTTAATAATCCACCATTGACAAAACCGTATTCGTTTCCAATATGGGTTATTATGAATCTGCGTTCTTTTCCAACGGGAATATTGTTTATTCCAGTAGATACACCTTCGACGAATGCCTGACGGAAACTTTTCACATTTGTATCAACCCATAGATATGGTACAGTATGACCTTCATTTAGCCAAGTCTTATCCAAATAAAAAAATGTTTTCCCTTCTTCTCGGTACTTTTTAATAGTTTTTAGATAATCTCGTCTCCAACATACAATGTAATCTTTTTCAATTAAAACGGATTTTCTTCTATTCTTTTGCCAACGAAATCCCATCTCTCTCAATAGTCCCCATAATTTCTGGTTGCTTATGATTGGTAACTCTTCGTTTTCTCTTATTAATCTTTGGATTTTGTCCAAGGTTGGAAATTATTTGTTAAGAAAAAATGAATGGACCCTGCGTCTTAATATGTTTTTATATATTTCTTTAATTTCCAAGGACCCCTACTCCCTCCACTCTTCTTGGGAGATGAAACAGTTTCTCCTTTTCTTTCTTTTAGGAATCTATAAATTATTTCTTCTCCAACCCATGTCATACGGCAAAGCCACGAAAAGCCTCAGGTCCAGATGAAATATACGTAGATATGATAAAGCATATTAATGAAGAAAATCTTCAAACGTTAATAATATTATTTAACAAAATATATACCACTGGAATCTTCCCAGAAGTCTGGCTTAGATCAACATTTATTCCTATACCCAAGAAAAATAAAGCAAATAGATGCTGTTTAGACATAAATTTTATTTTGTTAAGCTTAGGTACTTGTGTAGTAAAAGACAAGGCAAGCCTGTCATGATTGATGTAACGGCTGTCAAATGATAATTTCGCTCTCTTGTCATGCAGCAATAAATAGGTAAACACGTCTCCCTAATTAATTAAAGTTTTTTATATTTGTAATAATAAATGGTACAAGCAGAAATATGGTAAATCATCAATGATTAGCCAGAAGTTCATACATATTTAGTTTTTGGTCCAATTCGAGCGGATGGAATGAATATCTGAAGTAAAAACAGCGAAAATTGTCAAATAAAAATAAAAGGTTAAACACGACATTCAGTGCCAGCCCAGCCGATGTCAGTTTGAAAGGTTTATAAGGTTTATATATTATATATTTATAACGTTACGACATTCAGTGCAGAAGCCGATGTCAATTTGAAAAGGTTAAGGTTACGACATTCAGTGCCAAGGAAGCCAATGTTGATTTGAGGTTATAAAACCATATAAGGTAAGTGACTTTGGTTCATTGTATTTTTCATCTGTGCAACAATGGCTGAGCAAGAGTTAAAGAGTTTAAAATCAAAAAGGGGAGTAGTTAAAGGGAAACTTACAAGGTTTAAGAATTATTTTGATAATATTGATAAGGATTATGTGTCTAAAAAGTTAATCACAGAACTAGAGTTAAGGTTAAGCAAGATTTCACCCTTGTATGAAGATTTTCATGAGATTCAAGAAAAAATTGATGAAATAGAGCAGAGTAATGATGATATAAATGAAATTAACACTTTTGAGACTTCCTATTTCGAACTTGTTAGTGATATGCAAACACTTTGCGATAATTTTAAAATAGAAAATAATACTGAGAATGCATCAGTTCATAGTGATTCAAATCAAGGGATTAATAGTAATAGTTTTCAGGCCTTGGTTAAGTTACCACCTATAAAACTGCCTAGTTTTAATGGCCATTATGACTCATGGCTCGAATATAAAGATTGTTTTTTGGCATTGGTTCATAATAATGAATCTTTAACAGATATTCAGAGATTTTATTATTTAAGATCTTCTCTTGAAATGGATCCTCAGCAAATAATAAAATCTATAGAGGTTTCGTCAACAAATTATAAAATAGCTTGGCAGATGGTGACAGAGCGTTATGAGAATAAAAAACTTATTATTCACAACCATTTAAAAGCAATTTTTGATCATCCTAGTATTAATAACGAGTCTTATGTTGAACTAAGAAATTTATTTGATAATGTCACTAAACATTTACGGTCATTAAATAGTTTAGGCTTAGATACAACAAGTTGGGATAGTATAATAATATTTATAATGTGTTCTAAATTTGATGCTACCACCAGAAGGGAATGGGAATGTTTTAAACATGAAAATGATTTACCCAGTATGGGCGATTTAAATAGATTTTTAAAAGAGAAATGTGAAATGTTGGAGATGCTTCAAGTATCTTCCGGTTATACAAATAATAAAGCAAAGGTTCGCAATGTAAGTTCTCGAAGTTTTGCTTCTATTGAAGGATATTCCAATGTCAAATGTTACTTTTGTCAAAAAGATCATCCCATATATAAGTGCGATGTATTTCTAAAATTAAATGTAAATGACAGAATCTCGGCTGCTAAAAGATTAAAGTTGTGTTTAAATTGTTTAAGGAATTCACATCCAACATGGAAATGCAAGCTACAAAAATGTATAAAATGTCAAAAGTTGCATAATTCATTATTGCATTTAAATCATCACATCACAAATAATGTTTCTAGAAATATGGCTACTACTGATTCAATTGATCCGAATCAACATAAAATAGAATCTAATCAAAACATCGAGAACTGTATTGAACGCTCAGACAGCGGTCAGCGTCATCTAAGTTCTGCTCTTCACGTTTCCAACCGCCTTGTCAGCTCTCATGAGATTTCTGAGGTTTTATTATCGACGGTCTTAATTCGCATTGTAAATGGAAATAAATCAATTGTTTGCCGTGGATTACTGGACAGCGGTTCTCAAAGTAATTTTGTTAGTGAGAAAATTTGTAAATTTTTAGATTTAAAATTTCGAAGAGTAGAACATTTGGTCAAGGGTGTTGGAGAGGCGCTAGCAAAAATTAATAATGAAGCTATTGTCACGCTAAGTTCTTGCGAAGGAGATTTTAGTATGGAGACTCATTGTTTGGTTATTCCCAATATTACGGGAAAGTTACCGATTAGGTCTTTTAATAAAAATGATTTAAAAATTCCCTTAGGTTTAAAGTTGGCAGATCCAGATTTTAATGTGTCTAATGATATAGATTTATTGCTAGGATCGAGTATATTTTGGTCTGTTTTGTTATCAGGTAGAAAAACTTTGGGTCCAAATATGCCAATTTTGCAAAATACAGAATTTGGTTGGATAATTGCTGGGAATTTATATCTTAATTCGTTAGAGCCTAAAAATTCTCTTACATTTTTTAATGTGAATACTTATACTAATAATGATTCAATAAATAATCAAGTAATAAAGTTCTGGGAAGTTGAAGAATTGGGTTCGCAAAAGAAAATATATTCAAACGAAGAAATGTTTTGCGAAAATTATTTTAAGGAAACTGTTAAAAAGGATTCTTCAGGAAGATATATAGTTAAAATCCCATTTAAGAATACAATAAATGAATTAGGGGATTCTAAAACTATGGCATTGCATAGATTTGACTTATTGGAAAAACGTTTAAACAAAAATACAGATTTGAAAAATATGTATGTTAATTTTATGAATGAGTATATAGAATTAGGCCATATGTCTGAAACGGATTTTAACAATGATAACGGATATTTTTTACCGCATCATGCTGTGGTAAAACAGTCTAGTTTGACGACTAAATGTCGAGTAGTCTTTGATGGTTCTGCAAAATCAAGTTCAGGTCTGTCTATAAATGATGTGCAGTATATAGGTCCATCTCTTCAACAAGATATATTTTTAATTCTCCTAAGGTTTCGTCTACACAAGTATGTAATAAGCAGTGATATCTCAAAAATGTATCGTCAAGTTATGGTAGACGAAGATGATTGTCAATTTCAAAAAATTATTTGGCGTGCAGACTCACAGGAGGATTTAAAATGTTATAAGTTAAATACTGTTACATACGGTACCGCATCTGCGCCGTATCTGGCTGTTAAAAGTTTGATACAAGCTGCTGAAGATAATAAGCATGATTATCCATTAGCATCAAATATAATTAAGCGAGACTTCTATATGGACGATTTGCTTAGTTCCTCAGATTCAAAAGAGGAAATAATAAAGATACAAAAAGATGTTTCGAAAATTTTGAGTGATTCGGGTTTGAGTTACGAAAATGGCTTTGCAATGATCCAAATATAGTTAAAGATTTTAACATTAATAATGATTTAGATGTTGCTGTACTCCCATTAGGTGAGCAAAACAAAATGTTAGGGATCTATTGGGATCCACAGAACGATTTTATACGGTATAAAATAAATATTGATTATTCTATTGAACCAGGTCAATGGAATAAACGTAGTATTCTGTCGGTAATTTGTCAGATATACGATCCATTGGGACTATTAGGTCCGATTGTAATAAATGCAAAGCTAATCATGCAAGATTTATGGAAAAGAAAATTTGGATGGGACCAAGAGTTACCGCCAGACTTTATTAAAATTTGGTTAGAATTTTACAGTAACTTAAATTCTTTGAATGCATTAAAAATACCACGTCATGCTAGTATATCAGGTTATATTAATATTGAATTACATGGTTTCAGTGACGCATCTACACGGGCTTATGGTTGTTGTATATATATAAGATGTTTAATGTCATCTGGATCTTACATATGTAATTTGTTATGTGCGAAATCACGGGTTGCACCATTGAAATTGTTAAGTCTTCCTAGATTGGAACTTTGTGCGACAGTTTTTACTAGCTAATTTATTGAAAAGGGTTTCGGATTTTATATATATTCCAGTTAATGGTATTTATTGTTGGACTGACTCCACAATTTGTTTGAGTTGGATTAAAGGTGATCCTAGTAAATGGAAACAATTTGTTGCCAATCGAGTGCAAGAGATACAAAATTTGACTAGTATGAATTCCTGGAACCATGTTCGTTCAGAACACAATCCAGCTGATTTGTTGTCACGAGGATTCTCGGCAGACAATTTAAGGAATAATAACTTGTGGTGGTCTGGACCAGAATGGCTTCTTGAAGATAGTAAAGAATGGAATATTTTAAATCCTGAACCGTGCCAGAATGTACCGGAAGCAAAGGTTGTTTCTTGTATTGCTGTAAATAACTTTAATTTGGTTAACTATTTGTTAGAGCGTTTTTCTTCATTGAACAAATTTTTAAGGATTTTAGCATATATTTTACGATTTTCTAATAATTGTAAAGTTGAACTATCGAAGAGAAGGACTGGTATACTGACACCAGAAGAGATTGAAGCAGCTCTAACATTAGCAATCAATTCTGTTCAACAGGAATGTTTTCCCTTAGAATACAAGAATTTAATTAATAATAAAGAAATACCAAATAAAAGTAAAATCATAACATTGAATCCTTTTATTCATGAAAGGTTACTAAAGGTTGGTGGACGTTTAAGAAATAGTAATATTCCGTTTAACAGCAAACACCAAATTATTTTACCAAATAATCATGTTTTAACAAAAAGAATTCTATTAAATGAACATGAACGATTGCTTCATTGTGGTGTTCAACAATTAATTTTTTCATTAAGGCAAAAATATTGGCCTATTTCAGCTCGTAGCTGCTGTAAATATGTAATAAATAAATGTATAGCTTGTTTTAAAACTAAGCCAAAACCTTTAAATTATTTAATGGGTGATTTGCCCCAGAATAGGGTAAATAGTTTTTCAGTTTTTCAAAATGTAGGTACTGACTATGGTGGTCCGTTCCTTATCAAGGATCGAAAAACTAGAGGTGCTAAATTAATCAAGGCTTATATTTGCATTTTTATTTGTATGTGTACTAAGGCTGTACACATTGAGTTAGTGTCAGACCTTACCACTGATGCGTTTTTAGCGAGTTTCAAAAGATTTATTAGTAGAAGAGGAAGACCTTCTAATATTTACTCTGATAATGGTTCAAATTATATAGGCGCAAACAAGGAAATAAATGCTGTTTATGAGTTTTTAGAAAATTCATCTGACTCCATTTCTCAAAGTCTATTACATGAAAAAATAAAATGGCATTTTATACCTGCAAATTCTCCTACGTTTGGGGGTTTATGGGAAGCGGGAATAAAAAGTATCAAGTCTCATTTAAAAAGAGTAATGGGTTGTCGGTCTATGACTTTTGAAGAATTTAGTACATTGTTGCATCAGGTGGAAGGTATATTGAATTCTAGGCCACTTTGTCCTATTTCCGGCGATCCTGATGATAGCACTGCCTTAACGCCAGCACACTTTATAATTGGACGTACTTTAACTATGTTGCCAGAGTGTGATATTACTCATGTTCCTGAGAACCGTCTTGATAAATGGCAATCTATACAAGTAATGGTTCAACAGCTGTGGTCGAGATGGCAACTGGAATACTTGAACGAGCTACAAATGCGCCAGAAATGGAAATATAATTGCCACCAAATGTTAAAGCTAGGTTCTTTGGTGCTGATTAAAGACGACAGGACTCCTCCACTTCAATGGCCTCTTGGACGAGTGACAGAAATGCATCCAGGTCCAAATGGAGTTACTAGAGTTGTAACTGTTAAAGTGCGTGGTAGTGAAACAAAAAGAGCACTCAATCGTATATGTGTTTTGCCAATAGACTGTTAATTTTAGTTGTTCAATTCATAATGTTTTGTATGTTAATTTCAATTTAAGTAATGAGAATTGACAATTTTTAACTGTATTGTTAACCATTTCTTTTAATTCATTAATCATTGTTTTTATTTTGTTAGTTCTGTAGGTTTTGAAAGAAACTGCGTCCTTTCAAGGGGGCCGACATGTTTAGACATAAATTTTATTTTGTTAAGCTTAGGTACTTGTGTAGTAAAAGACAAGGCAAGCCTGTCATGATTGATGTAACGGCTGTCAAATGATAATTTCGCTCTCTTGTCATGCAGCAATAAATAGGTAAACACGTCTCCCTAATTAATTAAAGTTTTTTATATTTGTAATAATAAATGGTACAAGCAGAAATATGGTAAATCATCAATGATTAGCCAGAAGTTCATACAGATGCTTACAGTTCAGATTAATTAGCCTGATGAGCCACCTTCTGAAAATTTTACTCAAAATTGTACATCAACGAATATACAGAGAATGCGAAAGAAACCTGAGCGACAATCAATTTGGATTTCGTATGAGGCTTGGTACAAGGAAGGCATTATTTGGCCTCCAGATATTACTACAAAAATGCCGAGATCAGCGAAAAGACGTGTTTTTCTGTTTTATCGACTACGAAAAAGCGTTTGATCGAGTAAAACACAAAGAACTCATAGAAACCCTAACACAACATGGTATAGACCATAACACTGTAGCACTTAATAAAAAACTATATTGAGATCAAATGGCGTCTATCAAAATAGACAATGGTCTGACAGCAGAATTGCCAATAAAAAGAGGAGTTCCTCAGGGCTGTGTACTTTCTCCACTGTTATTTAATATATATTCCGAAAAATATCTTTTAAAATGCCCTCAAAAATATTGAAGAAGGAAAAAAAATCAACGGAAAATACGTAAACCACTTAAGATACGCAGACGACACCGTCATTATTGCGGACAGTGCTGAGGGTTTACAACGACTTTTGAAAGCCATAACCAGAGAGGGAGATCGCTTGGGACTAAATATAAACACAAATAAAACAAAAGTGATGACTGTTACACGTGCACCAAATGTCGACATTAATATTCGTATCTATAACAAACATATAGAACCAGTACAAAGATTCCAGTATCTTGGTTGCTCGATAACAAACGATCTTGACCACAAAGTCGAAATACGTGCTCGTATAGAATATGCTAGGTCCGAATTTCAACGAATCAAAAAATTTCTAATAAACTCTACGTTATCGTTGGACATCCGATACCAATTTGTAAAAACGTTTATTTATTCCATATTGCTATACGGAGTGGAAACATGGACTCTCGGAATTAGAAGTATGAGTCGTATAGAAGCTTTTGAGATGTGGTTTTTTCGAAGGATGCTGAAGATCTCTTGGACAGAGCACGTGACCAACAACGAGGTGCTAAGAAGAATGGGTACTGAGAGAGAACTCCTAAATATTGCAAAAAAACAGAAAAACGACTTATCTAGGACATATTTACAGAGGAGAAAAATACAACTTCCTACGTCTTATAATGGAAGGGAAAGTGGAAGGAAGAAGAGGTCCAGGAAAAAGAAAATGCTCCTGGTTAAAGAACGTAAGAGACTGGACAGGTATGGACACACATTCGACACTAAGAACTGCTCAAGATAGAGAGCAATTTGCTGTAATTATAGCCAACCTCCAGTAATGGAAAAGGCACCTTAAGAAGACTGAAAACACCTTTAAAACTACACTTAAGCGGGATAAAACCTGTTGTTGACGTCATTGTTAAATGCAAATAACAAAATATCGACACCAAAAACGTAGGTAGGTAAGACATGAACAAGGTACATCTACAAACTAAATGGAAGGTGCAAAAAATTTCTAATTTATATTATTGGCATAAACTGTATATGCATAAAAACTACTTATACTATCATTCTTATTCTTAGAGTGCCGTCTCCCTACGGAGGTTGGCAATCATAATGGCTATTTTTATTTTAGAACTTGCTGCTCTAAACAAATCAATCGATCTGCATTGGTACCAATCACGTAGATTCTTTAACCATGAGTTCTGCCTTCGGCCAACAGATCTTCTTCCTTGAATCTTTCCTGTATTATCAGTCTCAAAATTTCATATTTTGGTCCCCTCATCACGTAGCCTAGGTATTCCAGTTTTCTGGTTTGTATAGTGGTGATTAGTTCTGTTTCTTTACCAACCCTCTCCAGTACTTCTTTATTTGTAATTCTATCAGTCCATGATATTTTCAATACTCTGCGGTATAACCAGAGTTCGAAGGCCTCGATTCTTTTTAAATTACATTTTTTTAATGTCCAAGTCTCAGCTCCATATAATAATATTGAAAATATATAACAGCGAATGGTACGTAGTCTGATCTCCAAATTTAGATTTTTGCACGTTAGGAGTGGCTTCATTCGTATAAATGCTGATCTGGTGGGAACTATCATTAGTGAAGCCTTATCAGTAATTCCAGGTAATCGTTCAAAGAAGGTATTCTTTTTGTGTCAGGCAATAACTTGTAAAGAAAACAATAATCACCGTTAAATTACTGTTTACGTTAATTTATTTCGTGAAACATTGAATTATCTCGTTAATCACCTGTGTATAATTAACAATAATCGTGTGGCATATATACCGACGTTTTTTACGCACAAAAAAGGTATAGTGAGATTAGTGGACACTTATTTTACAGAAGATTTTTTAAAAGATAATGAATTGTTGACGGCATCTTAAAATATTAATTATTTTTATTTATTTCAAAACAAGTATAGGTGACGCCTATGGTTTTTTGACCTGTTGAGGATTTGCATACCTAATGTGCTATCAATATGATGGAAAAGGACTATAATAAATAGAACCCACATTGAAAAAATACAGTAGAGTATGACTACTTTTGTGCTCTAGCACGAAGTTAAAAATCTAAATACCTACATAATTATATTAACAAAAAGTTAATAAAAACTTCTGTTTGTTGGCGGCAAGAGAAAGCGTATATCAGAATATATTTATTATGAAAAATTTTGTTAAAATAACAGTATTTAATATGCTATAATGACAAAAATACGTTTATATCTTTGCTTATGGCATATTTTTAAAGCAACGCTTCTCTACTAAATAGCTATTCTAATTATGTCTATAAATATTAATGGCATATCTAGAGATAAAGACACTCTACTTTACCTAAGCTTATCAGACATATACACTTACCACAAATGTGACGTATTTCTAGTTCAGGAAGCACATAGAGGGCCAAACCTTGAGTATTTGATACAAAGCTGATCGCTGAAAATCACATAATAAATGCCGGAGAAAGAAGCACAGAATTACAACGACGACAAAAGCTATCGGCGAACATATCTATTTATTTTGTCAGCTATACAAAATACTTCTGCACATGATTCTTAATATTAACCGATAATAGAAGAAAAACTATTAAAAAACAAAAGTGGCTATATATGAGAGGGAGGATCATTTACGCCACAAATACTAAATCTTACCCTACACAGCGAAGACAGGTATGAAAAATATCAGGTATGAGGAGTGGTTTTTGTCAAATCACAATGCCGCTTACAACACCTTAAATTAGGGGGCATTTCTCCAAAATCTATGTGATATCTTCTTAAGTAATAAACTCACTTATATTATCTGGGTTTGCCTACACAACAAAAGATTTTTCGTATCACTCAATGGTAAGAATACCAGATGAAGAACGTAAAAGAACGGTCTGTTTTAGAGTACCGTAATGGCATCTACACTGTATAATATTTACACAACCCAATACCAGTAATATAGTGAATAATAGTGAAGGATTCACTCCCCGCCACTCGACGCGTTAGTGTTCTGAGCTGTTGGACGTGAATCCCTGTCCTGGCATTTGGTTTTCACCTCTGGCTGCGTTAAGTAGTTGAGTTACTGTGACCAAATGCCCATCTTGGTAGTTAGTATTCGCCTCTGGTTGCGTTGAGTAACTGAGTTACCGTTGCTAACTACCCATCTTCCTGTCTTTTGATTTCTTTTTCTTTGTTCTGCTGAAGAAGCTACATACAATTGTAGCGAAACGTCGAGATGAACCCACTTTTGGGTCACTCACAAATGACACGGTCCAAACCCGGAAGACGAATAAACTATAATTCTGACTCTGGCCGTGGAAGCCTACGATTTCATTTGACCGGTTAACCTGTGTGAATGTGGGATGGTATAAGATTCATCACACTTTATTAGTTGACTTTGCCATTTAAATCGCTCTTTTCTAAAGGGTTTATTTATTTTAACCAAATATGTTAAGTAGTCAGTAAGCTATTACTTATAAAGATCATTGCAAATTTGACACTAACTCCAATTATATTGATTACATATTACCCCTAAATAGGATATAAAACATACACAGGTATGTAATATTGGAGAAGTGGTATAATTCTTGTTGGATAAATTAAGCATTCTTTCCTTTTTTGTGCATCATTACCCATTTTTACACAAAAATATCTATTATAGCACTTAAATAGTTTTATTTCTTTATTTAGATTTTGAGATAACCTTTTATCCAGATTTATATGTAGTAGATAGGTAAAACCAGAAATAAAATAATAAAAAAGCTGTATACAAGATATCATAAAACAATGGATGAAATAAAAGAAGTTCTTATTATTAGGATTCTTAAACAAATATATTGTATATATAAAGTTATATTTAAAGAAAACAGTTCCTACCAAAAACAGGTAGTTAATAGTATACATATCTGTTACATACTGTAATGCTTATGAATAATAACAAAACCAAGGTAAGGAGTCCAGATAAACCGTTCAGACTTTACGCGAAAATTATACATCTTAATGGCAGATTTGCCTAACTATCAGAGCTTACTTAAACCGATATACTTATGGTTCCAATGTACAGTGAAAAGATCTGAACGACCCCTATAATATATATACGTGAACTAACCGATATACATTTATGATACAGGGATAATTATGGGCTTCACAAATTTTTTAAAAATTATGAAACTATACATATTGACAAATAGACAGAGCCAATATTATGGAACACTGGACAAAGCCAGTGAGCCTCCGTATATCGGTGTCCACTTGACCACGGAGCTCACTTGAACAATTTTAACATGGCGGAGTCCACTTTATGCCGTAGATATATAGGTATATATATATATATATATATATATTATATATATATATATATATATATATATATATATACATATAGTTTATCAGTAAAAATGACGTTTAATCTTTTGCTACATATTGTTTTCACCAAATTTATCAGCACCAGTTGGTAGATACCTGTATCAAAGAGAGTCACGAAATAGGCTTTTTATTTGCTAATTTTGTTGGTCTATTAAGTTGATCTATTAAAGTGAATAGTGAGTATGGGTCCTGCTATACAATATTAAAATATGTTAAAATCACAAGTGAATTTTATTTGGACACATCTAATGTTGTCCTCAGTCTACTTTAATGTTGTTGGATAAATTACAAAAACCCTTACAAAAAAAGACAACATTTATAAAAATAAATATATACCAAAATGATAAAAGAAGAATAATAGTAACACGATAATAATAAAAAGATTCATCCGAAGGATTGTTAAAAAGAACAATTTTTACTAAACTAGATATAATTAAATGCGGGGAGAGTTATAAGCTGCTTTGGTCAAAGTATTATAAACTGATCTATATATTCTACAAAAAAAGGTAATTCTTAAAGAAAACAACAATGCATATTAATATCCACCTTATTTTGTTAGGTGGATTTTGGTAAATGCGAATTTGGCCTTATTTTTATAAATGTTATATAAATTTATATAAATGTTTTAGATTTACTTCGTTAAAATTGGGCTATCCAATAATATATGGTGAATATCATAAACATTGACTGATGGGTTCTAGTTTATCTCCATTCTTAGCTGATATATTTATGGAAGATTTTGAAACAAATATCATTTCTAAACAAAATTTCAAACCCACAGTATGGTGGAGGTATGTAGACGATGTATACTCAATATGGCCTCATGGATCAGAGTTGTTGGACACATTCCTAAATGATGTAAAAGATAAAGAAGAGACAATAACATTAACCATGGAAAAGGAATATAATAACACGCTACCTTTCCTGGATGTTTTAATCTCTAAGAACGATACTGGATATGAGACTTAGGTGTATAGAGAACCAACACACACCAATAGATATTTATATTTCAAATCAAATCACAATATTATTGTAAAAAAGGGAATAATTAAATCCTTATACGATAGAGCCAAAATTACTTGTTCCAGCGAAAATTCGTTCTTGGAGGAGAAACTTTGTTAACATCTGTTTTATTAAAAATGATTATCCTTTATCGTTTATAAATAAGGAATTTTCAACAATCGATCGAATAGAACAGAACAACTTAGAACGAGATCCTACAGCATACACAAGGAATAATATGAGAAAAATAACAATACCGTACATAAAAGGATTATCAGAAAAACTTAAAAGGATAGGAAATAAATTCAACATTGCAACAACATTCAAAACAACAAACACGTTGAGATCTATTTTGTCCAAAACCAAAGCTAACAATGAACAAGAAAGGACAAAGAATTGCATTTATAAAATACCTTGTGAGTGCGATCAGTTTTATTTAGGTGAATCATCAAGGCCATTAAATATTAGAATAAGTGAACATCAATCTTATATTAAAAATAGAGAATTTAATAGATCTCAAATATGTAAACACTCATGGGATAATGAACATAGGGTTCGATGGAATAATTCAAATATAGTCCTAAAAGAAACGGATGGTAAAAAAAGAAAAATCAAAGAAGCGGCTCTAATTATGCTAAATGAGGCCAATTGTGTCGCAAATTCTTCGGCAGAATGTAGTAGGATCTGGTTACCAATATTGAAAGAGGAAGTTATTAATAAGAAAATACCAGTATTAGTAAGTCAGTAACATATAGAGGATACATCACTTAGGTTTTTTTAAATAACGTAACATATAAAATCAGAATTTTGATGTTTGTTGAAGGTAAACTAAATTCACGAACAAATACTTACAATGTCGGGATAGTATTATGAGGTTTTTTTCTGGTTTTTCCCTCATAATTTACTATGGAATCACTAACAGGAGAATTTTTACTGTCATCATGTCATGTGTTTGTCTTTTTAAAGACGAATTACATGCTATGATTTTTTCTGACGGATATTCTCAAGTTAAAGTTGATTTCATGTAATCGAATGAACTATCTTATAAGTAAAGTCGTCCCAGGAGCGCAACTCAACAATATTGGCAATATCATTTTAAAGTCGTCTACTTTAAAATGCCTAATGTATGTCTGAATTGTCAATATAAATAAGTGAGATAAAATTAAATTATTAGAAGAATTTTTCACTATGTAACAAAAAACAAAATTTGTTTAATTTACTGTTTGTATTTTGAGAACGATTTCCTAATTGGAAATTGAAACGTCAATAAACGTATTTTTATCTTTAATTGTGGCTTATTCCCAGTTAAATAGTAATTAATTTACAATGCCACAACAGAATAGCTTCAGAACAATATTAACTGATACATTTACACAACACGAGACAGAGGATAAACAGTTTAAAATTATTATAAAATTCGAATAAGCTACATATTGGGTGACATCAGGAGAGAAAATCAGATTCTTTCTTCTGATGTCACCCAATATGCTGTCACCCAATATGTAGCTTACACAAATCTACTGGATTAAAATTAGGGGATCTTTAAGGCTAGTTACGAGAGCCGCCCCGACGATCCATGTGTAACCTCCCCAAATTGTCATTTACAAAATTTCTAAGGATAAGAATGTAATTTGGCTATGCACCATCGTATAAAGAATATACCATATTTTCCAAAAATATCAAGTAAAGTTCCCTAGTTAGTCGTGCAGGTAAATTGTAAGCTTCGATTAATTTGTTATTGAACACGCTGCACCATATGTAAACGGAGAGCTCATGAGATGAGCTTAAGAAAGAGATTTTCTGTTATACCCATGTATGAAATATTTTGAATTGACAAGAAACTGTCACACATAAATTGGGCTTGGTATTTAAACAGACATCTATAAAATATTCGCGACTTCTGAATAATGCGTTTACTAAAATTTATTCTAGAAATATTATCCCTATTCTTTAATTTTTGTTCTTGTTGTATGTAATAATGGTACAGTCTATGTTTTTTTTATTTACGCCAAACCGTAGCATGAGGGATACTATAGCATTACTTATCATTTTAGTGCTAATTACAGGAACGTTTTGCCTCCTTTTATGGTATTTGTTTAATGTTTCAGTTCGTAACCGTCCATGCGTTTACATATAATTAAAAACTCACCCAAATGTATTTTAATTTGATAATCTTTGACTAGGAAATCGTTTTGCATACTATCTTCTTATAGCCAGTACACGTACTTCACAAAATCCATAAATAAAGATAATATTCACATTTTTGGCACTAGAAAAAAGATGAGATATTTTTATAAATGAATATTAACAACAATAAAAAGAATTTTGGATAATCTAAATTATCTGACATAAAAAATAATCTTCTGTCAACGTAATAGGTGTCCAGATTGGCTTGAATACCAATTTTATAGTACCTAGGAAGATTCTTACAGTATACCAACTTGAGCTGATAATCACAAGAAGCATACAGTAATCCATTGAAATAATCCAAATTATTCCTTAAAACACTTCAATTACTTCGTTTTTAAATACCAATTTAACTTCTTTGAATTTGTATAACGGATATATTAAAAGGTGTTTTAAAAACTATTTAAAATTTACGAACCGGAATTTATAAAATACACACGATTGGTCTACAGCTACAAAATGGAAAACCAATATAGCTAGGTATCAATTATTTAGTATTTTCAGAATGAGTATTGATTCAATAGTTTTAATAATTTATTATTCAAACTAAATAATACCTGCTTTTTAATCTCTTATTTTTTCATAACTTCTTAAAATTTCCGATATAATTTCAAAATTTACGTAATTAAATTATCTGTGCAATAAATTAAAATGCACCTCTAAACTTTATTTGTTGTGCTCTATTCAAATATGCAAACGGATTTTAAAAATTTCAATATAGAGGTCAAAATTAGTTTATACTTTTTTTTAACTCGAGCGTGGATTTTTATGTGATTAGTAAGTGGTTAGTTTGAGTTCTGAATGCGTACCAAAGATAAAAAAATATATACCTGATGGTTCTAAAGTTATGGATTCAGAAAGAAATGAGTAAAATCGATAAAAAATTCAGTAATTCGGTATAAAAAATTATTATAGTCAATAAATATGGTGTATCTAGAACCGTCCCGTTAACCCTATTCACCGTCTCATTTAAGTATTTATGTTCTCTAATAAAATAACCTGTATGTATAATACTTGAGTGCAAAACAATCGACTCAAAAAGCGATATTTGAGATTACATCTACTGTTTCAATGAACGAAGTAATAAAATAAAAAGATGTAATGTACAAACAATAACTTTATTTAACAATAAAACACTGAAAACTTTGTTTTTAAACTTCCACAAAATTTATTTTGAACTCTTATTACTACTGCTGTTTCGGCTGATTGTATTTCTCAAGTGATCTATTTTTGGCATGCGTTTACACTTTATAGTCTCTAATGAAATAGGTTGAGGAGGGAGGAACTGTTTGTCTCAAGTTGGCCATTCAGAATTATATGTGTGTTTTTTAATTTGTTGATTTTCATAGATTTCAACGAGGATAGCTTAAGGCCTTTATTTTTAATGTGAAGAATTTTAAAATCGTCATTAAAAGAATGATTGTAATCTAGAAGGTGAAGTGCGTATGTAGAATCTGTTTTTCCATTATTGAAAGCCCTTTTATGTCCTGTTATTCGTTTACTAAAGTTTCTACCAGTTTGATCGATGTAAGTTTTTGAGCAGTCACCACTTTTAATTTGTACATACCACTGTGTAAGTGTTTTTTATTTTTTCTCTTGTTGTTTTTAATATATATTTCTAGGTTGTTCTTTGTTCAGAAAGCTGGTATTATTCCTTTCTTTTTTATGTGTTTGGCTATTTTTGTTGATATTTTCGATCAGAAGGTACTGGGTTTTTTCCCTGCTGGTGGAAATACTAATTTCAGGGTTTTCTTGTGTAATTTTTGGATTTAACATTTTGTTAATTGTTTGTTCGTTGTATCCGTTGTTTACTACTATTTGCTTAATGTTATTTAATTCTGTCTCAAAGTTGTCATTTTGACATCGGAATTTCTGTTAATCTATGTAACATACTATGATAGTCTGCCAGTTTATGTTGTGTTGGATGGGGTAATGAATTGTGAATAGTCGTGTCAGTATGGGTAGGTTTATTAAATATGGAGAAGTCATGTTTGTTTTTAAGTCTGGTAATTTTTAAATCTAAAAAATTTATGGATTGATTTTGTTCTGTTTCTATTGTAAATTAGAATAATCATTCGAGCTCTGGGTGTACAGAAGAATATTAAATATATCGTGGACAGAACGCCTCACAAACAAAGAAGTTCTTGGAAGAATGAATAAAGAAATGAAAATTTTAAACATAGTAAAAACAAGAAAATTAGAATATCTCGGACATATTATATTATATGAGAGAAATACACCCTGCTCCAATTGATTATGCAGGGAAAGATACAAGGAAAGAGAAGCATAGGGAGGCGTAGAATGTCATGGCTGCGAAACTTGAGAGAGTGGTACGGATGTACATCAAATGAACTTTTCAGAGCAGCCGTCTCAAAGTTTCGAACAGCTATGATGATTGCCGACCTCCATCGCGGAGATGGCACTTGAAGAAGAAGAAGAAGATGAAGTGAATTAATATACCATAAAAATTCATCGAGTTGCCTGTTAGTTCCTGTGAATCGTACCAGTACGTCGTCTACGTATCTCTACCAATATAAATACTGTTTAAATACGGAATATTTTGAAATATTTTTCTGATTTTGATTGTCCATTATCAGTCCTGCACTGTTATTTGTATATATTTGATTATTAAATTCAAAGTAATCCTGCTTTATGCAAACTTCATGAAGATGTGAAATTTCAGATGTAATTATTGGATTTGTGCTATTTTGGTCTAAAAGGTTTTTTACTTTTTATACCTCTCCGACTGGATAGGCATAAACCATGAGGATCACAGAGCCTCTCAGGTCGTCAGCATGTGAACCCCTGTGATATGATGAAGAAAGCACCTATATAATCTGCAATTCAACTTAAAATGTACAAAATAGTAGATGCATGGAACGTATCTACTATTTTCTCTACATACAAGAAAAAGACCACCTGATATAATAAATGCAACGCTTAAAGATAGACATCCTTGGATATAGTGAAGTTTGATGGTCTAACAGCGGTAGAATTAGATAATTACGTGTTTTATTACTTTGAAAATAACACTTCATAAAATCGCAATGAAGTAGCTATCGTCATTAACGAGAAAACATAAGATCAGTCAAAGGGTTTGTATCGATAACAAACAGAATTCTGTTCGTTAGGCAATTGCACTTAGGAAACTTAACGTTGTGCCTTGCAATATTAACATCATTATAGTATACGCACCAATATCTACTAAAACAGATAAATAACTAGAGAGCTTTCACAATAAATTATACAAAACACTGAAAGAAATCAGAAAAGAGAAACATAATATTATTTTAGGCGACTTCAGTGCGAAGTTGGGACAAGAAATAAATAGAGAAGTAATAAGAGAAAAGTATAGGAACACGTAATAAGAGAGGAGAGAGGATAGTTTAATTTTGCAATGACAACGAAGTGATTATCAAGAAAACATGGTACAAACTAGCAGTCGAAAGAATAAACATCTGAGAGAAGAAAAGAACATAATAAGAAACTAGATTGAGTACACCATTATAAACCAAAGATTCCGTAACGCCATAGTATCGACTCAAGCTTACCCACTGGCAGAGACATAGCAAGTGATTACAGTTTTATTTTAGCAGACAGAATCAATCTCTCGTGTGAAATTAAATGACCTACAGGTTTCATCTAAATTTCTCATCATACTGAAGCTAACACCTTCTACAATAACTTGTAGGATGGACGTGAGAGCAATGATCACCATCATGATGTATATTTGAACTTTATGAACGACAATGATAAGTAAAGGTAAATATGTTTTTGCATTACAACTTACATTATGAACTTTTATCTGATTTATTAATACTAGATAATATTATCAACATTAGCAGATACACTAAAACTCATAATAAAACTGAATTTTGTTCCATTATAGTGCTAAAACAACCAGAGAGTGCTGGTGGAGTCCAAGAGAAACTTTAGATCCAGCATCTTCTTCTTCATGTACCATGGCCTCTTAGAACGTTGGTTACCATCATAGCTATCTTAATTTAAATTATTGTCACCCCAAATAGTATGCTTTTACCAATACCATACCAATCTCACAAGTTTTTTAAACATAAAGCCTTTCTTCGTCCTAGACTGCATTTTTCTACTATTTTTTCTTGTAATTATTTTGCAGCAATCTATATTTGTATAGTATATATATGTCGGAAGTACTCCAGCAATAATCAGCAATTAAAGGATAAACTTTGCTTTCATCTGAAAAATTTCGCTAAATGGACTTAAACCGTTTTCCCCCTGACCCTTCATATCCATCAATAGAATCTGCCTAAATTAGCTTTGTCAACTTTCCCAGATTGAAAAGACAAAAGTTACCGTTAATCACTATTTGTATATTTCACATAGCTAAAAACCTGGCAATAATTTTTTTTTTAATTTGAAATTAAATAATTTTTCAACACATCTATTTTTTAATCTATTCTTATCTATTATTTTAAATTCACCAATTAAACATATCACATTTCAAGTATAAAATAAGTTTACATCACTTTTTACAAACGCAAAATTTAAACTCAATAGGTAATTCATTTTTCTAATTTTATATATGTACATGTACAAATAAGAACATTTGGTATCTCTTTTATTATTTTTTTAATATTTTGGTAGGAATGTAATATTTTGGGACAATATAAATCAATACATAATATGGTTAGTACAAACATGGAGCTAAGATTATTATTACTAGAAAAAATAATATTAACACTGAACCACCTCAAATTTGTGTACACGGAGCTTTCAACTTTATAGACCGTAGGATTTCCTTAGAAAATTCGACCACGATTTTATCCTTTATGCCTTTTTGTGTACTAAAAATATCATACGAGATCAGCAAACAAGCAAAGGAAATTTAGAGTTGAACCAAGGAGGGAAATCCGACGGTCTATTATCAGGGTTTCCGAGATAGTCTCCTGAGCTCCCGGATCACTTCTCTGGTACCTGAACCTTAAGATCACTTTACTAGTACTAGCTCATTAGACTAAGACCTCAGAAGTCCTGATTAAAAATTAATAGAAAGAGGGAGTTGAAAGGTCGTATCTAAGTTTGACGCAGTTAATCTCGTTGATTGCCTATATTAACAGGATGCTAGATTCAATTATGATACACTACCCTAAATTAATAAGGAATGATTTTCTTTTACTATCATATCCTTGTTAAAGGAGTTTTCAGACCTCAGACCTCAAAAAGACCTCAGAAATCCTAATGAAGAATTAATGGAAGGAGAGAGTTGAAAGTTCGTTATATCTAAGTTCGACGCAGTTCATCCCGTTGATTGCCGATATTAACATGATGCTAGATGCCATTCTGATACACTGCCCTAAATTTTAATGAATGGAGTTCTTTTCCTATCAGGTCCCTGTTGAAAAAGTTTATATTTCCTGTTTTACATAACATACTCAAAATATTCAAGTTTTTTCGACTGGAATTCTTATATAGACATCTAGTTAGTTACATGATGCATAATAAGCTTCGTATACAATCGAATGCATTTCTTGCCTACTATAGTCTACATTATATTTCTTGGGAGGGATTCCAATCCTGCTTTAGATTACATGCGAGATATAAAAATGTGAAATATAGTACAGAGAAGTTACTATCGGTCAAAAATATTTCAAAGGATACAAATCAACAAATTCAAACAATATGGTGATCTGCAATTTGAAGCCACGAAATTTTTTTTCCGAGTTTTACATTTTTTATATATTTTTACTTAATAAATGTAAATGTAAGTAAATAATTATAAACCGTCATAATTAATTATCATTCTTTATATACAAATTACTCACAGTATAAAGGTATATTGTTCAGTCATCGTATAGAAATGAATGCCTTCAGTAATTGCAGTAGAAAATTGTTTAGAAAGCAAAAACATCACAGAGATTCTTGGCATTTATTTGTTGGTTATTATATACGACGGTTTTAAATGCCACCAGATTTTTTTTTATTAGGGTGCTTCTATTAAAACTAGTCTACTTGTAGTATGTGATTTCATAAATACAGAAATTTCTCTTGTTGCGTATATACATGGAGTTTAGAAATGTATAGTGTACAAAATTGTATAATACAAATACTAGTTTTTGACGATTTCATGTTAAGTTATAAAGCCAATTGAAATCTTTTCAGATAGTTTTTTAATATTTGGTTAATATTGATATTCTTAAATCTTTTTCAGAATTTGTAAAATTTATACTCTAAGTAATCTAGTTTGCAATAATTGAAAGCAAATAAATGTTTTCTGAAAATTTTTATTTTTAAAAACTGGTTGTTTAGAGAGTATCCAGAAAAAAAGCGAAATTTTGGTTTTTCTGTAAGCATCTTTATATTTTGACTTAAAAATTTTAACAAATACTTATTTCATTTATTTATACGTAATTTTGCGTTCACAAATATAGAGTGAATTATACTGACTAAGGGTACAACAGACAATCCGACGTTTAGTAGCTTTTTACCAGTCGGGCATCCCAGACTTGGTGGAAAGCTTTCTGTACATCAAGAAAAATGCCGATAGATAGTTTTTTATGTAACCTCTAAAGCCACATTGAAATGAGGAGATAATATTTTTTTTTTGTAGTGAAGTCAATGAGTCGTTCCTTAAGGATCCTTTCGAAGACTATAGCCATGACATTTAGAAGATATTGTCTTGGTCTGCCTGTAACAACAGGGCCGCCGCTAAGGTATTGGCCGACCGTGTGCAACTTAATATTTGCCGGCCCCCTTCCAACACTGTAGACATTTATAATATTATTTAAAGAAATGTGCAGAAGATGCATAATATAACAATAATAATTTGTAAATAGATAAATAGGTACTTGAACAGTTAGACTAATCTCCATGATCCAACGTCCATATATTATCCTAATGTATATCCTAATATCCCATCCTAATATCCTAATTTAAACGTAATTTATCCTAATTTAATAACCATGATCTAATGTCCAGAATATGTATTTCCTAATATCCTAATTTAAACGTAAATTTAATTAAAATAAACCGTGAATAGAAACATAAACACATAAAAAACCTAAAAATGCACTTTTCGGGCTTTCGTCTCGGAAAACTTTTTGACAATATCTTTAATGTCCAATGTCGCACACACTTCATGTTCGGTAGATAACATTGCTAAAGCAAAAAGTCTATCTTGCTTCATTGAGGATCGCAAATAGATTTTAATAATCTTAAGTTTTGAAAACGGCCGCTCACCCGTAGCTACAGCAACAGATAGAGTTAGGAATATACGTACTATTATAGTTAAGTTGGGAAATGTTGATACAAGATTATTTTTGTAAATATATTCAAGAATATCACTAGGACTTTTTTTCTGCGGAAAAAAATTGTTGAATAGCTTTAATTTTTTCATATAAATCGGTTGCACTAATTTCAGTCTCTGAGCTGTTTATATCTGTAAGGGCCTGATTCACTTTCTCATAATTGTAATTAAATAAAAGCAATTGGAACCGTGTTTCAATGGCTGTTATGGCAGCACTAAAAATCTTAAAATAAAAATTCATTTTAAATGAAAATTCTGGAGATAATATAGGTTTATCAGCTCTTTCATACTCAAAATGCACTTTTCTTCTTCTAATTCGTTCGGTAGAGAGGATTAAAGAAATCTTCTTCTATAATCGCTTATGTAGATATCTCTCTGGATTCGGTTACAAAATTTTGAAAATGTTTATCAGAACGTTTGGTTATGAACAATTTTTTTAAATTATCAAGTGCATCAAGTGAAGGTTTTATGTCAAATTTTAGACTTTAAAGGATTTTGCTAACCACGTTTATTTTACATAAAATATCTTGCCACACTATAACAGAACACATGAATTTAAATAATATGTAATCACCTTTATAAAAACTATGCCGCCAATTCTTATCAGTACTTAAAGTAAGGTTTGTGCCTTAATTTAATCTTGATAATCGTTCCTAAAAAATTAATCCATATACCGATCTAAAGCTTTGTGTATGAATGCCGTACTGTGTCAAATTGCCGAAAATGGAGAAAATGTTTTCCGAAAACAAAAAAATATCCCTCTCCTCGTACCAATATTTTTGTACCATATTAGGTCGCAGGTCACTATTTTTTATTACCTACGTTAGTTATGTGTGTGTGTGTGTGTTTTATTGGCACTGGTTTTGACAACCAACTGGCCAGTCAATCCTACGTTAGTTATAAATGCCGTATATATATTCCCCCGCCAAAAAATTCCCCACCCCTTTAAGTGGTAAGTTTATCGTACCTGTAACTCACCTGTGATAAGAATTGACGGCATAATTTCTAAAATTGTTGTCACATATTGTAACATTGTTTTATATGTGATTCTTGATGGGTCAAACGATGTTTAAAAATCTCCAATGGGATTGTAGTCCCATGTAAAATTAATTTTAATTTTACTTATCCTATATTATCGAATGATGACTATAGTACAGTTCTCATGAGATTGGTTATACCCAATAGCCCTAATGTCTCAATATATTATATAATATATTGTCAATCTCTCACTTAATTAATATTATAGTTGTTTGCTGATTTTGGTTTTGATTTAGTTGTTCATTGTTTGTTTTATGTTTTGTTTAGCTTATAGTTTATGTTAATCAAAGACGTACGTACTGGGGCCTGATAATGGAAAATATATTGTGAGAAACCGGTAGCCCAAATTTAATATCAATAAAACTATTTAAGATTGTAAGTATTGACTTACATATTTCCTATATATTTGTATCAACATCATTGTTTATACAGGGTGGACAGGAAAATATTTATTTTTAATTAAAATATGTCATTTAGTTAATAGAAAATACATTTTACTGCTGTCAAACGACAGAAAAATGTTTACTTGATAAATAAAAATACTTTTTGTTTAAATTAAATATTTAAATCGCCACCCACTTCTCTCCTGGCAATACTTGAACCGACGACCAGAATCTTCTTGAACATTTACCGATGTATACTTTTAATTTAAAGTAACCTCATAGAAAAACAAGTGGAAATTTGACGATCTTGGGGGCCTCTTTATTGTTTCTCGTCTACAAATCTATTTTCTAGAATTGCATTTGTTTAAAAATCACTAACAGTGAGTGTAGAGTGCGGAGGTGCTCCATATTGCTGAAACCATATTTTTTCATTTGGTAGGGCATAGGTCAGGGAAGGTATGAGTTTATTTTGAAAAAATTCCGCTATCTTTGCTCCTTAAAAGGTTCATCGAAGAAAAAGAACCTGTAGATATTTGCTCTTCTATTCCTGCCCATAAGTTTACTATTTGAGGGTAATAAGTATGTGCCTCAATGAGGATATTCTTTACTTTAATATCTGCCGTTTTGCCGATATACTGTTCCTTGTAAACCGAATGTTGCTTCTTTAGAACAAAGAATTAGACGAAAGAATCGTTAATTTTGATAACATAAATCTTGCATCACTTGGCAAAACTACGTTTGGCGATCTGGATCATCCTGATTGATTTCTGGACATTATGAATTTTATACGGTTGTTATTTCTCTTTTTTTATTACATATAAAACAGAAATTATATAAATAAGTATATCATTTATTGATATTTTCTTTAAATATTGGTAAACAAATCCTTTTTCCCAGTCCTAGAAGTATTTTATATTCTGCTGAGGAATTTGCTATGCACTTGTTTTAATTTAATATAATAGGATCAGCTTCTTTGACTTTTCTTTTAGTACGATCTGTTTCTTTAAAAACTATCGTGCCTTGAAACATAAATAATTGTTCCACTGAATTATGTTTTTACCTTTTAATGAGGGTTTACATATCTCGTATCTGTAAAATTCTCCATTTTTGAGATAAGATTGATTTTCACTTATTATAATATTATTGTTTCACCTAATTAAAATATGTTATCAACATACAATGACTTGTTTTACGTTTAGGTTGTTAATAATATTAACTTATTATATATCGTTTAATAGTGTCTTGATTGTATCTTTTTGTTCCATTTTCCCTAAAAAAATTTTGTAAAATTCTTTAAACTAAAGAGAATAACCAGATTTTAGTAAAGCAGACGTTACAAATGTTTCCTCTTTAAGAGGTAGGACCAGTTGGTTTTCTATACAAATTATTTGCATATCCAGTATTCTTATTTGAGAGTAGGGCATTATGGAAAGTTAATGCATTATTCCTTTTCCATGGTAAATGTCATCGATTCTTCTTATGCATTAAAGTAATATAAATTAATAGCATATTTAAGTACTCTGATTAATGAGGTCATATAGAGGACAGAATATTATCTAGATATCTTTATCGCACTTTGGGATTTTTGCCTTCTTTAAATATATTTGTTAATAATGGAGATAAAGCAGAGCCCATTGTTACACTAAAATTTTGTTTATAGAAATCATTATTTAGCTAAAAATAAGTACTCTCAGTACATAATGTTAATAACTCCAATATAGCTGATACAGCTAGTCTTCTCTAATGGCACAATGATGTTAATATTAAGAGAAAACTAATTATAAGACCAAATACTTGTCATTACAGCAAAATTCTCTCGTTAGTAATTTGTTATATTTTTATTATATTTCTAATTTATTGTCTTAAATCTAATTCATTGTCTGTATTCTAATTTACTGTCTTTATTCTAATTTATTAAAACTCACGGTAATTTATTATCGATTTATTAAATAAAAACTGTACAATTATTTTATTACGTTTCGTACATCTAAATCGCGTTTCGCGAGCGTCTAATTTATTTTCTTACTAACTAACTGTCTGCTCAATAACATGTATTTATACTTCATCTAATTTAGATAACGACTTACGTCATTATCTACGTCAGAGATCGAAGTTGACATAGTTGCCAAAGTATAAAAAAATCCTGACTCCATTTTGAATCAAATAGATTACATAATTATTGCAAAAGCATTACCATCTCTTTACTTAAAATTCAAAATAATGAAGTACAAAAAGTGTCAACACCGCAACTGTCAAATAAGTGTTACCAATTTATGCCAAAATTTTACCTTCGTTCGATTACAGTTACAGTGTGTTCCGAACAAATGTTCTTGATAAAAACGCTTTATAATGCATTTATACAAATTAAATGAAACATATTATTGTGTATTTCTTCAAGTTAACATTAATAGAAATTTTAAAATATGATTTCTACGCGTATATAATAAAATATGTCTAGTGGCTGTAATGTCAGTGTACTCGGTAAAGTGATTCTAAAAAAGAACACACCTGCACCCTAAATATTTTGTGTTGGTATCATGTGACGTCACAGGCTATGACGCCGATGACGTGCATCGTTATATAAATTAGATGAAGTGTATATATAAAATGCCGCTATCTTGAAAAGTCTGGAGAGGCAGAGATGACTCATTCAGTAGGTCTCGAAAAGTCAATCGCATTCTGGTAAATTCGGAGGGTCACCGTCGACGGAATTCTCAGTAGCTAAACTGGTTTCTTTTAGTCGCCTCGAAGGTTTGATTTGTTGTTTTCATAGCTTCCGTCTCAGGTAGATTTGACCTAGAAATTACGAGAATGAATAAACATATTTACGGTTTTTAATATGACTCATAATATGAGTCATACTAAAAACCGTAAATATGTTATTATTATATTATAATCTTTTTCGTAACATTGCCCCCCTCTTAAAAGATGGGTCTTCCTGGAACCTTGTCGGGACTGGAACTGGAACTGCATGCTGGTATCGGCAACTGGACCCTCTTTTACAACTTCCAGTTGTATAGAAATGACAAGGGACGGTTTTCTCTCCGCACCAGTAACTATGCGGATTGCAACAGACTAACACCTGGACTTCGGTGTCTTTAAACATCTCCTCCACCATATTTCGGATAACCCTCCAATCTAATTGGCGGCACTCCAACTTTGGCATGGCTAACTTTTGCACGTCGGACTCTAGTACGTGCTCTCTCAACTGAAGTAAGGCTTCCTATACATCTCGGTAGGTAGGTTGGTCACGGGCAGTGTCTTTTGTTACCAGGTAGAAAAGGTAACGTGATGCATCTTGGAGTTTCAAGGTTTTACCGGGAGCTGGCACTTGGCATTGAAGTTCTGCAACTCGACCGAACTTCCTTCGAAAGACGGATGCCAACCCTGGTGCGTCTTTGATACTGGCCGGGATGGTAAGGGCCAGTGAGTAGTCATCGGGAAGCGCGAGTAGATCTTGCCTTTCTTCAGTGGTAACACCATGTCTTGCTTTACCGGTACCTTCATAGGCACCCATGAATTCCTCAAACGTGAGGTTAGACACATCTTGGACTTGGTTTACTTCCACTTCTTCATCTACGTCGTGGTCACCTTTGAAAAACTCCAGCCGGTTATGGTGTACTATCATCGGCATTCCCCTCGGAATCTTGCTTATTCGGTAAATGACATCATTGATCTTTTCCCTAATGAGGTATGGACCTTCTCAAAACTGCTGCAACTTGCGGGAACAACCTTTTCGCTTTTTGGGATTATAAAGCCAGACTTTGTCGTTCTTCTTAAAACACCCCTTTTCGGCTTGCGTATCATACCGTTTCTTCATTCGGTCACTAGCGATCTGGAGATGGGAACGGACCAATTCGTGTACATCGTCCATTCTTCTTCGTAATTCGATCACATAATCTTCACCTGCTACATGTTCTACAGGTCGACACCCAAACTCTAGATCACAAGGTAGTCGCATCTCGCGTCCGAATAGGACTCTGGCTGGTGTCTGGTCTGTCGACTCGTTAACAGCAGATCTGTAGGCCATTATGAAGAACGGAAGATATTGGTCCCAGTCTCGCTGATAATCGGACACCATCTTTCTCAAATACTTGCCAACTGTCGTATTCATTCGTTCTACCATACCATCCGATTGCGGATGATAAGCCGTAGTTCTTGTTTTCTTCATACCTAGTCTATCACATATCCCTTGGAATAGATCGCTTTCGAAGTTCCTGCCTTGGTCATTATGGATCTCCAAAGGCACTCCAAATCGGCTGATATATTCTTGGATCAACTTGTCTGCAACGGTGGCCGCCTTCTGGTCTGGAAGTGCGTAAATCTCGACCCACTTAGTGAAGTAATCCATTCTTTCAAACGGGCTTCCAACATTATATTGTCTCATAGGAGCTCTCCTTTTTCGATAATGCCCCTTACTCGTAGCACAAATAGTACATTTCTTACACCAGTCTTTTACATCGTCGGAACTGTTTATCCAATAAAACCGTTCCCGAATTCGCTGAAGGGTCTTCTTCACACCAACATGCCCTCCTGATGGACTGTCGTGTAACTGACGAAGTACTTTGGCTATTCTGCTCTTTGGAATCACCAACTGTCTTCTCTTCTCTGAACCGTCATCATTTTCCAGGACTCGTTTGAGCACGCCGTCTTCCATGATAAATGAGTCCCACTTGGCCCAATACGTCTTAACAACTGAGCCTAGGTTCGATATTTCTTGCCAAGGTGGTCGACGGTTTTCCTCTTTCCATTTTCGGATTTTCTGTATAACTGGATCTCCCTCTTGTTCTTCCCTGATCTTGGTAGGCGTCCAGTCGTCGCTGATCACCGTCGTTCTTAGCACTGCTGCTTCCTTGGATTCCGTTTTGTTGCAGTGAGAACACTCTGCTGGGCATGGCCTTCTGGAAAGAGAATGAGCGTTTCGGTGGCTAACTCCGGCCCGGTGCTCAATCTTAAAATAATATTCTTGAAGTCGTTCGATCCACCTGGCTATCTGACCCTCTGGATTCTTAAACTGCATCAACCACGTAAGGGCGGCATGGTCGGTTCGGATTAAAAACTTCCTTCCATAGAGGTATTGATAGAAGTGCTCTACTGATTTCACTACTGCCAGAAGTTCTCTTCTCGTGACGCAATAATTTCGCTCAGGTTTTGAGAAAACTCTACTAAAATATCCAAGGACTCTTTCCTGTCCTCCTTAAATCTGAGACAGCACTCCTCCAATTCCCACATTACTTGCATCTGTATTTAAGAGGAACTCTCCTTCTGGCAGTGGATACCCTAAAATTGGTGCTGTGATTAAATGCTTTTTTAAGGTCTCAAAGGCATTCTGGCAGTCTACATCCCAGCGGTATTCTCTTGCTTCCTCTGTAAGTCTCGTTAATGGTTTTAACGATATCTGCAAACTTCTTAATAAACCTCCGGTAGTAAGTACATAGTCCCAGAAAACTTCTCACTTGGTGTTTGTCAGTTGGTTTTGGCCATTCCTTAATAGAATCGATTTTTCCCTTATCCACGGCCACTCCTTCTTTACTGACTATATGACCCAGATAATTGACTTTACCTTGAAATAGCTGGCACTTCTTGGGGTTTAACATCAATTGGGCAGCTTTAAGTCGATTAAAAACGTTTTCTAAGTTCTTCAGATGGTCTTCAAATGTCTCACCCAAGACGATTATGTCATCTAGATAAACTAGGCATGTTTTCCAAGATAACCCTCTCAACACATTTTCCATAAGCCTCTCAAATGTCGCAGGAGCGTTACAAAGTCCAAATGGCATAACGTTGAATTGCCATAATCCAGATCCTGTGGTGAAGGCTGTCTTTTCTTTATCTACTGGATCCATTTTTACCTGCCAGTATCCAGACTTCAAATCCAAAGTAGAAAATAATTTACTTCCAGCCAATGTGTCTAATGTGTCATCGATCCGAGGCAGAGAATAACTATCTTTCTTGGTAACGTTGTTCAGCAAACGGTAATCCACACAGAACCTCGTTGTTTCGTCTTTCTTCTTAACCAGGACCACCAAAGAGACCCATGGGCTCGTAGAAGGTTCAATCACCCCGTCTTTCTTCATTTCCTGAACAATCGTTTCAGCTTCCTCTCTTTTTGCCTGTGGTAATCGTCGAGCTGTTTGACGAATTGGCTTAGCAAAATCAGTATCAATTTTATGCTTAACAACGGTAGTTCTTCCCGTATTTCCTCCTTTTGTACGAAAATATCACTATACTGCCGAAGAAATTCCCTTAATTTCCTTTTCTCATTCTGATTCAGAGACTGTCCAGCAACTGCAACCATTTGGTCAAATTTGTCGTTGGAATTATCAGACGTTGTCGTCTGACGGATTATGGATGTCACAGGTACGCAAGTTCCTACTTTTGTCTCTTTCTTGATGGTGACTGGATAGTCATTGACATTGATAAGTCTCACAGGTATTTCTTTAGCCGAAGTCACCAATTCCTTTCCAATTATGATTCCACGGCCAACTTCGTCGTCATGGTTCCAAGGCTCCATCATAACAGGTGTTCCTTCGTCCACAATTCCCTGTAGCCGCGCTACTATAATCGTTTCACTTCTCGCAGGCACGACTGTATCTTCTTTAATGGCTGCCTGCATAGTGTTGTCATCATGTGGATGGAGAAATACCTCCTCGTTACCAACTTTGATTACCTTATTTTTAAAATCCAATTAAAATCCATTCGTATTCATTACGTCCATTCCTAATATAACATCCTCTTCGATGTCAGCAACTATAACAGTATGGACGAACTTTTATGCTCCAATTCCTAATTGTACCTGGATTTCTCCATGAATGTTAGCATTTTCACCTGTAGCGGTCCGCAGTCGCAACCTCGTTGGTAACAGTTTTTTACGGCTGTTTATAACTGTCGGGCGAATAATGCTTCTGGTCGCTCCCGTATCCACCAACAACGTATACTTTTTACCATTTATTTCTCCATCTACATATACATTATCTTCACGACATTTCAAAGAAGCTATTAGAATGAGAGGGTCTTGTGTGAATGAATACGAGTAGCTGATTCGTATTTTAGGGCGGCAGATAAGACATCCATCAGCGTCTTGTGACGAGCTAATCGTAGTGTTCTCTGCATTTCGTGATCACGAGGACCATCAATAAACGTTTGAACGGCCAACTTTTCCATCATGTCTTCGGGAGCTGTTGAATAAGCATATCGCACTAATCTGGCTATATCTACCTCATATTCTTGAAGAGCCTCATCTTTCTTTTGTCTTCGATTTTTAAGCTGTGACTGATATACATGCTCCAAGTGTTCGTGGCCATACCGCATATTTACAATCTTCTTAAGTTGTTCAAAATCATCCGTCTCCTCTACGGCTATGGTCTGAAGCACATCTAAAGCATCTCCTCGAAGAGCGATAGTCAGGTTTGCAGCCTTTTCTTTTTCAGACCATCCATTCGCTCTTGCAGCTGATTCGAACTGTTTCATGTAGTTGTTCCATGACGATTTTCCGTCGAAAGTTGGGACTTTGACATGAACAGAACCTCCACTTCCTTCAAATTTCGGCCGTGTTTCTAACTTACATTTCGTCTCGTCTTCTTTTGTCTCTGCTATAATTGGAATGTTTCCTCTCTCTGCTATCCCTGTTTCCTCCATCTTCTTCTTAATCTCTTTCCATATTTTTTCTTCGAAGGCCAACATATCGGCAGCAACTTGGTTTTTTAAGGAAGACACTCTATCGTCGAGGGCAGACATCTCAGAAGTGACTTTAGAGATTTCCAAGGAGATGTTAGTAGAAACTTTGCATTCTAGAGAAGAAATCTCGTTAGAAATTTTGTCTTCTAAAGAGGCGATGTCACCGCAAACTTTGGTTACATCACCAGAGATTTTGCCTACGTCGGAAAAAACTTTCGAAATCGACGAGATGACAGCATCTTCAAATATATAAGTTTCCGGATCTAAACCCTCTTCCTCCAAAGCCTTCTTTAGTCGTTGGATTAAATCAGCCTTTTTTCCGGTAGAAGCTAATTCTCTGTCTTCAATATGTCTTCTTAAATCCGTAACTGTGAGCTCGTAAATCGTAGCCATGTTCGCCAATTTATTTAAAATTTCACTTTTGACACCACTATTATATTTTTATTATATTTCTAATTTATTGTCTTTAATCTAATTCATTGTCTGTATTCTAATTTACTGTCTTTATTCTAATTTATTAAAATTCACGGTAATTTATTATCGATTTATTAAATAAAAACTGTACAATTATTTTATTACGTTTCGTACATCTAAATCGCGTTTCGCGAGCGTCTAATTTATTTTCTTACTAACTAACTGTCCGCTCAATAACATGTATTTATATATAAAATACCGCTATCTTGAAAAGTCTGGAGAGGCAGATATGACTCATTCAGTAGGTCTCGAAAAGTCAATCGCATTCTGGTAAATTCGGAGGGTCAACGTCGACGGAATTCTCAGTAGCTAAACTGGTTTCTTTTAGTCGCCTCGAAGGTTCGATTTGTTGTTTTCATAGCTTCCGTCTCAGGTAGATTTGACCTAGAAATTACGAGAATGAATAAACATATTTACGGTTTTTAATATGACTCATATAATCTTTTACGTAACAAATTCCTTTGTAAACAATGAGTTTGTTCTTGGTGTTTCTTTGTGATTTACAATGGACTCACAGGTACCAATAAAAGGATTTTAATGTCATGATTGAATGTGGTTGTCTTTCTAAAGGTAAATTACCTCTTATGATATTTCTGTCTGCTATTCTAAAGTTAAAGTAAATTTCATATAATCGAATGAACTATCTTCCATTAAAGTGGTCCCAGCCTAGAACAATATCATTTTAAATACAACTACTTTAAAATGTAGAAGTCTGAATTGTCAGTATGAAGAAGAGAGGTAAATATAAAGTATTAGAAAAGTTTTTTTTTATTACTAAGTAACAAAACAAAAAACTTTTTTACTTTGTATTTTGAGAATGATTTTGAAAGTGGATATAAAAACGTCAATTTAAATTGCTGTTATTTTTCATAAAAAATCAATATATAAAATATTGAACATATTTTTCGGTTTAACAATTTTTATGTGCAAATCTCAATGTAACTATTCTGCTGTTACCTGATTGTTAAATTTAATTATAAATATTAAAACCAAGTATAATATTTCATTAACGTTCTGGATGCTGTCATTTAACAAAAACCATTGACCTACTTAAACCTCCTAAAAATGTTCATAAAGTAATATACGGAATTATTAAAATAGTGGTCAAAATTCATTTTGAACCATTTCCATAAATCACACTGTCATACATAAACATCATAAAAAAGCAATATTTTGTTTCAATTTTTGTCGAATGTGCATATTTTGACATCTAAATTATGTTTTTATGACAAACACATACTTTCGTCATTCAAGCAGTTTCAATAGATTATTATATATTTAATCAGACAAATACAAATTATGCTGGTAAAATATTTAGAAACCTTATAACGATAAACCAAATGGTATTTAGAAGTGTTAAGAATCCGAAGAATGAACATTTTGTACAAATTATTAAACTATATTATGTCATTCCTTATATTGCTCTCTTAATAGATAACTGTGAAACATGAATACATTTTTTTAACAGAACAGCAACTTGTCTGATACTGCCCTCAGCGTATTCTCGTTTCGTAACAGCAAAGTCAGGACACACGATACACTGTGATACTATCACAGTTATATAAACGGCATTTCAATTACTAGAGAGTCTTGATTGTTTTCCTTTCTAACTGATTTTCACCACTAATTGTTAATCTAATCCAATTCACGGAAACAATTCTCAAATTAAAAAAATATGAAACATATATCTCTACCTTCTATATATTTAATGATATGTGTTACATTTAAATAAAGGGTATTTTACATAACAAGAAGTAAGTTACTAAACTTCCACTAAATAACACTAAATAAATTAAAAGCAATTTTTCAATTAAATGAAGGCACATAATTTTTTTTTAACCGCAACTACTGCAATTTTCCTTTATCATCGTATAAATGAACCATATATATATATATATATATATATATATATATATATATATATATATATATATATATATATATATTATATATATATATATATCTATATATTATATATATATATATATATATATATATATATATGTATATATATATATACATATACATATACATATACATATACATATATATATACATATATATATATATATATATATATATATATATATATATATATATAATATATATATATATATATATATATATATAGAATTACAAGAACAGTAAATAATTTAATAAAGAACGTAACCAAATCAATCTAACTGTTACCTCTTCTAATATAGTTTTCCTTATATTAACAAATGGATTGCAAATAGTACCATATATTAAATTTATATTACAAATTTTTGTAATGATATTTATGTGTTCGGTAGAATTAACTTGGGTCAAAGTATCTGGGGCTCCGATGAACTTGGATGCCAGCTGCTGATTTTCACGATTAAATTATAATAACATTCGTAACGCCACTTTTCTTACCGAAAATGTATAAATTTTATAAATAAAAATAAAATAGACAGGATTACTCAGACGAGTGCTGGGTTCTTATATCGGTCTCAAGGTGGAGAAATAAAAGACAAAGTTAACAGGCGACTTTATCTATTTTGAAGACGTTTCGCTTTCGAGTTTTGAAAGCATCATCAGTTCATCTAAAAAGTACAATATGAGAACCACACAATCATGGAAGCGATGTTAATTGTCACCTTAAAAAGACATGTAGCAGTCAAAGTTATTTACATATTACAAAGTTGATACTACTTCATCTATTTTGAAGACGTTTCGCTATCGAATTCTGATAGCATCATCAGTTCATCTAAAAATTTTACATTATGAGAACCACACATTCATGAAGAAGATGTTAAATAGTTACCTTAAAAAGATATGTAGTTGTCAATGGTATTAAAAAGATAGTACAAAAACTCAAATAAATGGACATCATATGGTGATATTGTATAAACAATTAAATAACTAACAACATTTAGAGTCTTAGTAAAAATTAGCAAAGCAACAGAACACGTAGTCTAATAAGCATATAAATATTTTATATAATATTAACTAGTGAAAAAGAACTAAGAAAATCATCGATTCACTTCCAACTATGCAAAACATTTTATTTTATGACTTCATCTTAACTTTTGGTAGCATTATTTAAGTTAGGTATCTACATTGAGATATAAAAAAAATATATAAAAAAATATAAAGTGAAGTTACCACTGTATGCTTGGCACCTGTTGCGGTTGAAATGGCGTTAATTAAAAGATACCGTGCCAATGACATGAACAGACAGCCAACCTTGAGGTCGAATATTCTTCGACAGAACAGCAAGGTTAAGAGTACCAACCCACAAATTTACGGGCGGTATATTTGAAAAAGTTAACATGAGGTTGAATGATAACCCTCCCGTAAGAGACCAAACAATGAAAGAAATTAGCGATAACGTTAATCCCCTGCACCAACCAGTCTATAACAAACAGGTAGGCAAAATTCATTCAACTTCATATATAAAAGAGTGATAAACCGTCAACAGTGTAGTTGGATATACAACTACAGGTGAATGACAATAAGCACCTAATTTCCAAAAAGTCCCACGCTTGAAACTTTAATTTATAAGGTATTCAAAGAATGAATTGTATTAATTTGTATTAAAGTAAAAAACCAGAAGTTCACATTAATCAATATATGAAAAAACGACAAAGTATGCAATGTGAATTGTATAAGTAAGTCTAAGTTAATTGGCATTATTGTAATATTATATTTTATCAAGTATTAATTATAGTAAGTAAAGTTTTAGAATTATTTATTAAAACAAATGTGTTAAATTGTACGACTTTAGAGACACATACATAATGAACTGATTGTAAAGCCTAATTCTGCAAAATTAAAGCATGATATATTTGGCTTAAGTTACTTATGTCAATGTCAGTTCTCTTATTTAAAGCATTAGGATGTTTAAGAAGAGAATCCTAATCCTTTAGCTATATATATATATATATATATATATATATATATATATATTATATATATAAAGCGATGCTTTATATATATATATATATAATATATATATATATATATATTATATATATATATGTATATATATATATATATATATATATATATATATATATATATATATAATATATATATAATATATATATATATATATATATATATATATAGATTTATTATAATATATTAATATATATATATATAATATATAAGGATCACTCAGACGAGTAGTGGGTTCTTATATCGGTCTCAAGGTGGAGAAATAAAAGACAAAGTTGATAGGCTACTTTATCTATTTTGAAGACGTTTCGCTTTCGTATTCTGAAAACATCATCAGTTCATCTAAAAAGTACAATATGAGAACCACACAATCATGGAAACGATGTTATAATTGTTACCTTAAAAGACATGTAGCAGTCAAAGTTATTTACAATTATGTGAATAAAACTCAAGTAAATGTACATTATACGGTGATATTGTATAAACAATCAAGTAACTAACAACATATAGCAACTTATAAAAAATTAGCACAGCAACTGACCATGTGGTCTAAAGTAAATGAAATATTATTTAATCTTAAGTAGTGTCTAGAACTAACAAACAGGAGAATTTCATTCAACCTCATATATAAATAATAACGTTAAACATTATGGCTAGATAAACCGCCACGGGTAATTAACGATAAGTTAATTTCCACAGCCCAAGGTTCAGACGCTTGGAACTGTAATTTGAAAAGGATTCTATGAATCCATTACAATATTTGTATTATGTTATTATAGTAGAAAATTGTTCACACAAATCTAAGCAATTAGTGTGAGAATCTGCAATGTAAGTTGCATATGCTACAGTGAGTTAAGTAAAGAATATTTAATATTTTATTTAATTATTAGTTTATTTCTATTTTATGTATATTTTAATTATTTTATAAAAATTGGAAAAAAGAGTTCAAATAGTACACCTTGCATGACATTTATTTAATGAAAAGATCATAGAGCCTAATTCTGCAAAATTTAAGCATGATATATTTGGCTCAAGTTACTTATGTCAGTTCTTTTATTTAAAGCATTAGGATGTTTTAGAATTGAACACATTTCCAAAAACTGTCTTTTAGCTAGATTGCGTTCAGTGGCAAGAATCTTAACTTCATTGAAATCCACTTTTTGATCGCGTGTTGTGCCAGGGCACAAGTGTGTTTTGATAAATTATTGTCACTACGATGTGAACTGACACGACCTTTTAATAATCTACCAGTCTGACCAATGTAACATAAATCGCAATTAGCGCATGGAATTTGATAAATAGTGTTAACTTGTTCCAAAGTGGACAAGGGTGTTTTAGTTTTGGAGAACAAATTTCTAACAGTTTTCGCATTCTTGACAGCAATTTTAACCGGTATGTTATTTTGCTTATACAGTTTAATAAGCTTCTCAGTAACTTGAGGAAAATAAGGTAAAGAAGGATAATGGGTGGTGGGATTCTCAAGATCAGTATCATGCAGAACAATGCTATTCATTGAATTATTTGAAATGTTTCTAAGTTGGTCACCATCGGGTATATCATCAAATGAGGATCCTTAGCTTTGTGAATAAAGGTATTTACTTATGATAGATGAAGGATATGAATTTTCTATTAGAATGATTCTTAATAACTTAAGGGATTCGCATATTTGTAAAATATCATTCAAAATTCATATTTAAAATGTATGTCCTATGGTTTGGAACCATTGATAATTATTTCTTACGGATATGCGAATTACGTTGCAATTTGAATGTTGAGATTTATTTACATTTTTTTTTAATATCTTTATTGATTTATTGTAAAAATTGTCACCAAACTTAAGAGATTTAATGTAATGTCACCATTACATTACAGAGAAAGCGGAGTAAGACAGTATTTAAATACAACTTTCCTGAACGTTGGATTGTTCATGGTAGTCATATTGTTGTGGTGAGATATTAATATACTTATTTATTTCATAAACGTTTCAAAAAATTAATTATTATTATATTTATAACACTTATAATAAATACTGCAGCAGTTTCTTTAGAAACAATGACGCTATTTAATATGAAACGATATTTTATGGAATGTATTGACAAATGAATTAAAAAAAATGGTGGACATATTGAACACTTACTTTGACAAAAAGTTTAATGTTATTTACTTTAACTATTTCTTAATTTGGTTTGTAAATAAAATGTTTTCATTATGACTTTAATTTAATACAAAACGTAAAATATTTTATGTAAAATCCAATTATTCTGTTATTTATCAAATCCTATTATTTTATCCTGCTGATATATTTATTTTATTTAATAATTCATTAACTATTAACTTTATTAAAGGTGTTTTATACCAAATTTCAGAAGAATTGATGTTTTTCTTTAATTTTCTTTCGTTGCCTGGAGTAATTGCGATAAATCAGAATTATGTAGTTGATTTCTAAAATGCGATTATCTCGAAAACTGTTGAGTTTTGAAGATATTAACAAGTATACTTTTTTTTTTGTTAAAATAATGTATCTTTTTTTTTATTAAAAATACCGGTAACTTTAATAGTAAAAAAGTTACGTGCAAATGTATGATACATATGTGGCAAAATATACATTTAATTTTAATTTCTCATATTTAATAGTATCCGGTTGTAATTTTTTATACATAAATGTTGGTAAACATAAAGATTATAGCGAAAAATAAAATTTTAAATTTCCACTTTAACACCCTGTATCTTTCTTAATATAAAACATTTTATTAAAGCAACTTGACTTAAGTCGTAATATTTTAAAGTGTAGAATCTACGGTTTCTTTTTTGTACAATTTCTTAAGGACCACCCTGTATATATATATATATATATATATATATATATATATATATATATATATATTTTTAATGTATATATATATATATATATATTATATATATATATATATATACATTAAAGATATCTACCAACAGACGGTACAACGACATCAGACGAGACTTAGCCTTGGTCTTGGTCTTGCGCCAATACACCTAGTCTTGGCGTTGGTCTTGGTATTGAGCTTTCATTCTTGGTCTTGGTCTTGGTGTTGCAGCAGAGTCTTGCATGTCTCGCAGTTACCCATTAGCCTATTGTTATTTATTAAACGTTACTTTAGATCTTAGAACAACGTAACAGTAGGTACATTTTAAGCTTGAATTTATATAGCCATAATAAAGACCAACTAAGTTAATAAATGTCTAAACAACTGACAATGGGTGGGGTTTAAACCCACGATCTAAGCGATCCGTGCATATTCTTTGACTAACTTAGCTATCTGACATGTTTTGCGGGAGTTAATCTGTTTCTTAATAAACGTTTACATTTGTTAAGCTTACATGTGCTAAAACATGGTTTAAACACAGAAAAACCAAATTAATGATATGATCTAGACTGTATTTATAGATTAGAATAAAAACAATTATGACAATAGAATCGAAGGAAAGCTTAATTGGGAATGAAGTTTAGTGATGACAAAATAGTAACTACTCGCTACTTTGTATTCGTTACTATCCAATATCCGAAGTACCGAATACCCAACCGAGAATCATATATTGTTACTTCGGTATTTTAAATATTTCGGTATTCAGTTAACATGGTAGCCGGCATTAACTGTTATTATTTTGTCCAGTTACTGTTGAATATTAGCCGTGCTCGTTCAGAAAATTTTGTTTAACTTAACGATCTCATCGCATACTCAGCAGAAACGATGTCTAGTCTAAGACCGATAAAATTTGTAGTATATATTCCTCCTAACTAAATTAATAAGAAAAAAATTGAACTATTAAGTGAGTGTCCTTAACAGTAGGTACACTAATCTTAATATATTTTTTATCAGCTAAGGAGACATTATTATTAAACATTTTTAAGAACTTTTGATACTGTAGTCCGAGTCGCAACGCAAGATTATTTTCTAATTAGAGGGCGGCTGTTCTCAATTAATTTCAAAGCGAAGAAGTCGTCTGCTGGGAAAGAATATACAAAATATTTTATTTTTACATTGTAATTATGACCTCTTAGTTTATGTCAAATGTGTTAAGTGTTCTTTTAATGAACATGTTGATTCGCTATATATGTTTATGGTATTGTTCGTAATGAGCATAGGTCCAATTTTCCAAATTTTTGGTTACATATTGTTTGCTTCTCATAGAGTCTCTAAGCGTATAAGCGAACTACTATACTCCCTAAAATGACAATCAGTCTTAACAGCCAGACGCAAGAGTCTCGCAAGCTTAGTCTTGTTTTTGCTGAAATCTCGCAGGATTAGTCTTGGTCTTGGTCTTGCTAAAATGTAGTGTATGCCACTCGTAGTATATTTGTTTTTGCCTACTCATGTCATAAGCCACTTGGAGGCCAGTATTTCTACCACCATACTACAGATTGCTATCGCATAGAGGACGATCGACTGCACAACAATGTGTAATGCTTGTTGGGGTGTAGGTTGAATCTTATTGGAATTTCACGTAATAATACACAAAAACAAATCACTTAAACTAAAACTGTATTAAAGTAAAAAATAGCGCATTTAAAATATTTGTAAACGATCAATGTAAAAATAGCGTCCTTGGCGTAAGGATGATGTTGCGACTCGAGTTGAGCGTGGACTGTAACTCTCTTCTGCTCGTCACTACCGGCATCCCCTCTCCAGGGGTGTAAAATGAACGTCGGGTTGTACTTAAGTGAGTATACGGGGTTGCTCGAAAGTTTTAACATGAGCCGCCTCCCTTGAACGCCTGCAGGGGTTCAACCAGTAATAAAGCTGAGTTAAAAGTTTCTTTCACTAAAGGTTAAGTCACTGATCTGTGGGTAGAACGCACACCTTTGTCACTGGTCGCTTGAAACAACCTCTGTTATTTTTAATTGTCACTGCACGAACTATTCCGTCACTACCCGCATGTAATTGAGTCACTCTACCCAGGCACCATCTTAAGGGTTCAGTTCCATCTTCCTTCACCGTCACTAGACTTCCAATTTTGAGAAGACTGTTGAAATGTTTTTTCCACTTAACTCGCTGCTGGAGAGACGAAATGTATTCCTTGGACCACCTAGTCCAATGACCTTGGATCATTTTTTGAAGCCTTTGGAATCTGCTAAGGCTGTTTTCCTTGACATCTAAGAAGTTCCGTTCAGGTATTGTGGTCAATGTGGATCCAATTAAAAAGTGTGCAGGAGTAAGAGGAAGTAAGTCGGAAGGGTCGTTGGACATTGGTGAGAGTGGTCGTGAGTTTAGGCACGCTTCAATTTGACATAAAACAGTGGAAAATTCTTCATATGAGAGAATTGTATTGCCAATGATGCGCTTTAAGTGAAATTTGACAGATTTTACTCCCGCCTCCCAAACTCCTCCAAAGTGAGGTGATCTTGGCGGTATAAACTGCCAGTTAATACCTTCGGTAGTTAAATTGTCAGTAATAGTTGAACTGTAGGTACTAAAAAATTTGACAAGCTCATTTTTTGCGCCAACGAAGGTACTACCATTGTCCGAAAGGATCGAAGCGCATTTTCTGCGTCGAGAAATAAAGCGTTTTAGCGTTGCTAGAAAATTTTCAGTGGTCAAGCTGCTCACGACTTCCAAATGTATGGCCTTAGTTGCTAAACAAATAAATAGAGCTATGTAACCCTTAATAGTTTTATAATTTCGGGTGTGTCGATCCTTTAGCAAAAAAGGTCCTGCATAATCAAGTCCACAGTTGTAGAATGGCCTAGAGGGAAAAAGACGTGACGAGGGTAAATTACCCATAAGATAGGTTTCTAATTTAGGGCCACCCTACAACAAATAATACAATCGCGAACGATTTTGCGAACCACTTGACGTCCATTAATGGGCCAAAATTTTTCACGAATGAAAGCTAATAGTAATTGAGGATCGCAATGATTTAAATTAAGATGCTCATTTCGTACAAGAATAGTAGAAGAGTGGTGTTTAGAATCAAGGACAATGGGGTGTTTTTTATCGTAACAAAAATCAGAATTATGTAGCCTTCCGCCAACGCGGAGTATGTTATCCTTATCGATAAATGGATTGAGGGTAAGTAGTTTACTTTTAGAGTTAACGTTACCATGTCTTTTAAGGTGTGTCAAATCGTCATAAAATGTTTCATTTTGTACTAGTCGAATAATATATTTTAAAGCATTATATATTTCCTCACAAGAAAGGTTGTCAAAGCTCCTTCGTGTAGGAGAAAATTTACAATTGTTTATAAAGCGTAATACATAAGCAATAATGCGTTGTAGTTTTACAAATGAGGATATTTTAGTGATGATATCCAATTTCATCTGAACTCTTGAGATAAGGGCTGATACTGGTCGAAGCTCAGGGAGTTCAGAAGGTTCGAATGTTCTATTAGGCCAATGAGTTTCTGGTTTAGCTAGCCATGATGGGCCATGAAACCACATTTCAGACGTGATAAGTGATGTAGGAGAAATTCCCCTTGAAAGAAGATCTGCGGGATTCTCAAGTGTATTCACGTAACGCCATGTGTGAGATTCGGTCAAAGTTTGAATTTGAGAAACTCTATTTGCCACAAACGTCTTTAACAAACTCGGAGCAGTCTTTATCCATCCTAGAACAATAGTGGAGTCACACCAGTAAGTAATTTCTTCGAAATCTAATTGCATGTGTTGTTTTACCTTGTCTATCAACTCAGCTAGCAAGAAAGCTCCACAAAGTTCTAGACGCGGTACCGTGAGAATGTGTTTTAAAGGAGCTACTCTGGTTTTGGAGCAAAGTAGATGACAATGAAAATTTTCAAAGTTTTCAGATGAACGAATATAAATGCAAGCACCATATGCGGTGGTGGATGCGTCTGAAAAACCGTGTAGTTGAATTGACTTGTAGTTTGTACAAATTACATGCCTAGGAATTTGTAGCTGATTAAGTTTAACCAGTTGAGTTTGATATGTAACCCATTTCGTAAAGATATCCATGGGAACGACTTCATCCCAAGAAATTTTTAGTTTCCACAAATCTTGTAAAATAATTTTAGCTGTTATAGTTACAGCCAAAAGCAAACCTAGTGGATCAAATATTTTTGATATAGTGGAAAGAATAAGTCTCTTTGTAACTTTACACTTGTGTTCTATAGGTTGAACATTGAAATGAAAAGTGTCAGATTTGGAAGGATAAGATGAAGAAGAAGAAGATAAAAGGAAACATTATTTTGATTGTCAAAGTTTAAAATAGGTGCGTTTGACTTTCATTTTCTCAATTGAAAACCATGACGAGACAATAATTCGGAAGTAAGTGATTGAATACGTTTGATATCTTCTATTGTAGAACCACCTGTGTGAAGATCGTCGACATAAAAGTCCCGTAAAATTATAGAAGATATGTCGGGAAAATCGGTTGCATACATATGTGTAACTTCTTGAAGACATCTAGTGGCAAAAGAACTAGCAGAAGCAGTACCGTAAGTAACGGTGTTTAAAGTATAAGTTTCGAGAGAGTTTGTATGATTAGACCGCCATATGATCTTTTGTAAGGAGCGTTCTTCCTCCTTTATCAGAATTTGTCGATACATCTTTTCTATATCAGCTGTTACTACAAAATTATGTTTACGAAAACGTGAGATGATAGTAAAAAGATCATCTTGTAAATTAGGTCCAACCATAAGAATGTCATTCAGGGAAACACCTGAATCTGTATTGGCAGAACCGTCAAAAACAACACGAATTTTATTGCCTTTATAGACACAATGATGGGGAAGAAAGAACTCATAGCCTGTGGTTTCAAAGGGTGAAACGGACATATGGTGTAAGGATAAATATTCATCGATAAATCGAGTGTAATCATCTTTTAATTCAAAATTCGCATTAAGTTTCCTTTCGAGTGAAAAGAACCTTTTTGTTGCTGTAGTCTTAGAGTCGCCTAGATTGTCGACGGAAGATTTCAAGGGAAGTGATACTACAAACCTACCAGAAGAATTAAGAGAGGTTGTTTTTAAAAAGTGGTCTTCACAAGAAAGTTCTTCGTTAGACAAAAATTTTGTTTTTGGGCGTTCTTCAATTTCCCAAAATTTTTGAAGTTGATCTTCTATGCTCAACTTGTTTATGGTCGACAAATGGCATGTAGTTCTGGCTGCAAGGGTATTGTTTGGAAATAATGGACCTGAGATAATCCATCCAAGTTTAGTTTTTTGAAGAATCGGTTGTCCAGGTGATAATTTAATCTGACCAATACAAATTAAATTCCAGAAGATGTCTGCACCGATAAGAAGATCAATAGGAGATGAAATATTGAAGTCTGGATCAGCCAGAGTAATATTAGAAGGGATACTAAGTGTTCTCTTATCGAATGTGACAGAAGGTAAATTTCCTGCAATTTCAGGAAGCACTAAGCAAGAAATTACTTGAGAAAAGTTTAAAGTTTTGGACTTAAATTTGACCGATGTTCTGTAGCTTACAATAGAATTTGTTTGGTTTATACCAGAAATAGAAAAATGTGTTTTGGTTGTAGGTAACCTTAGAAGATTTAATAGGCGCTGGGAAATGAAATTACTTTCAGAGCCATTATCTAGAAGTGCACGAGCCTCGTGTTCATTACCTGAGATGTCAAAGACGTTAATTTTTACAGTTGATAGCAAAGTAGTAGAGTTGTGCTCAAACGAAATGTTACGTGCTGTCAGTGCATTAGACCCTTCTGATGTACCTGGACTAGAGCAAGGTAAACTACTGATGGTTTGATTACTGGTTTCAGTAAGCTTTTGTGAGTTACTTTGAACGTGTCAAAGTGTGTGGTGTATTTTTCCACATTTACGACACCCCGAAGATTTGCATTCCTTAGTGAAATGACCACTACGCAGACAATTTATGCAAAGTCGCAAGCGTTTTGCTTCATTATGTCTTAATGACGTTTCTAATTTGAGAAAATCAGGACAAGTGTAAATTAGATGTTTTTGTTTGCATAAAGAACAGTTGGAAGAATTATTCGTTGACAAGAAATTCTTGGATTTGGGATTGCCTGTAGATGAAAATTTGGGACGAGATTTTTCTTCTTGATGATTAATAGATTCTAAGACTCTACATTTACCTTTTAAAAATTCAGTTAAGCTACTCAAAGTGGGTAATGTGTTTTTATCGTCTTTAATTGACAGTTCCCATTCTTTGTGTGTGGCATTGTCTAGTTTCGTGGTAATTAAATATATAATAAGGGCATCCCAAGATGTTGTGTCTAAGTCTAAGGACTCAAGAGAGCGTAAATGTCTTTGGAAACCATCAAGTGAAGTGCGTAGATCATGATGCGAATTTTTTGAAACATTTGGTAGGTTAAATAATTTTTTAATGTGATTATTGACAAGAAGAGATTTGTTTTCGAATCTGTCTTTTAGTAACTCCCACGCAGTTTCATATGTTGCCTCAGGAATGTCCAGGTTACGTATTGTTTCTGCGGCAATACCTTGTAAAGATAATCTTAGATAGTGGAATTTCTGAATATTGGAAAGTTCTGTGTTGGTATGAATGATAGAATTAAATGTATCCCTAAAGAACAACCAATTTTCATAGTCACCCTCAAAGGAGGGCAAGTTAATAGCGGGTAACCTAATATTAATAGATCTTTGTGAACTATTTTCGGACGAAATTGTCGAATTTGAAGCTTGAGCAGTCTGACTACAGGGTTTTGAAAAATTGGTGTCAATAAAATCTCGCACAGCGCTAGTAATATGTAAAAACGGCGTTTCGAAAGACGACCTTTCAACACCATGAATAGTATCTGCGTTGGCAGTGTAATCCTCATCAGAGGCCTCAATAAGTGATTGAGCGTTGTCCAAATCGTCAAAAAGTTGCTTAATTCTATCAAGTCTAAGTTGTAAATCCCTAAAGTTAATTTGTTCTAAAGGTTTGTTTTTGATAGAATTAAAATACGTACTAAAACGGGTTACAGAACCTTTGATTGATGAGCGTTTAGTTTTTGCTGTAGCGATGTCAGCCATATTGACAATATAACTTATATATTCACAAAAATAAAAATGTATGTATGTACATGCAAAAAACAATTAAAATCAATTATGTAATGTTGTGTGTAAAAATGCTTTGCGAGTCAATAAAAAACTAAAAAAGATAATATTTCAACTTGTAATAGTTTATAAATGTAAAATGAAACAATTGAAATAAATTTAAGGACGCTACTATATATTAATGTATAAATGAAAATAAATATTAAAATCTCTAAATAAGTTGAAGCATTAAAATACCTGCTTTTAAAAATAAATATTTCCACTGAATTAAATCAAATACAAATGTACCCTTTTAACGACCATAAAAGATAGTAGGTAAATAAAGGAAATGTGCACTAACCTTTGACGAGAGAATATACCTGCGTCTTCCGATGATAAACTGTGTGAACGGGACGATGCAAATCCGTCGAAAATGAATACAGCTTACATGGAATGTACAGCCAAATAATCTTCTGGTTAATCCGCTCGAATGACCAATTATGTGTAGGATGTAGGTTGAATTTTATTGGAATTTCGCGTAATAATACACAAAACAAATCACTTAAACTAAAACTGTATTGAAGTAAAAAATAGCACATTTAAAATATTTGTAAACGATCAATGTAAAAATAGCGTCCTTGGCGTAAGGATGATGTTGCGACTCGAGTTGAGCGTGGTCTGTAACTCTCTTCTGCTCGTCACTACCGGCATCCCCTCTCCAGGGGTGTAAAATGAACGTCGGGTTGTACTTAAGTGAGTATACGGGGTTGCTCGAAAGTTTTAACAATGCTCTCTATCTTTCAGATTTGGGTCCCTCAAAGATTAGAAGAACAAGAAGTCATTGCAATTAAATTCTATTGCAATAAATAATTGTTTTCAACAGAAAACTAGAGCACGCGTATTGGACAACATACGTGTCTTTTTTTATAACATTTGTGGCACACCTTAGGGTAACCTTGTAGGTTCAGCAGTAATATCAACAACTTTGGCCTAGTAACAAGATTTTATGTAATATAATCCTGATAAATCTACGTAATTAATTAAATACGTAATGTCATTCAGTGTAAGTTATACCATTAATATGGTGGCATTACAAGATTCGAGTTATATTCATTTAATTAAAATATAAATATAAACCTCAAAAGTAGTTTTGTGAAGAGCTTTAGAAGAGTTCCAGCATTTCCTCTTTAAATTCGGTAAACGTGCCATCAGGTCTTTTAAGTAGGCCCGGTCCCTGCACTTGAAAAGAATCTTATGGATTCTAATAATGAATGAAATACTCAAACAGAACCTCTTCCAAGATACTCCTTATTGTATGTGTTATGACTTTTCTTTATATTTGCGTCACCCAATTTTCCAGATCCCAGATGTCAGTACCTTCTTTTTTCTGTACGATTTTTTATGTAGAGTTACTTTTAAGGATTCCCCAAACCGACGCGAAACTTTCGCAGCCGCAACCTACGCGGAATCGCGGCGAATCGTAAGTCACGATGGCTTATGCAGGTGTTCAGACAAGTTGGGGCGGAATCCGCATCGGTCACGGTAGATCATCGTTGTTTTCATGAAACGCTGCATGCACTGTTCTTTCCGCTGCAGTTACAGTTTCGCGTGAAATAAAATTGCTGTTACAGAAAAACTAATTGAAATTGTGAAACAATATCCTATACTTTATGATTTAAGGGACAAAGATTAGAAAAATATAAGAAAAAAGTTTCATTGGAGTTTAAAAAAAATTGGAGTTTTAACAAGAATAAAAAGCAGCTGGCTTTTGCACTTCCAATTCTAATACTAGATGTTTTCCTCGGAGCAATTCACAGTTAACACCAATACTTTCCCTATATGTGTCGATACTAATAATACTGAATGTATCCCGTACCAAGTTATTGCCTCTGGAGCTACCTGCTTTTTTCAGTTTCGGCAAGTGCCAATAGTAGAAGAATTTCTTCTTCATCAGACGAAGTTATTATGTATTTGTAAGCTACGAATAAATGACTAAAAATATAATTTGTTCACATTTGTATCGCGAATAGTCGCATCGGGTTTTGCGCCAATGTGGGGAAGCCTTGTCCGCTACTGCTCCGCCTGCGAATGTTTCGCAACGGAAAATTCGCGTCTTAAAAGTTTCGCGTCGGTGTGGGGAATCCTTTACTCTTTCGTGAGCGTTACTTTTCCTCGATCTGCTTAACGTTATTAAGGTTAATACCTGCTTTGCTATTTACTGTCACCTTTTTCTCACAGCTATCCTTTATGTCATTTATATTTCATTTCTCAGGGGCTTGATATCCGAATTAGACCAATATGGCATTGGCATTGTGTTTGTGTGTACATCTAGGCGACCCATTCTAATTCCATTCATCACTTCTTAAATGGCTCCCTTCAGGGATTTTACCGTCGTCGATTGAACCTACACCTTACACTTTCCTGTAATTTTTATCACTGTGTCTGCCCCGACGTCTCGAACTAATGGCAGTGTTAATGGTTCTCGCTCTTGTATTCCTTGTATTGCCATGGTCACATCAATGTACGTACCTATACCTGCCTTAACGTAGTCCAACTCGTCCATGTGTCTCTTGTACTCGCTTACTATCACGTTTAAAAAAACATAACAGCATACCAGCGGTACCTTCTCCATTAGTGCGATAACATAATCTTTTTTCCCTGAATTTTATATACTTGCAGCTTCCTATTGTAGATTCGTACACCAGCCTTCCCAGCCATAACCACATTCATCATCTTCATTTCACGGTTGTTGGGTTTGGCTCCGTCGTAACCAGCACTTCGATGTTCTTTTCTACTCGCCAAGATCATCTGCTAATGTTGTCGTTTCTAAAGTACACTGAACTCTCGGATCTTAGTTCTTGTGTGTGCCATTTCGTAGCCTCGTACTTTTTTAACATTTTATTTCATACTATTTCCACTCACGCACTCTTCTTGGGACTAGTTCTCAATAATTCTTACTGTCATCCAGTTGTATGATCTTTATGCATCTAATTAATTTTATCACATGCTTGGTTACATCGCAGTTAAGGCATTCAGTTTATTTCAGGATTCTCATCGCTAAACCGGTAACAATAATAATAATCCTTCGTATTTAGGCAGTGCTGGTCAAATGCATCGGCGCGCTGACGCAAAATGAACCAGAATAAATGTTTCATTTCGGTTTCAGGCACCTGACGCCACGCCGATGAGTGTTGATTTTTAATCGTTTTGAGCACATTTTTTAATTCAAGTCAATTGTTTTATTGTTTATTTTTAAAAGTTAAAAATATATATAATGTACGTGTAAAACCACGAAAAAAAATGTTTACTTAGCTAAACGTGATGAACAATCTCTTTTTTGACAGAATAGATTTTTTCTAGTAATTCGCTCAGTTCATGCTCAGTTCTTTGCAAGTATGTATTCATTTTTTAACAAAATAAAGTGTTTGTGGATTCATTCTGAAATATTCGAAAAATCGGTTTTTGTCAATAAGTAATTGAGGAAAAAGATGTTCGTACTTCCTGTTCATACTACTGATTAATAGATGTAATTCCCTTCCGATTGGTTTTAAGGCTCATCCTCGAAAATCCTAACGGTAAATTTTAGTGGGCTATCTCTATTTCAAAAATTTCTTTCTTTACGAAAACAAAATCTGTTCATGAAGTAATATTCTAGACTTCATTCAGATATCTCTCTCAAGCCCAGATCAAAAATGCGTTCATCTTTTACTCGAGCCGATTATACAACCGTCACAACCCCTGAAGTGACAGAATTGGGGCTTACAATTAAACCATAATTTTCTCTTTAGTGGTGTTTTGAGTAAATAAAATAGCAGATTAAAGTAATAATAATATAATCTATTCATAAATTTACAATGTAACAAAGGTACATAGATAATTTATTTGTTAGTTTTTTACGGAAAAATTGGCTGTCTGAATTTTATCGTAGATTAAAGTTTACGGAAAATAAAAATTATAAAAAAAGATTGTAATTATATATCATAAAAATTTGATTAGTATCACAATGAATAAAATTGATAAAATGAAACTACTTATATAAATACAAATTATGTCTAATGTTTCTTCAAAAGGTGTTTCAAATAAAAATTTTAATAAAAATCTTGCAATTTTTGTAGCATATTTTCCTCCAGTTCCATATATTTATCAATCTTTTCGAATAAAATATTTTTTGGGGTCCATACTGCAAACTAACAGTACTCTCTATTCGATATAAATAACAAAACAACTGTCCTTTAGGAAGGAAGGAATAAGTTAGTCACGCTATTATTTCCAATTTTGATTTTTGATATTGAATTTGATAGGTTGTGGTTTATTGCACCAAAATTTAATAAAACATAACATGACACAAGAAATAGTTTCAGAATAAGTTTGATGTGTTGTTTATTATCATTCAGTAAGAGACTAATTTATTTATTACAATACTAAGCTAACAGACAATTATTGTCAAATGAAAGAAATAAGATAATTTACTTGTGGTTAGTAGACGTCGGCCCTATGCAACTAATTGTCAACAAAAAACGGATTACAAAAGTTTAGATTTACGAGATTTATGAGGAGCATTTATGAAACTTAGATGTATACTGAGTACTTATTTCAAAAATTTACAACTAAGGATTTAATTTGTTATATGTAAATACACATCTAGATCTAGAGAAAATGGGAGTGCGACAATGGGAATTACTGGCACACGACCGACAAACAAGGAAGGCAATGGTAACCGCGGCAAAGACTCACGAAGAGTTGTAGCCCCATTGATGATGATGATGAAATATACTGTATTACTATTTATAGGGATGTGAAACATGGATCATGAAGGATAATATGATGGACAATTTAGGATGTACTTTGAAAAATTAAGGCAAATATCGAGCACAAATTGAATAATCAAATCTTGCCCAAGTACTTTCGCTTCCTACAGCATCATCAGGGGCATCTTAATAAGCCAAGAAACGTTTTTTAAATAAAGAAAATTATTTAACTTCGATAAAAAACTCGAAGTTAATGCATGATAAAAGTTTTTTGTGAATAACGTTTCAGACTTACTTCCTCAAATTTGGGCTATCCAGCAAGTGCAGATGCTCCTGATGATGCTGTAGAAATCGAAAGTACTTCAGCAAGATTTTATTATTAAATTTGTGCTCGATATTTGACTTAATTTTTCAAAGTTCATTTATTCCAGCACTCAACCTTATATCAATAATTTAGGATGTGACTCAGGTATATGATAAAGTATGGCAAGGACGCCATAACTATAAACTAAGACTACATTTACCAAAACGATACTCTCAAATAATTGACTCCTGCATCCTGGAAAGATATTTCAGAATTAAACAGGAAGAAACATACATGGAACTGAAAGAAATTAAAGCAGGGCTGCCACAAAGAAGTGACTTTACCTTTTGTATACGTGTTATATTATTGTCCTAGAAAATAAAAGAATTGCAACATTTTACCGATAATACTGCTATCATAGCAATATGCAAAACCAGCGAGAAAGCGACAAAGAAATTACACAGATGTTAATCAAATATTTACTACAGGGAAATAAGCAAAAAATAGACCATGTTCGTCACACTCAATAATCCAGGTCTCTGACAACTTTTTTAGTTATTGTAGACCTATAGGAAGAAAACCTATTTGTTTCCTGCCTTGAATTTGAAGCTGTTTTTTAATTATTAACAATTTAATGCAAAAAACGCAATTTTTTTATGATTATTGATACTACTATTAAAAAATAGATTTTTGGAAGAAAATTATTATTTTTGCACGAATTGTTTAAACAAACTAGATTATTAATTAATTAATATATAAATAAATTAGATATTTGTAATGTACATAGAAATTACATACAAATTAAAAAGAAGAATGATCAAAATCCATTGAGTAGATCCGGAGATATAGAAAATTTTATTAGTTTGAAATTGCTTGTTCGGTATGGATTTGTAGGTTCTTTCTAGTCACCATTTGAACTACATTTTTGGAAATTCCTGAAATTCCTAAATTGAAAGTAGAGGGTCCTCTAAAGGTACAATGATTATGCAAATTTTTTAACAAAAAATACAAATCCCATTCCTTAACATGGCATCAATAAGGTTCCTTAATTATTATAATCAAATTAGCTGTGAATTATCATCTTTTCTCTAACTTGATCTACTACTTGTTGTAATTGGTCGTAAAACGCATCCCTTGTTGTTTGAGGCTAATTATTTTCTGGGCTGTATACTCCGATAATGTTCAGGTTTTCCTTCTCCATTGTTATCTTTGCTGTTACTATTCTTTCTGATATGTATTGACACTCTTTGATGTAATTATGATACCTTTGGTGTATTAGTAAGGCTACGCCCTGTGGCCCTGTTTTGTTTTGCTACTCCACTAAGGATTAGTATGTATTTACCTAATTTTTATTGACCTTTTCCTTTATTTTTTGTTTCCTGTAGAGCACAAATGTCTATTTCTTTCTATTTCAACACTTGAGTTATTTCTTGGTATTTTGAGTTGAGTGATCTGATATTCCAAGTAGTAATTCTCATCTGGGTTTTGGATGTTTTTCGCTTGTCCTTATTTCTTGCCGTAGTCGTCTTCATAGTATCAATCCGGTTCCGAGGCTCTACATTGTTTCTTTGTGCAGTATTTGTTTTTACGATTGGTAGGTTGCTTACCAATAAATATAAATAATTAAATTCTATATTTAAATAGTGTAAAATATTTGGTTATTATTCTGTAATCAGCTCATGTAAAGAAGAAAAGAAAATAATAATTCTGATTGAAATACAAAAAAAATGTACTGACTCATTGACCAAAATTTTACGATGTTTTTATATAATAAATTATTATTATATAAGCAAATACTGAAACAATAGTATTATTATAAAAACAGTATAAATATTTAGAAGGAAAATGTCACAAATCAACAGAAAATATTTCTATTCATATAAAAATTTAATCAAATTATAGGTACTTACTGCTTATTTATATAAAATTTCCTATTTTAAATACAATAAACACATGGGTTTGTCAAAAGTCGGAATAACCTCTAATAATGTTATTCAATATTATTTATCCTCCTCCGAGGGTCTTACCCACAGGTAGCGGGTAGGTACTCTTCCACAATCCCAGTGGTGGATAGACTTACTTCAGGATGCGATCCTGCCTTACGCGAGCCTTGGTTCTCTCTCAACTCCTGTGGAGAGAAATCATGCCCTAACCCCATTCCTACCCAATACCTACTATCCTACCAATTTCCCAAACCAACTCACCAACCCGCCTGGCAAGCGTTGTGTTTAAATGCCAAAACCCCCTCAGCATGAACAAACATTCAAGAACACGGCCCTCAGTCCCCGGCAGCTCGCTAGTTCCCGACCAAGGTAGCGGTAGGACTCACGGACAGCGGGTAGAGGGTGCGAAGAATCCCCGGGATGTAAGAGGCTACCAAGAACGACGAACGTTGCACATAATTACGTATAATGTAAGAACTTTATCTAAGGATGAAAAAATGACAGAACTGGAGGAAGAACTCAAACATGTGAAATGGGATATTATAGGAATTAGCGAAGTCAAAAGAAGAGGTGAAGATCAGGTCAAACTAAAATCAGGAAACATATTCCACTATAAAGGGGAAACGGAATTGACAACTGGAGGAATAAATTTATTAGTACACAAAAAATTACAGAAAAATATACAGAGCATTGACTGCATTTCCCCAAGAGTTATGTATATAAATCTAAGACTAAATAAGAGATACACTCTGAAAATAATCCAGGTATACGCCCCCACCAGCGATTACGAAGATGAAATTGTCGAAGCCTTCTATGAGGAAATCGAAAGAGCAAAAAAGCAGGAACCGGCTCATTACAATCTGATAATGGGAGATTTTAACGGGAAACTCGGAAGGAAAAAAGACGAACAAGAAGTGGCAATCGGAGATTTTGGAATCGGAGTAAGAAACGAAAGAGGCGAAATGCTTACCAACTTTCTACTGCAACACAAACTGTATGCAATGAACACCTTTTTTAAGAAGAAACAGAATAGAAAATGGACGTGGGCTAGTCCAGACGGAAGAACTAAGAGCGAATATTATTATATAATAACAGACAAAAAGCAAATTATTCAAGATGTCACTGTACTCAATAAACTATCAGTAGGAAGCGACCACATACCAGTAAGAGCTAGAGTAACGATCAATCTACAAAAAGAAAGAGCAAAGATGATAAACAGTTGTAAACGCATAGTTTGGAATTCACCAAATCATCCAGAAGCATACATAAGAAATATAGCCGAAACTTTACAGAGTAATAATCCCAAACCTCTAAGTATCGACGATCACAATAAATTAATAACAGACTCAGTTAGAAACGCACAACTCAAATTTTGCAAGAAAAATGACACCAAAAGTGAAAAGATTAGCAAAGATACAAGGTCTCTCATGGAAATACGACGAAACCCAAGCGAGAACGAAAAGGGAAACAGAGAAGAATATAAAAAACTAAATAAAAGAATTTCAGCGGAAATTAGAAAAGATGTAAGAAGATATAATACTAATGTAATTACTCAAACAGTAGAAGAGAACAAAGGTTTAAAGATAATGAAAAGAAAACTTACGCAAAGTAAAAAAGAAATATACAAGCTGAGAGATAAAGACGGAAAGGCAACAACAGATAAAGAAAACATTCTGAAAATAACTAGAGAATTTTATAAAGACCTCTATACCAGCCAAAGACCACAAGACAATTTCCCGACATGAGTAAAGACTCTCATAAATCAGGGATCGGAAATACTTTTACCCATTACTGTGTCAGAAGTAAGAGCAGCTTTAAAGGAAATGAAGAACCATCGATCGCCTGGTGATGATGGACTCGTTATCGAGGCAATAAAAGCAGGTGGAGAAATTTTATTAAAATCAGTAAGCGAACTGTTTACTAAATGCTTACATGCGGGTACAATTCCAAAAGACTGGAACAATGCAGTAATAGTCTTGTTACACAAAAAAGGCGATATTACTAAATTAGAAAATTATAGACCCATCAGCCTCTTGACACATATGTACAAACTCTTTATGAAAATCTTAACAAAGAGGCTAACACCTAAACTTGATTTCTATCAGCCCAAAGAACAGGCAGGCTTCAGGGCAGGATATGACACAAATGACCATTTGCATACCATAAAGATCTTAATAGAAAAGTGCATCGAGTACAACATACCACTGGTTCTTGCATTTGTCGATTACGAGAAGGCTTTTGATTCTGTAGAGTTTGAAACAATACTGGAAGCCCTAAATCAAAGCCGAATAGATTACAGGTACACGACACTAATCAAAAACATCTATCAGAACGCTACATCAAGTATACGACTGCACGAAGACACAGAAAAATTCAGCTTAGGACGAGGAGTTAGACAAGGAGACAATATTTCACCAAAATTGTTCACGGCAGCTCTAGAGTCAATATTTAAGGGTACTCAATGGCAAGATATGGGCATCAATATAGATGGAGAAAGATTAAATCACCTAAGGTTTGCAGATGATGTTGTATTAATCGCAGATAACTTACATGATACAGTTACTATGATGCATTCGCTTAAAAGTCTGTCTGAAAGAGCAGGATTAAAGATAAACTTTGAGAAAACTAAAATTATAACAAATCTCGTAATGAGTGGAAATATAACTATTGACAATAATACCATACAACAAACAGACACTTACAAATATCTGGGACACGAAATCAAAATAAGCAGAGACAATCAAACACATGAAATACAGAGGCGAATAGGTCTAACATGGGCAGCATTTGGCAAATTAAGCCATATTCTAAAAAGTTCAATTCCCTTGTGTCTCAAGCGAAAGGTTTATAACCAATGTGTTTTACCTGTACAAACTTATGGAGCAGAAACTTTAACACTCACGCAAAAATCTGCGAATAAACTTGGAGTTACACAACGAGCCATGGAACGTGCAATGCTGAACGTGAGCCTTCGAGACCACATAACAAACCAACAAATCAGACGAAGATCAGGAGTTCAAGACGTCATCGAAAGAACCACGACGCTTAAGTGGAACTGGGCAGGGCACTTAGCCAGAACACAAGATGGACGGTGGACAAGACGTATTATGGAATGGAGGCCCAGAAATTATAAAAGAAGCCGAGGACGACCACCGACTAGATGGACCGATGACATTAAACGTGTAGCGGGAAACTGGCTACAAGCGGCCCAGTGTAGAGAACACTGGAAAGAATTGAGGGAGGCCTATGTCCAGCAGTGGACGCGATTGGCTGATTGATGATTGATGAGGGTCTTACCTACCTGTTGGCGAGAATCCAGAAACTACCGACAAGGACAGCCTATGCTGACGGAGAGAGAATTACATTTACCAGAACTTTGAAATTTTTTAAAGTTCTAAGTTTTAAGTTTATACCAAATAGCTGCTTTGTGTTTCACTTTATGTTAAAAATAAAAACAGATTCGGAAAGTGGGTTAAATTCTGTAGTGCCCTATTTAAAAAAAATACGTTTATTTTAACCAAAAATATTTGAAAAAAAAAATTGTTTTAACAATTTATTAATTTACAAGCAAATAGTGCACTAGAACTTTTTAAGACCTTTCATATAAAAAAAAAGAATCATCTCAATATCTGACATAATTTTTGTGTTATTTTATATAAACGTTTACATTGGAATTTAGCTATGTCCAGAATCGCGAGGATCGGCCTTATATTGGCACCGTTGAGTTAGAATATATGGAGAAGCTATGAGCATATTAACGTATGCATTAAAAACGGCGTAGGTAGGAGTGACTAACGATAATACCAATATGGCGCTGACATCAGGGCCAGACTCAATAATATTAAAACTCCTATACAAATATGACTACTTATTCAAAAGATTTAATCATAATCTAAAAAAGTGCAATACATTTAATAAACTATGATTTATTTATCCCGCGGTAAACACTAAAAACACGATATATAATACATAAAGATAAATAAAGATAAATTAATTCAGTCAAATACTATTAATTTATTCTCTGAAGTACGGGCCATTACTTTGTTTATATTTTTGTATACTAACCTGTGGAATGATACTCCTAAAGATTTTTTATTAACATTACTTTTGCTACTGCAACTACGTTGAGAATAAGAAACCATTATTATGCACTATCACAATATATTACAGTTTCTATAAAAGTATTATAAAACTGAAAATATTCGAAAAACAACAAATGTAAACAAACATTATACGATCTGTCAAAACTTTTAAAACAATATTAACAATATGGCCGAAGTGAGGTCGTTTTTAGTCACGTGACGCCCTCTCCATAGATTTTAACTCGATGATTGGCACTAAGCAACCAAGGTTGGTAAAAAGGAGGTTGCATGGTAACTCTGACATTGACAGAATGAAATATGACGTGTGAAGTCACCCAGGGGGTCAATTTTACGAATTATTTGAAAACAAAATTGGAGAAGTGGTTTGGAGTATATATTTTGCTGTTAAATATCGTTAGTGCTTTAGTGTATGTTAATGTCTTGGGTTATAATATGTCTATAGATAATATTAAGTGATTTTTAGTATACAACTTTGACCCAAAACTCTTATACACGTGTTAAGATACATTTAATGTAGTTGTGTCTTACTGGATTTTATTTCTACTGTATTATATAGTAAAGGTAACATTGGGATTAATGCAGGAAAAACATAACTTAATTTAATCTTTTTATTGATTCAGATGACTGGTGGAAATATTTGTAGTGTAGCAATCTGCAAAAATAATTCAAAAAATTCCAAAATGGATGGATCATCTGACTTAGTAGGTATATAGGAATTTTACAGGTAATTTTTGTGGTTGTAATGTGAGTTGCTACATTTGTAAAGTAAGTATGAGTAATGTACTTAAAAAGAAATAAAAATCCCATTTATTTTTGCTTTTCATTTTATTAGATTTTTGTAAGTTCCCTTTAGGTCCTGTATTAGTCCATGTGGACTTACAATGGATGTCCCTAGTACATCCTTCTAAGGTCCTATATAAGTCCGTAATAAGTTCTGTATATGTACTATTTACGTCCCCATGAATATCCCTGGGACGTCCAGTGGACGTACTTTTGGTAACATTAAGGTCTTATTGGACGTCCCGGGGACGTAGTCGGTACGTGGTGGACGTAAGTAGGTATAGTCATTTAAATGTTCAGTAAAAATGTGTTAATTCACTAATTTTGATTTTTTTGATTTTTATAATTTACTGTTAATTATGTACAACTTAAAAGGTATCTATTTATTGGAATTATGTTTTAATATTTTTTATATTCTATTATATAATCCAGTAACGTAATCAGATGTTCCTTAAATATATTGAAGTTAAGGGAAAAACTACTAATTCTGATATATAAATCTTTAGTTGACCCTCTTTTTCAGCATGGTTTACTTGTTTGAAGGAATTTATAATAATCCACTACATGCTTATCCTCAATTCAAAATAATATAAAAAAAAAGTAAATTGTATTCAACCCATTATTAATATAATATATTAACATGTTTTAGTCACATGTATACACAAGAAAGAATCTACTTCCAATTTAATATAGTAATACTATTCTACTACATATGTTTAGCTGCAATAATATTTTATGATTTCTGTAACTCTGCAGGTACTTATCTCCCATATTTTTTAAAGATTGAATGAAATAAATAGTTATTATTAGTCCAAACGTATTTTTTTCAATATACCTAGATTAATATATTTACAATCATTGCTGCTTTCCGAGTTCATCTCAAGGAGTAAAGTCAATGAATTTAAATGTAGCATTCTCAGTGATTGTGATTCATTTAGATTCTGGACGCTGATTGGTGTAAAGTTACCAGACAACCTGTCTATTTTTAATAACCTTGCAAGCAACAAAAGAGCTGCAGCTCTCGTGAGTTCCATGCTACACTCATCAGTCCACAGATCACCTACCTCCTAGATGTTTCACGACAATAATACTTTAGTTGGATATGAAATTCAGCACTCCAAGAGAATTATATCGGAACTAATCCAAGCGGGAAATTACGCGGGAATTTCAAAATTTAATTTTGGTGGGAAAATTTAAATAAAGCTTAAATATTTAAATATAATTTGATATATTAAAAAAAATGCATTTGACATTTTTAAATTCAAATATACACAACACCATTTAGAAAAAAATAAAACAAAATGTAATTTATTTATTTATTTAATACTTGTAAAACAACTTTGTATATAAATTTAGAATAGAATAAAAATATGCTTTATTACCACTGAAAATTGTACAATTTTATGGACAAAGCTTACAAACAGTCAGAAAAATAGCAATTTAAAATTTACTGAAATTGCATAAATCGTCAGTATCACAAAACAAAAGATAATAAATTACACAATGTATTGCAAAATTTAAATAGATTGCAAATTGTATAATAAATCTTTACAAACTAATATGTTGAAGTTCTTCTAGTATGAAGTTGAAAGTCTTCTAGTGTATAATTAGGTCTTTCAGATAGATAGGTTTTTGTTCTTTTATGGAACTTAAGGAAAGAAGTTGCAGATTTAAGTTGCAAAGAGAGATGGTTGTATAATCTTTTTACTAAATATAATATAGTTTTCTTCACTCACTCCCTCTACGGGATCAGTAAATACACATTAAAAGTTGAATTTCTGGTGGAGTAGTCATGATTAGGTCTTGCTGAAAAAACATGTAGGCGTTTACAAATTAAGCAAACAGTATCTAAAATATATAAAGAAGGAAGACTTAAAATCTCGTGGTTTTTGAAGTACCTTCTGCAATATGTTATTCTAGCGAGACCAAAAAGATACCATATTGCTCTTTTTTGTTTGTAATTGAAAACTATTAGATTGGGCAGCTGTTCTAGGACCCCAAAAAAAAGACCATATCGAAGACGAGACTAAAACAAAGAAAAATATGTTATTTTGGAAGATGCTAAATTGATTTTCTTCAAAACATATCTTATTACATAGCACGCTGAGGCTAGTTTCTTACTTAACAAATCAATATAAAGGGACCATTTAAGGTTGCAGACTATAAAAATACCAAGAAATTTTACCGAATCAATAATACTGACCTGGCTATTATTAAGAAGCAAGGATTGAAAAGCATTATAGGATAATGCTACTGTCTTATCCAGGTTAAAAAAGAGTAAATTAGAGTCTGACTAGGCTTTTAATTTTAAATAGATCAGAAATTATAGTTGCATGAAGGGTTGTAATATTAGAGTTTTTCCATGTAATACTGGTATCCGTATTCCATCAGTTTTAAGTTGTTGATGTGAGTTATAAAGATAAGGAAGAGTAGAGGACCCAATACTGAACCTTGTGGTACTCCAGATACAATACTTTTGTGACTAGAGGCTGTATCATTTGCTCTAACTAGTTATTTCCTATTCCCTAAGTAAGATTGGAAATAATTCAAAGAAATACCTCGAATTCCATAGAAATTTTGTTTTTTTTTCATCAAAATGTAGTGATTTACACAATCAACAGCTTTGGCATAGTCACAGAAAACAGTGGCAGTGTAAAGATTATTGTGTATTGCTTGATAGACCTCATTTGGTACATACATAGCATCACTGGTACATTTATTATATAAAAACAATTACAGTACAATTATTATATATATTTATAAAAAAATAATTTTTTCTTTTTAGGGGTAATTGTACCTCTTGATATATTACACTGCTGCAATATTTTTATATCACTGCTGTGATATTCTTAAGGGCAACACCTAAAAATAAATGTGATGTTAATTTCTTTATTCAATCCTTACAAGGCAAAATCGATTCATTATATTTACCTTCCTGTAGTGGCATTATTGCGTGAGAGACTTAGTAGACTGTTTTTTGATGTGAGTATTAAACAATTTATTGTCAGTACTAGAATGTTTTAGTACCTTCATATATCTTTGTTAGATTTTGGCAATGGGAGATTATAAACACAGGTAAGCTTTTATTTCTAGTTTTTAGCACCAGCTGGTGTATGATACTGAGGCAACTAAACTTATAAAAAACTCTAGTATCACTATCCGAAGGTTAAGTAAGCAAACTGTTAATTTTATAGTTAATCATATTAGAGAATATTTATAAATCTGCTGATGACAATACAAAATATAAAATTTTAACTACAATAACCTTTTAAATCCTTACTCTCAAAAGTTTGTATTAAAATTTCTTTGTTTGGTAACTGTGCATCATTAAGTTTCATAAAATAGTAACCAATTGAAAAATTATTGTTATCTTCATAATACTTACTACTATGGAGTATCTCAAATGATTGAAACATGTGTGAAGATTGTGCATCTCTACTTGTTAAAGGACTCTCAACTAAAACAAAAAGGTAATTTAATAATTTATACATTCACTTCAAGTAAGAACATTGAAATACTTCTGGGATGAACATTAGAAGAATCTAAAATCGATCATCAATCAGTTATTTGTTCTCTAATATCAAATATTTGTTGGACTCACCATACAAATGTATGAACTCCATGACTCCATGAAGAAACAAACTTATCTTCAAAGTGTCTGTGGCAAATTAGTTTTGTTTTAAAAACTGTACTGGCATTTATCATATCTAAATTAGAATTATTTTTGACACTAAGCCACTTCCTAAATCGTATAATATCTTTATCAGGATTTGGAAAGGCATGTCTAATTGATGACGAATTAGTAGGTTACATTGTAGGATACAACATTTATTGTGAAAAACCATATTTAACTAATTATTATTAATCTGCAAAATACTGTTTGAACACCGCCTGGAACATTTAAAACACAGATCACTGAGTTATGTGATTTATAATTTACAAACTAACAAAAACAAAATCAAAATATAGACGCTAATTAATTACTGACAATTGGCGATTGACAATTATAATTTTTAGCTGTGTTCTAAACCTAAACTGCAGAGAAAAAGTAGAGACAGAGTCAAGCGACATCTGAAGATTAGTATCGGTACTACAAATGACATTAAGTTTAGTTTGACTTTGAGCTACCTACGTAAAACGTCTAGTTATTAATGGTCTGTGCATCAGTCAGTCAACGCTGTGCACTGTCGGCGCGTATAATATTAACGTCTATAATGGTCATACCCTACTTGCTACTCGGAGTCAGACAGCCTGAGTCAGAGAACCTAAATCTGACTACCAGCGTTTATCTTGGACGTACTCTTAAGCCGGCCACTCACGGTACAGCGGCGTTGTTCAACTTCGTCGAGTTCGACGAATTGACAAGGATTTTGATCGTGTGTGACCGTGCATCCAACAAAATCGTACAATTTGATCGCAGACAGACTGGCCTGTCTGTGGCAGAACTGCAGAGTTGATTTCATCAATTTGTTGAGCGTGTGTGACCGTGGTACAGCGGCGTTGTTCAACTTCGTCGAGTTCGACAAATTGACAAGGATTTTGATCGTGTGTGACCGTGCATCCAACGAAATCGTACAATTTGACCGCAGACAGACTGGCCTGTCTGCGGCAGTACTGCAGAGTTGATTTCTTCAATTTTTTTGAACAGCCAATCGCGTTTACGACCAAAATCCGCCATTTTGAAGGCGGCAATTCAAATATTTACAAAATTGATAAAAAATATTCATTAATCCAATTAATTCAGATTTAAAATGATCTGAACAGACTCTTACTAAAATAATTTTTAAAATTAATTTAAAAAATTAATATTATTCATTAATCCAATTAATTCAGATTTAAAATTATCTGAACAGACTCTTGCTAAAATAATTTTTAAAATTAATTTAAAAAATTAATATTATTCATTAATCCAATTAATTCAGATTTAAAATTATCTGAACAGACTCTTGCTAAAATAATTTTTTTTAAATCGAAACAAAACAAAAAAAATTTACTTTTAAATTACAATACATTGCAAAGTAAGGTTAAAAAAATGCAAAACACTTAGCTGGACGGACGTAAACAAAGCAGACGTCACGCATGTAGAGGTGGTTGATCCAAGTATTTTTGTGGATCAGGTTTAACTGATACGCGTATACAAAAAGGCCTGTTAAAAAATACTTGTTTGGAAATCAGTTTGTTATCATTCGTTTAATAGATATCTAAACATAACGTTAACATTATTTGTATTTTGTTAGATTTCTTTATAGTTATTAAAATGACTGTTTAACTTCAAATACCTAAATTACTGTTATTACATTACATTAATAATACATCTGTTGATATTTATCTAAAGCTTTGTAAACGTTAAGAAATGCACGATAAAAATTAAGGACAAATGCAATGAAACAATTAAATTATTTATTTTTTATGTATATTTGTCATCGATATTTGTTGAATAATCCACTGATCGACAAGCTTATAATTTCCTGACGAATATGAATAACAACAAATGAATACGCATAACATGATTATAATAAATTTTAGCAATACTACATGAACAAGTAGAAAATAAATATTTGCAAATAAAATTTTAAATATTTAATAATATATTTATTTTTGGCAATGGTGATTTTATAGATATGGATGAATCAATTTGGCAATGTCAACTTGTTTGTGGTAAGCCCATGATTTTGTGGGAATAACTAGAAAATTATTTGTATTGCTGAGAAATTAATTAATTTCTGTTTCGAAATCTTAGTACATATATATATATATATATATATATATATATATATATATATATATATATATATATATATATATATATATATATATTGTTTGAGTTTAGTTCTTGAACCTTGATATATATTTTAGGGGATTTTCTTGGGCTTAGGTTCATAAAAAAAAATTGGTTTGATACTACGACATTTTCATATATTATATTTCCGACGTTTCGGCAGGAAATCCATGCCTTTTTCAAGAAATAATATTGACTAAAAAAACGTTTCATGGCAGACATAATACGGTTTAAAAGTTAAATTTTTGACTTACCAAGCATGTAAAATACGGTACTAACAAGTACACGTAACAATTAAAATAATATTAAAAACATAGGACATACCCACTAAGTCACTACATGTAAAATGTATTTTAAATCTTATGTGTTTATTGATGTTGGTTTATCGTTTAAACAATCAGTTATTTTAACATAGGCGTTCTGAGATTGTTTTTTATGTGTTTTTAAATTAAGTTAAAATATATTTTGTTTAAATTTTTGACATCTTTTTTATCATTTATGGCGTTGTTATTTTTTTTATTTGTATAGACTCTTGAAGCTCTCTCTTCTTCTTGTTGGGTTTACTTTTTAGGATCTTGGTTTTCTCAAAATCAAATTTATGTTTTTTTTTCGTTTTCATGTTTTGTGAGGGCAGTTGAGTTTTTTTGTCATATTTGTGGGAACGTATTCTTGAGTTAAGTAGCTGACTGGTTTGTCCAATATAAACTCCATCACAATTCGAGCAGGGAATTCCATATACAACATGCGATCTTTTTAATAGAGGGTTTTTGTTTTACAAAACAAATGAGTACAGTACCCGTACCATGGACGTATAAATAACGATCTTCATTTATACGTCCATGACCCGTACTCGTTTATATTGGTGATAGGGATCAGTTCCACAAGTATAAATAAAATACATGTTTCAAAGTAACTGGTACGGGATTAGGTCACCATCCCTACACGCATGTGACGTATTGAAAAGATGGTGGATTTTGGTCGGCGCAGCGATGTGCAAAAACGAGTCCACCTAGTGAGCATACCTTGTTTCCTTATATCATGCTACACACTTGCTTTAATCATATTAGAAAATCGACATGGCTTCATTTAGCGAGAATTTTTTAAGAGAGTTTTTTGAATTATATAAATAACAAGAATGTTTATAGCGAATTAAAAGTAAAACGTATCACGATAGAAACGCCCGAAAACAGGCAATGGACATTTTAATATTAAAGTTCCAAGAAGTAAACAAAGATGCGAATGAAGAGTATGTAAGAGAAAAAATTAACAATTTTAGAACATCCTATAAAAGAGAACTAAAATTAGTATTGCAATCAAGTAAATCGGGTGCATGGACAGACGAGATTTATAAACCTAAATTGTGGTATTTTCCGTTGCTTTCATTTTTAAATGATCAGGATGTACCCCGAAGAGCTATTTCAAATCTATCTGTTGATGACTCAGTGCATCCCTTTTCATAAGCCATTCTTTGCACCAAAATCTACGTTTCATTTTAGGTTTGTTTTTACGCTTTGTTATACACAAAGCAAGAGACGCTAAAATGATTGTTTGATCTGACATGGTCGAGAACCGAACAAATACTGCGGCGCAGTACGGTGTGTGGGCGCACCAGATATGCCAACAAATTGAACAACGCCGCTGTCCGATTTTGTCGAACGACACCGTTGGACCGTGAGTGGCCGGCATTAGATAATATTATCGTCTCATAGGGTTGACTATTTTGTCGTTATTCAATTCTAAACTGGATTAGTCGGGAACAAAGTGATCAATATTTGTATATATTTAGTTAATAAATAAATATTAAATAATTAGTAAAAACCACTGGGTTGTTAAAACATCAAAGACGTGTCCAATTGCACCTTTACTTTGCACGATGATCCTTAATTATATTTACATCTGAAAAAACTCGTACGAGTAACATTATTTTTGTTTTATTGCGCGTTAAGAGTTCAAGAGGTAATTGCAAAATCATTTTTGCAAGATATCGGATGTGATGCAAGAACTTTTATTTATTCTGGTGTAACGGTTTATCTACAATACATTATATCTGGTCACTTATCTGTTTATTTGAGAATAATGGTGTGGTATCAAGATCTTAGACAATATACCTAATGAAATATTCACTACCAAACACTTGAGTTTTATTTACAATGCCAAGAATTAATATACAACAATAGAGTAATATCTGTTGCAATGGTTACAAAAAATTTTGAAATAAAATGTTTGTAACAATAATTTTCACGATATTAAAATTTATTTTATCATAATTAAATGTGAATATTAGACATAATTTTTTTAAACGAGTAAAGAAAAAACTTAGGTTTATTTGGGTTATAGATCAATGTGGAATTAATTATAATGAGAAACTAGAAATGCTAGCTAATAAAGCATGTGTTAATCTATAGATCAATATGGTTATTCCACCAAAGAACTAAAACGCATTTAGACGATAATTCTTTCAATTTTATATTGTCTCATAGAAGCTCTCCTTTTTCGGTAAGGCCCGTTACTCGTAGAACAAATAGTGGATTTCTTACACCAGTCTTTTACATCGTCGGAACTGTTCATCCAATAAAACCGTTCCCGAATTCGCTGAAGGGTCTTCTTTACACCAAAATGCCCTCCTGATGGACTGTCGTGTAACTGACGAAGTACTTCGTCTATTCTGCTCTTTGGGATCACTAACTGTCTTCTCTTCTCTGAACCGTCATCATTTTTCAGGACTCGTTTTAGAAAGCCATCTTCCACGATAAATGAGTCCCACTGGGCCAAATACGTCTTAACTGAGCCTAGGTTTGATATTATTGGCCAAGGTAGTCCACGGTTTTCCTTTTTTCCATTTTAGAATTTTCTGTACAACTGGATCTCTCTCTTGTTCTTCCCTTATCTTGGCAGGCGTCTAGTCGTCGTTGACCATCGTCGTTCTTAGCACTGCTGCTTCCTTGAATTCCGTTTTGTTGAAGTGGGAACACTCTGTTGGGCATGGCCTTCTGGAAAGAGAATCAGCGTTTCGATGGCTAACTCTGGCTCGGTGCTCAATCTTGAAATCATATTCTTGGAGTCGTTCGATCCACCTGGCTATCTGACCCTCTGGATTCTTAAACTGCATCAACCACTTAAGGGCGGCATGGTCGGTTCGGATTAAAAACTTCCTTCCATAGAGGTATTGATAGAAGTGCTCTACTGATTTCACTACTGCCAGAAGTTCTCTTCTCGTGACGCAATAATTCCGCTCAGGTTTTGAGAGAACTTTACTAAAATATTCAGCACTCCTCCAATTCCCACATTACTTGCATCTGTATTTAAGATGAACTCTACTTCTGGCAGTGGATACCCTAAAATTGGTGCTGTGATTAAATTCTTTTTCAAGGTCTCAAAGGCATTTTGGCAGTCTGTATCCTAAGGGTATTCTCTTGCTTCCTCTGTGACTCGCGTTAATGGCTTAGCGATATCCGCATACTTTTTAATAAACAGCCGGTAGTAGGTACATAGTCCCAGAAAACTTCTTGCTTGGTGTTTGTCAGTTGGTTTTGGCCATTCCTTAATGGAATCGATTTTTCCCTTATACATGGCCACTCCTTCTTTACTGACTACATGACCCAGATAATTGACTTTACCTTAAAATAGCTGGCACTTCTTGGGGTTTAACATCAATTGGGCAGCTTTAAGTCGATTTAAAACGTTTTCTAAATTCTTCAGATGGTCTTCAAATGTCGCCCCCAAGACGATTATGTCGTCTAGATAAACTGGGCATGTTTTTCAAGATAACCCTCTCAACGCATTTTTCATAAGCCTCTCAAATGTCGCAGGAGCATTACAGAGTCCAAATGGCATAACGTTGAATTGCCATAATCCAGGTCCTGTGGTGAAGGCTGTCTTTTTTTTATCTACCGGGTCCATTTCTACCTGCCAGTATCCAGACTTCAAATCCAAAGTAGAAAATAATTTACTTTCGGCCAATGTGTCGAATGTGTCATCGATCCGAGGCAGAGGATAACTATCTTTCTTGGTAACATTGTTCAGCAAACGGTAATCCAGACAGAACCTCCATCTTTTTTTCTTAACCAGGACCACCGGAGAGACCCATGGGCTCGTAGAAGGTTCTATCACCCCATCTTTCTTCATTTCCTGAACAATCGTTTCAGCTTCCTCTCTTTTCGCCTGTGGTAATCGTCGAGCTGTTTAACAAATTGACTTAGCATTACCCGTATCAATTTTATGCCAAACAACAGTACTTCTTCCCGTCTTTCCTCCTTTAGGTACGAAAATATCACGATACTGCCGAAGAAATTTTCTTTATTTCCTTTTCTCAATCTGATTCAGAGACTGTCCAGCAACTGTAACCATTTGGTCAAATTTGTCGTTGGAAGTATCAGACGTTGTCGTCTGACGGATTATGGATGTCACAGGTACACAAGCCCTACTTTTGTCTATTTCGTGATGGTTACTGGGTAGTCATTGACATTGATAAGTCTCACAGGAATTTCTTTAGCCGAAATTACCAATTCCTTTCCAATTATGATTCTACGGCTGACTTTGTCGTCATGGTTCCAAGGCTCCATCATAACAGGTGTCCCTTCGTCCACAATTTAACGGCTGCTTGCATAGTGTTGTCATCATGTGGATGGAGAAATACCTCCTCGTTACCAACTTTGATTACCTTATTCTTAAAATCCAATTGGAATCGATGTCAGCAACTATAATAGTATGGACGAACTTTTCTGCTCCAATTCCTAATTGTATCTGGTTTTCTCCGTGAATGTTGGCATTTTCACCCGTAGCAGTCCAAAGTCGCAACCTCGTTGGTAACAGTTTCTTACGGTTGTTTATAACTGTCGGGCGTATAATGGTTCTGGTCGCCCCAGTATCCACCAACAACGTAGGCTTTTTACCATTTATTTCTCCATCTACATATACACTATCTTCACGACATTTCAAAGAAGCTGTTAGTATGAGAGGGTCTTTGGAAAAGTTCTGGGTCAAAGCTGCTCCCCTAAGGCCGACCCGTTCTGGTTTTGTCTTCGGTCTTATGGTCTTTGTTTTCTTGTGTGTCATGCTTTTCACCATATTAACGAGCAGGTCAAGATCTTCATCTTCTTCCTCTTTTACAGTCCTAACTTTACTATACCCACCAGAGGCCTGCGTAGCTGACTTGTATTCGAGGGCGGCGGATAAGAGATCCACCAGCGTCTTGTGATGAGCTAATTGCAGTGTTCTTTGCATTTTATAATCACAAAGACCATCAATAAACGTTTAAACGGCCAACTTTTCCATCATGTCTTCGGGAGCTTCGGGACCTACCTCATATTCTTAAAGAGCCTCATCTTTCTTTTGTCTTCGATTTTTAAGCTGCGACTGATATACATGTTCCAAGTGTTCGTGACCATATCGCATATTTAACGTCTTCTTAAGTTGTTCAAAATCATCCGTCTCCTCTACGGCTATGGTCTGAAGCACATCTAAAGCATCTCCTCGAAGAGCGATAGTCAGGTTTACAGCCTTTTCTTTTTCAGATCATCCATTCGCTCTTGCAGCTGATTCGAACTGTTCCATGACGATTTTCCGTCGAAAGTTGGGACTTTAACATGAACAGAAACTCCACTTCCTTTAAATTTCGGACGTGTTTCCAACATACATTTCATCTCATCTTCTTTTGTCTCTACTGTAATTGGATTGTTTCCTCTCTCTGTTGCCCCTGTTCCCTCCATCTTTCTTTCCATCTCTTTTATCTTTTCTTCGAAGGCCAACATATCGGCAGCAACTTGGTTTTTTAACGAAGACACTCTATCGTCGAGGGCAGACATCTCAGAAATGACTTTAGAGATTTCCAAGGAGATGTTAGCTAAAACTTTGCTTTCTAGGGAAGAATACTTGTTAGGAACTTTGTCTTCTAAGGAAGCGATGTCGCTGAAAACTTTGTTCTCTAATGATGCGATGTCGCCGTAAACTTTGGCAATCGACGAGATGACAGCAGCATGTTTATCTTCAAATATATAAGTTTCCGGATCCAAACCCTCTTCTTAACTAGTTTTTCAACTGCTTGAAAAACCTCAAGTCGTGGATGACTCATCAAAATTGGGGTCCAGAGGTTTCTGTAAACAAGCGTCGAAACGACTATAACAAAAATAGAATTAGTCTTAATATATTTACAGTTGTAAACGCCCTAATTATCATAACAATATTATATTGTAATAAAAATAGAATAAAGACCAATTGTTGGTCTTTGGAAGCCATTATGAAAATGAAATATTTAGTAAAACCGATGAATCTTTATAGGTGGAGAATTTCCTTTAATTCAGGAGTTTATAAATGGCTATATTTTAAGACAATAAGAGTTTAGGAGTCAGAATTCAAGACAATAGTTTATACTAAATAAAAATAATAAACCTAATCAAAACTAAATAAAAACACTCTTAGAATAAAAAAAATATCAAACAGTTTAAAGAAAAGATACAATCAAACAATACAAAACAATAAATCAAAAAAGTATATAAAAGCATAGCAAAAATAATTTTAGACGTTGTTTAACCATCGGAAAAGTGTGTACAAAATGGTATAAGTCAACCACTTTATATGTGCGGCTGAGTTCCTTCAAAATTTCGAGATTAAAAGATGCACTGTGGATGGAGTAAAACTTCTTAGATGTTATTCGGTCTATATTTTTCGTGGATGAAATATATAACCAATCTTTTTCCAATAATTTAAATTCTTAGAAGGTTATAATAATTTTTAATTGAAAATGGCTTTACTCTGAATGTTTATTTTAGACATTAATATTTAAAATGTAATAGAGGTGACTTTCATATTGAATTTACGTTAAAAAATAAACAAATTTTGTAATGACTTCAAACATTCCCAACGAATGTATGGATTGCGCGATGATACGAATAGTATTATTCGATCAATGCAAACTATTTTTTATGGAGTAGGAACGATGGTTACACGATGAAGTAGATAAACTCGGTATAAGGTAAAAAGATAGTGACTACCTTTTTTTAATTCTGTTTAGTGTTGTTTAGTTTTTGTGTATTTTAATATTCTGTGTTGTTCTTATATTTGCATGCATAAATATAATTATAAAAAGGCAAACAATCACAGCTAAACTAGTATTAGGATAGTCAAATGCATATTAAACTGTTCATTTTTTGCTTTTCTATATTTACAATTTTACATCTAATAAGTAAATTTATTATTATATAGACCAATACATATTTTTTAAATCTATGTTTTAAATATATTAATAATTAGTTAAATTATTATTTTAAATAATCTTTTAACACAATTATGTTAAAGGACATGCTATCGACAAATAATCTTTTTTAATCTCATTTTTTTTATTGCAATGTCGACATACAGTCAAACGCATCTGGCTTAATTTTGATTTGTACAGACAAATATTGATCGACTTGTAACATTTATGTGAATTGTCTTTCTTTTTTGGCTCTTCATTACCCACTATCATTATTTCCTTCAACACTCCTAACAAATTTACTCAATTGGTCTCTACTTTCAACTTTTCCAAAAATTTCGCAAAATAAGTGCTTCAATAAATTCTAAATTTATTTCGATCATCTGGTTGAGGATCGATCTCTTGGTCTTCTCCACAGAACGTTTCTAGAAACAATTAGTCTCTCCACATCATCGTCACCTCTGCGAACCACGTGTGGACAACCTTTTTTAGTGTCGTTAAGAATGGAAATGAAAATGGAGATGTCTAAGGTATGCGGAGCATTCTTCTTTAACACTACTGTCTCAAAGGCATCAATTGTTTACAGTTCTTTTAAGCGAAAAGTCCAAGTTTCTGCCCCGTATAAAAATATTGCGAATACAAGTATATCCACCAGTCTCATTTTAGGCTTCCAAACTTTAATAAACGATTCATCATATTTTAAAGCAAATCATTTATATTGACCTTGCATTAGTTTTTAAAGCGAAGCTTCTATACTGGCATTGTATTACTTTTTTCTCTACAGTAAAATGCTGAGGCGAGTGTCAGAGAACTAGCGCCGCGAGAAGGCGTCACCTTCGCTTCGAAGCTTTGCGCTAATTTACTGTAACATATTTTTTCTATATAGTAAAATGCTGAAGCGTGGTTCCCTACATTGATTGACTACTTTCGATCAATTGGATTCTAGTTAGAAATAAGAAAATATAGATATTAAATAAAAAGTATAAAATTAAAATAATATCTGGCAATAAAAGTTGTAGTAAAATAAACAGAAGAAAAAAGATGGTACAGTGGGCATTACAGTAGACTAGAACGAAGCTTCATACTGTTTTTTGTATTTTTAAAATTTTAATACTATTTTTAAAATTGAATAAAATAATTTTATTGTTTATATATTAAACAAATTATGTTACATAAAAATAATAGGTAATGTGAATTTAAAAAAATAATAAGTACAAAACTTCAGAATGAAATAAAGAGAGGTTGTTTTTAATAGAAATGTGCAAAATTTATGTTTTTTTCTTTGTAACTGTCTTTTTTTTGACGTATGATATATCATACGCTGGGCAATGAAGGACACAATATTTCATAAGATATGTTTTATTTTAAAATATTTACAACGTGTGATATTTGACAAAACATTTCTCGGGATGAAGTTCTACATTACATTTAATGCATCGATATTTGGTACACTTGCCACATTTGCCGCACCTTCGTTGTTTTTTAATATTGCCCACCAAATGACCCACATTATCCAAACGAATTTCATCAGCAACATGTTTTGAAGATTTTGGACGTACTCCACGTAGTGTTGATATATCTAGAGCTATCAGCTGGGCCTCCAAAATTCGTTTGTAAAATTCTAATAAAGAAATTGCCTCAATGTTGCGGTAAAGAAGCCACATGTTGACTATTGCCCCATTCAAGCAAAATCTAAATATCGCCCAATGCCATTTTTTGGATCGAATTCGAATCCTATATAAACCTGTTAGCTTATCGAATTAGTCTACACCATCCATTCCCTTGTTATACATTTGCTTTCCTCGGATTAACTGTTTCATTGAAAGATGCCCATAATACGGCTCCATCGCTTCGTCCACTGAGAAACTTCCGTTCACTGTCTGGAGGTAATGATGAAAAAGTTCATTTAGATGGTCAATTAGGGGTTGAACTTTGAATGCTTTATTGGTTTGTTGGTACAACGTACCTATTATCGTTAAAGTGTAAAAATCTATAAATCTGTTCCAATCTGTTTCGACGTATTACTTACTAGATGTGAGTGAGAGTCCCCTCGACATTCCCAATACATTCTTCTAGAAGGCAGTGGATGGTATCCAGAGAGAATAAGGATGCCGAAGTATTTATATAAATCATCAACGGACAAAGAGAAAGGGCAGGATTTTTGTGAAGCATACTTTACCGTTTCTTTGCAAAGATAGTCCATAAATTTTTCATTAAAAAATAATTAAAACACATCGATTGGCTTCAAATTTTGTTGTCTTCATTTATTTAGTATATGGGGTTCTATATTGTTTTTGAAAACATCATTTATAGCTCCTTTCTCTAGTTCTTTTTCTTCCCACTTACGATCGATTCTTTTCATAGATTTTTTTCTGTTTTCAGAAGTTTCTGAAATTTCTGCAACCTCCCTTTTTCTTTTCTTACCTGATTCGTTAGTTTTAGCCATAGTTGTATTTGACATCACTGTTTTCTCAATTGCTGTATTTTTTCGAGAAACAGCTGTAATATCCATGCTTTGAGACAGTGTACCTCAGCCAATACTTTGAAAAGTGTAATTGAACTGGTCTTCCTCATCACTTCCGGCATCGTCTCTGTCATAATCATTTCCATCATTTGGATAATACAACGTGAGTTGAACTTCATCACACTGGTCAATTTCCTTAGCCAAAGTATCGTCATCTTCTAAACTCTCATATATTTTCAACAATTCCTCTGCATCTTTGGGATTATTAGGATTATATTTTTTCGTCATTTTTTCTAAAACAGAAACACTATTGATTAGTTACCATAAGTGCCCAGCGTATTATATATCATACGCAAGAATCAAAGATCTTCAAAATACTCACTAGTATAAATTTCAATACTATTTATATCACTATTCGATATTTAGAAGCCTTTCTAGTTGAACAGTACAAAATATTTTTCAAAATAAGCCAAGAAAGTCATACAAACTCTACTAAAATGAAAACGGTGTACTATAATATAACCTAAGAAAACTTGGCGCAAAACTAATCACTCTTCACCGCCAAGCGGTTATAAATTTCTCATTTTATGATAAACAGTTACCTTCTATCATCTACTCTGTAACCTATATTGGGAAAACAGCTAATTTATACTTTTTTTTCTGACTAGTAGATGGCGAAATATGTAGCAGTGTCGTATTACATAAATACGGTGTATTACATAAAATACGGTGGGCATTAATGGGTTAAGAAGACATGTCCTCTGACAAATTCTGTTAAATTCGTAGGAAATATTGAACTAATCCATAAATATATATACATATCATTTCGTAGTAAATTTAATTATAATATGGACTAAATAAGATGTTTAAGAAGAATAATTGTATTTATATGCAACTATTTTATTTTTTATTTATTTTTAAAATTTCAACAGGTAATTCAATACTGTTATTAATTGGATGACATTTATAACTTCTAAATTTTAACAATCGTCACGAATCGAATATGTTATTGACAGATATTCTGTTAATTTCTTACTTGCCTTTTATTTGCTGTATTTTGTGAATTATTTTTTTATATTTATATAAACGTGCGTAGAATAAATATATGATGACTAGAAACTAATTAATCGAGTATGAATATAATTTGTTATTCTGATTTTGAAATGTCTAATAATTTTTTACTTAATAATTTTCGTTCAAACTAGATTGAAATTTTATTTTTAAACACCTTGTTAAGTTTATATAATAACTAAATTTACTATAAAATTATGTTCATTTATATTTTATTAATAATTTAATATTTAGGTTGGCTTTGACGGGCCTGTCGAAAGTAAACAACGCATGCTTTGTTGATACGTTAGCAGGCGGCATTAGGATCAAACAGAATAATATTAGTACATTGTTTACCGGGTAGGAAAAGCTTAACATTCCTGGACGACTGTGAAGATTGCTAAGTCGAGGCGCAAGCCGAGACTTAGCAACACAGAGTCCAGGAATGTGGCTTTTCCTACGAGGTAAACATACTATTTTTCCGCAAATCGTTTAAAATTCGACAGATATTGATTGATTTAAAAAAAACGCGATAATTTTATTCCCAAATAAATGGTGCTTTGAAATTCCTAATAAAATTACTTGGGTTACTATGGAAACGTATTGAGGTTGAATTGTCAAACTTGACGCTTATGTATGTAGAACACTAACAACTGTACGGAAATATCATTTCCTTACAGTAAGGAAATGACATTTCCTTACAGTAAGGAAGTCCTGACTTTTTCTTCAAGAAATTTTGACAGGAATGTCAAAATTTCCTGGCGATTTGCGGAAAATTGTATTATTTAAATATAACATACCTAATTTGTTTCAAATATATTTTACTCGTACAGATTGTTTAAAATTGTTTAAAATAATGTAAAGTATGTATAATGTATAAATAAATATATAAAGAAAAATAATAAAATTAATTCCTTTAATTTCAAAAATAATATTTAAATTTTAGAAATAGTATTGAGAAAACATAGTATTGAGCTTTGCCCTAGTCTACGATACCACCTTTTTTGTCATACCAATGAGTCACCAAACTTCTGCTTCGTAGTTGCTCTCATCAGTTATACTAGATCCGAGATAGATAAAGCTCTTTACTGTCTGCTATTCCTGCAAGTGGTTAAGCAGCTGCAGAATATTTGAGTTGTCTACCATCAACATTTACATCTTTTAATTTTAAGACTAATTTTTTTGGATTGCAACCTCGGCAGGATGTCTAACATTTCTTGTTTATTTGTTGCTATAAGTGTCGTGTCATTTTAAGTCTCTTGTTCATTCAGACACCAATGTTTACTGACACCAATTATTTGGGAGATATAATCCACGTTGTCTTTACAGCATTGCGTTCGTATTACTTTCGTTAATGCTATTTATTCATCGTTCGTCCCAAATCTAGTTTTATGGTCTTTTCTATATCAAATCACACTCCAAGTCTCATCAATTATTTATTAATATGTTGAAACTGGTTTCGTAATTTTTTTTTTTCAAGTCCTTTTAGTTAGATCCAAGTTATTTTGTCTATGAGATAGATCCACGTGTTCCTAGTATCATTATTTACTTAATCTAAAGAAATATTTTCTAAGTGTTATGGAAATGCATTGAGTTTAATTAATCTTCTTAGGAATCTACTTTAAAGGACTTTAAAATAAAGTTATATGATTATTACTAGAAGTTGACCGTAAGTTCCACATTATTCACCTGGGTATGTTTTAGAGCTGATGGCCGAACCCATCTTGATCTTATTAGAATGCAGTTTCTGTGATTTCTTGTTCATCCACATTTCCCTAGCTTAGTCCATTTTTGCCCAATACTCCTCTAATATTTTCTTTAGATGACTCGATTTTTAGATTGAGACTTCATTTGTTATTGTATTATCTGGGACTGAGAAAAAGACAACATTGCCAGGATTTGTTTTAAAATAAATTTTACCTCTCCACTAGGTTTCTAAGAATCCCACTATCAAAATGTTGTGTTTTCTTTATTGGTAGCTTTCTTGGTGTTTTGGATTGATTTCTGAATGTTTTGAGTTCCAGTTTTTTAAAACTTACTTAAATTAAGAATAGGTTTAAATTTGTTCATATAATAGGATATTTCACATCATCTGACTCGGAACCGAGATAAAGCTGAGGGTAAATCGAGTCTCTACACATCCTATCAATAATTTTTGTTTCCACCATATTGGAAGAAATTTTGTTGGGAATATTAAGTATGTTTCCTCATTGCTTTCTGCACCGCTGTATATGTACCTTTTTTTGGCTACCACTGACGACGCATGATCAGTTTTGGAAAAGCCAGCTGCCACTGTCCAATCTATCGCCATGTCTGGCTATCCTCGGTTAGTTTTGCTCAGACCAATAATGCAGTTACCCTAAGTGTGACTGTTTGGACTTCAAATACCACGCCAACGTCAGAATTGTAAATGTTAGAATAAATTGATCCTTTCAAGTTGACAAACACGTTTTTCATTCTGTCAAAGTTTCAATTAATTTATTCAAGTTTATTCAACAAGAAGTTTATAACCATCGCAAATATACAGTCCAACTTTCATGGTTTCTTCTAATTCCTTCATGGTTGGGTTTCTTCTTCACAGGATTTGGTTATTAACAAGAAAAATATAATTCATAATTTCAAGTAATCAACCTAAATTTGGCGTTCATACATCGAGAAAGCAAGTATTGTTGTTCTATCAAAATATTCAACAGTTCTCTTCGAAACGGAAATCAACATTTAGCTGCCTGCTCAACTCGTTTGGATCGTCCCATTCCAATTCCTAACAGTAATACCTACTTTCTTTAATGCTGCGGTAAATCCAATTTAATATAGCCCATTAAGAACGTATCGGTCTGGTGCTGTTAAAGTATTACAAAATCATACAAAGTAATATCTTTTTTAACTTTTCTATATTATAATTTTCTTTGTTTTTCATTCAATATAATTTATTATTCCTAATATTTAACTTGAAACTAATAAAATGTCAATTGCAATGCTACGTAGGAAACAGTCAGTAGTCAAAACAAAATTAACAAACTTTAATAATTATTTAGATAAAATAAAAGTTTTGGACGAGCAGAGTCTTCCAGTAACGGAAATAGAAATACGTCTTTCTAAAATAAATAATTTAATAGAAACGTTTGAAAATATTCAAGATGAAATCGACTGTCTGGAAGATTTTGTGTCTGAAAATGATATTAGTTCAAGGGTAGAGTTTAAAAATAGTTTTTATTCTGCAGTAGCATTAGGAAAAGTACTTATATCAAAATCTGTCATTGTCATCATCAATCATCATCAATATTTGTCCACTGCTGAAGGTGGGCCTCCCGTAACATTTTCCACCTATTTCTATTTGAGCTTCCTGCATCCAGTTTGTGGTGATGCGTTTGATATCATTCATAAATTATCTGAAATATCAAACAATTTAAGCCAAAATTGTTCAATTAATGGTAACCATAGCAACATTAAATTACCTACAATAGAGTTGCCTAAATTCTCAGGTCACTTTGAAAACTGGCTAGATGTATGTCAATTGTGTCAAAATTCACAAAAAATTTGTAATTGTCCAGAGTTTCTTAAAATTATCTGTAACGGAAAGAACATATGAGGCAAAAAGTCAAAAATTATGTTTGAACTGTTTACATCTGGGGCATATAAATAAAAATTGTCAAATGGAAAAGGAGTCATGGAAAATGTCAAAATGTGGTATGAAGCATCATACACTACTTTATGTTGAGTTTTCTAGTTCTTCACATGCTTCAAGTGCACCTTCAAATCCACAGCATGATTCTTCATGAGTCTCCAAATGCTCCCATCACTCTTTCTTTCTGTTTTTCCAATATTCAGGTATTACTGCCAACAGTTACTTTTCTTATTAGTGATGCTCATGGCCGTTATCATTCGTGTAAGGCTATTTTAGACTCTGGTTCACAATCAAACTTTATTTCTGATGAACTGTGCAACAAGTTGGATATAAAAAGGGAACATGTGAATATTACTGTTTCTGGTATCAGTCAGGTACACTTCCCGTCTTATAAAACTGGTACATTTTTTTTTCCAATGTAAACCTGTGTTCAGACTGTACACAATGGTTCGTGAATCAATTCATTGTTGCCATCACAGATAACGGAATTGCACTAAATCTAAACGAAAATAAAATAACGTTTAAAAATGTATAAGTAAAGTGTTTAGATAAATATTATTTTTATCATTAACAACAAAAAACGGTATCTAATAAATTTAATAACCAGAGAGACGGTTGAGTTAATGTCCAAAATGTTTGAAGAATTTTTTAATAATGGAGATATATCAAAATATTATTTCAGCAGTTTCGAATTGTAATACATATATTTAAATTCCTCATTTGTTCACTGTAAAAGTTATTCATTTTGTATTAATTTCAAATAAAATTTTTAATTTTTCCAGTATGTTTTATTTATTCTAGTATGCCACAACTCAATACAGATTTGTGCTACACTTTAAGAGAGACGAATGATACCTTTCGATTTTAAATCAAACGTAATAATTTAAAGTCATGTCTAGATTTATTATTATCTAAATTTATTTTTGAGTATCTAAAATATTTTCATAAATTATAATTAAACACGATTCAAGTCCTACTTTTAGCTGGTTTGATATAATATATTCGTTGTTCTGGCAACGTTGCTCTAGAAATAAGAATGACATATATGTGACAATATCAACTAACACAGCTTGAAAAACACGATTTTTGGTTATAAGAGTTGTACCAGTTTTTTATGACGCGAACGGTACCTTTACGTATCAGTTCTATATGTTCTGTCTCTATTCAAGCAACTCATTCTAATTTCAATGTCCCAATCTCTTGTTTGGTAGTAGAAGAAATATGTAACTTAATTCCAAGATTTCATATAGATACCACCGTACTCAATATACCTCAAAATGTACGTTGAGGAAGATAGTTTGACCATGCTGTTCTAAAGAAAAATAGTTTGACTACTAACCTTCGTGTCGTCTTTGACGAGTCATTCACTTCTACTGGATTATCATTAAATGATATTCAAATGGTTGACCCTAATGTACAAAGCGACTTATTTTCAATACTTCTTCGCTTCAGGCAGCATTTATTTGTAGTTTCTGCGGACATAGTTAAAATGTACCGATAAGTTCTCATTGCTCCTGAACACCGAAATCTTCAACAGATCTTATGGCGATTAGATCAATCAGAAGATTTATGTAAATATCAGCTAAATACAGTTACATATGGTACCGCAGCTACTTCATTTCTTTCTACTAGGTGTCTTCGACAACTTTCAATAGAATCTGCCACAGAGTTTTCTGAAGCATCGAAGATAATATCTTTAGATTTCTATGTAGATGATCTTCTAACAGGATCTGATTCGCCTTCGGATCTTTCACGTTTATGCTCCGAAATTACTACCATTCTTGATCGTGGTTGTTTTCCACTTCGTAAATGGGTTTCTAATAATCTTAACATAATCGATAGTATTAATTCTTCTTCTATCTCTTCTACTGATTCTAACTTTCATCGCATTGGAGAGATAACCAAACCGTTATGTATTCTATGGTGTTATGAGTCAGATACCCTCATGTATCATATAAATGAACCCACATCTAATTTGGTAACTAAACGTTCAATCCATTCTCAATTGCACAAATCTATGATCCTTTGGGTCTTCTTGCACCTTGTGTAATAAAGGTAAAAATATTAATTTAAAAATTGTGGTTGAAGAACTTGGATTGGGATCATTCAGTAGCAATTAGCATTTATACTGAATGGTCATCATTCAGACGCCAACTTTCTTTTCTAAATGAACTTAAGATAGTCTGATAGCAGAGAAGCTATTAGGCTTCTGATTCTTTAGAATAAGCTTATGGAGCTTGTATATATGTTCGTAGTGTTAATTCTTCTGGAGTTGTTTGTGTCAATCTTCTTTGAGCAAAAAGCAACGTTGCGTCTCTTAAGAAAATAATTCTTTCTCGACTAGAAATTTGTGGAGCTCTTATTCCTTCTAGGTTAGCCGCCAAGGTTATTGATTCATTGACTATTAAATTTCATGATATGTTTTTCTGGTTAAATTCCACTATAGTTCTTGGATGGATCAATACACCACCAAACGTTCTTAAAAAAATTGTTGCAAACAGAGTGTTAGAAATTGTCTCCAATACCAATTCCAGCAAGTGGTTTTATGTTGGTACGAAGCAAAATCCTGCAGACTTACTCACTAGAGACCTTAAACCTTCACTTCTACATTCTTCTAGCTTGTAGGAAGGTCCCAGTGTTTTTCTGTGGATCCCTTTGACATACCAATTCAACCTGTTTAATGCAATAAAGATCTACCTTAGTTAAAGATAGAATCCATATCAATGAAAGTATCTACTATAGAATTACTTTCTTTTGAGCGTTTTTCCAATTTCAGCCGCTTGCAGCGCAGTTACGCATATTGCTTTAGATTGATTCATAATGTCATCATCATCAATTAGGCCTCCCGTAAAATTTTCCACCTATTTCTGTCTTGAGCTTTTTTCATCCAGTTTGTGGTGATGAGCTTGATATCATCCGTCCATCTAGTCGGTGGTCGTTCTCTGCTTCGATATGCATCTTGCCTTGGTCGCCATTCCAGAATATTTTTGGTCCATCTGTCATCCGTTAATCTGGCAACATGTCCGGCCCAAGCCCATTTAGCCCTGGCTATTTTTTCAACTGCATCTGTGACTCCTGTTCTTCTTCTTATTTCTAGGTTTGGTATTTTATCTCTGATGGTAATACCTAATATTGATCTTTCATAATGTAAAATTCTCGAATCATTCACTTAGACAGTTTGGTTCCTTTCTCGTTTGAAGGATTGCAAAATTCCGAAAGATATGTAGTTAAAGTAGTTCAAAATCAAGCCTTTAAGCTTGAACTCAAACACCGTCATCAAAGGAAATTCTCCATACTAAGTCTAACATAATTTCTTTACATCCTTTCATCGATAATGATGGTCTTCGTCGTGTACGAGGTAGACTTAGAAATTTATTGTTTAGTCAGGATATAAGACATCCTGTTCTACTTCTTTCCAGTCGTCATGTTACCAAACTTCTCTTTAAGGACATTCACATTCGATCATTACATTGTGGTCCTCAGCAATTGTTATATCTCATGAGAGAAAAATTTTGGCCAATTCATGGTAAAAACATTGCTAAGGCTGTTGTTCGTAACTGTGCAGCTTGTTTCAAGGCTCATCCTTCTTCTGTTATTCAAATAATTGGTAATCTTCCTGCAGCCCGTGTACAGCTTTTATTTCCTTTCGCTGTTACTGGGGTTAATTAAGCCGGTCCGTTGTTTCTTAAGGACAGGCGAGGACGTGGCTGCAAGACTTATAAGGGCTATGTATACTTATTTGTATGCCTCAGCACAAAGGCCTTACACTTAGAACTTGTATTAGATCTTTCAAGTAAACCTTTTTTGTTAGCCTTAAAAAGTTTCATTTCTCGCAGGGGCAAACCCATTCAGCTGATGTCAGATAATGGATCAAATTTTACTGGTGCATTCAATGAACTCAATGCATTAAGTGAATTTTTAAAATTAAATAAAGATAAAATTAAGGATCAATGCAATCATAACTAAATTTCTTGGAAGTTCATTCCATGTTATACTCCTCACTTCGGTGGTATTTGAGAGTCAGGGGTCAAATCAATGAAATCACATAGGAGAAGATTTTTCTTCAATTCTTTACTGACTTATGAAAATTTTCAAACAATTATTGTTCAAATAGAAGGAATACTAAATGTTGACCTATTTCTCCTCTTTTCAATGATCCTTCCGATTTGAATCCGCTAACACCTTCTCACTTCTTACTTGGCCGACCAACCAACTCAATTCCCGAAGTCGACATATCCAATGAAGGGGAAACTCGTCTACAGTTACACGAAAAGCTCCAGTTCTATCAGCAACATTTCTGGAAACGGTGGTCTTTAAAATATTTTTCAGAACTTCAGCAGAGGCAGAATTTGAAGGTGAATCGTTTCAACGTCCAGATGAATACCTTAGTTCTCATCAAAGACAGGCAGCTACCACCCAAGAAATTGCTTCTTGGTCGAGTACGAGATCTTCATCCTGGAAATGATGGCGTTACTAGGGTTGTGTCAGTGCAGACTGAAGACGGTGTTCTTCGGAGGACAGTGTCAAATATATGTCCTCTTTCGGTTGAAATGGACAAATAGTGTAAAAGTACATTTTAGAATAAACTCTATTTTAGCTTATGTATGTATATTTCACCTTATGTATGTATATTTCACCTTATGTATGTATTTCTTTTTTGCTATAATGTAAATTGTTTTGAAAGTTACCTCTTTTTAGACTGTTTAGCATGTTTAGACTTCAAATTACACGTCAATGTGGGAATTGTAAATGTCAGAATAATTGTTCCTTTCAAGTTGACAAACACGTTTTTTATTCTGTCAAAGTTTCAATTAATTTATTTAAGTTTATTCGACAAGAAGTTTATAACCAGCGCAAATATACAGTCCAACCTTCATGGTTTCTTCTAATCCCTTCAGTGGCACATGGAGCCATAAGAGAGAGGTGAGTGTCGCTCAATGTGGTCGTTCTGAAAAAAAGGAGATACACCTCTATACCACACACCCCAAGTATATGTGAGTTGTATGAAGATAATTCACCAATTGATTTTTTAAGTTGTTACAATTATTTTTTTGTTTCTGATCCGAGTCAAATATGGTTCGGCTAATAATGTATTCGCAGTCAAGATTTCAACTACATACATTTTATATTACATGAATTTAAGTCCGAGTATGAAATGCTTACTTCACCTCTGCTACGCAATGTATGCGTGAAATTAAACTGAATTTAATTTTTTTATCTAAATAACTAAAATGATACAGAAAAGAAACAATTGAAAATAAAAATAATGGTACGGAAACTTTTTGTAAATTCTTAATTGTACGAATTCCATGATATATTGTTCCACACTAACCTATCTAACTAACTGTTTAAAACGTTTTTGATCAGTTTATTCTCAAACTGTGGAGAAAAGCTTGCAGTTGCTACATTTCACTAAGTTTTTAGATGATGAGGCCAGGAAGTATGTGGTCTTCTCGGGTTTATCTTACAAAACACTTTTTTGTCAATATACTTACAACGTATCGTTGTACAAAGTACAGTTTTTGGCAACTCGCTATGGTAGAACTGGAATTATGTAGCAATTAAGTGTCCAACGTTTTATTGTTATGCGGACGTTTTACTGGTATATTGTAACGAGTCCGTTACTTAAATAATCGTTTACCTTTTTTTTGTGACTGAAATCTTTTAATTCTAAATTAAATTCATATTTGAAATATTCTTAAACTAAATATTTAAATAACTCTCAGTAAATTTTATTCTCCAAGGTTGGCAATAAATCGCGCCACCTGGTGTAAGATTCTGAAAGTACATCCACTTGACGGCTGTAGAACCGTAATAGAATCACTTGTTGACTGGATTTGATCAAAGGAAGATCCATGGCCTGGAATCTTATATGAATAACCTTGAACATTTCCCCCATCACTTTGACTCCAGTCAGTTAATAAAGAGAGATCACAGCCTATCTCGCTCACGAAGACTTTAACCAATCATTTTATTTTAACACCATCGCTGAATGTCACAAATAAAATAATCAAACGAAGCTTAATTCCGCCATGTCAATTCCGTCAAAAGTAATGACAAGTTGATGATTGATATTTGTATATTTTCGACTTTCGTTCATTTTCGTCTTCCACGTGCTTTGGCTTGTTTACAGTTTTCATTTTTAATTTAATTATCTTTAACTTTCGTTTGTATTTAGTCTTATTAATTAAAGTTGGTTCCTTAGTTTTTAAAGTTTAGTTAGTTGATATCTTAGTTTTTCATTTTTAATTTAATTTTTCTTTAACTTTCGTTTGTAATTTAATCTCAGTAATTTTAATTTAAGTTGGTTCCTTAGTTTTTAAAGTTCGGTTAGTTGATTGTTTAGTTTTTTCAGTTTAGTTTTAGTTGATTCCTTAGTTTTTAAAGTATGTTATAGTTCCTATAAATAAAGATTTTCGTCTCTCTACAAAACTTGTGAAAAAGCAGATAGGTATTGTCACATCACTCACGATATGTGAGATTGTTCCATTGGAAAATAATTAAATATTTTGAATTTTCCACTAAACTTTAATTAGTACCGAAATAGCCCACCAGAGGCGCTAAAGGGATAAAATTAATAATTAACCATTTGAATTTCCCGCCAAATGTGATTAGTATTGACTCCGCTCACCAGTGGTGCTAATAAACCAAATTTATATATAGAGTTGCCTATCTATCTGTATATACTATATTATTTATCTATGGGAAGATCGGTTCGATCACAGTGACGGCTGGGACGTGCCATTTTTCATGAATTTAGTTTAAGTTTATTTTTTTGTGAAGAGCTGTTTGATTTAGAAGTAACCATTTTAACAAAAGACCAAAATAACCAAGTTGTTTTGTACGAGAATACTTTCAGTTGGATCACACCAGCCGGTAAGATTAAATTATAAATAAATTATAAGAAAAAACCCTTCATGTCATCCGCCATTGATAGTGAAATTCAGATCTATTTTAATTCCTTCTTGATAGGTATTTCATATATTTTATACATGTCATATTTCACCTTATTTCATTAAAAAAAAATGTTTTATACCTAAATATATTACAAGTATTAGATTCTATATCTATCTCAAATTTTATTTCCTTTCAAGGATGAAAGCAAACAATTATTTATTTCAATTTTACACCATTTAGACCGGCTTATATTTCTTTTTGTTTTCCCATTCTATAATATATAAAGATCATGCTTTCCGTTAAAACTAGCAATTTAATATATCCATACTTTACAAAAACATTGTCACACCATTCCAAGGTCACTATTTACCGAAAACCATTAAGGTTTTTACCTCAATCTAAGGTCACTTGTTGACATTTCTTGTATCGCCTTTCAAGGTTAATAAATCTTGTGTTTTTCCCTACCTTTTTGTATGTACAAAGGACATGAAGTGACACAATTGTTCCTTTTTTTTTAGCCTACTCCCAGAAATCCAGTTACAAGTCAGGGAAGAAACCTTTTAGTTTTTTTTGGGTTATATTTACTAAGACAAGGGGAAGAAATTTTAAGTTTATGGGCTTTTATTTGGAATTTAAGAAGAATTTGAAGGACGTATTTGTCTAAGAGTACCTTTATACATGGAATCCAGGTTTGGTGTATCTTTACCCATCTGAGTCTAGTTCTTCACCGGATCATCTTTCAGGGCAACCTACGGAAACTGGCAGGACGAACTTATTTTGATTTTTTTTTTGTTTGTCATTCAAGTATTTTATATAACTTTTGCTAATCCTCTTTAAGGTTTTAACTTTTGGTTCACTTGTAATTTAACTATATATCTTTAATAATAAATACATTCAATTTTCTTAAAACAAAAATCATTATAACTTAATTTAATTATTTATTGTCTACCAAGGGATGAGGTTATAACTCTCCCTTAAATCTCTCTTTGTTAGGTTATCGTGTGCACACATATCCAGAGAGTTTTCACTTAAAAATTTGAACAATTATTGAACGAAAACTAAACTATTAGTGTATTTTTATATTTATTATTTATACATTATTATTGAGTATAACTTTTGTCACAATTTGAAATTAAGAGGTATATCAGGGGTAAATTGTTTGATAATTATAATCAGGGATTTTACTGTAAATATAGCTGTTACTGTACATAAGAGGTGGTGGGTAATATATAAGCATTTAAAATAGTCTGTACATAAGTTTGGTAATTATTAAAGTTGTAATTAAAAATTTAATATTTCAATTAGTACCTATTTTTCATATTTCAGCAATACAAGATATCTCGGAAGAAAACATTTAACTTCCTGGCGCCCAAGCGTTCAGTAGAGCAACTTTTACCTTTCATCTGTTTATTTCTTGGTGGTTTTCTTATCATTAGTTCTTATATATTACGGTCTCTGTAGGGCATGCAAATTGGCCGAATCCTTTTTTATATTTAGGCTTTATTTAATTCCTTTTATACAATTTATTTCTATCTACTTAATTCCCTTCCATTTTCTGTTACTCCACATATCAGTTCGTTGGTGTATCAAGGTACATTTTAGAGTTTATCCTTTTGCTATACTGTATAGAGTCATCCAGACTCCCTTATCACATTTTTGTTACATTACCGCCCAACGTGGGCATTTGTTATATTTGTCACAATATACGTAATAAAGTCTGAATGTTTAGGTTAGTAACCTTAAAATATCTCCATTAGATAACATTTACTAGTAAGTAAGTAACTGCGATAACGTTACAATGAAGCCTTGGATACATTATCCATTCGTTTTTTAATAGAAAACCCATATTTTGCCTGTCAAAATTAAATTGATAATGAAATTTTAAAAAGGCAATACGTATCAGTATTGTCTAAATTTAGTAGTTCTTGGTAAATTAGTTAGACAGTTTCAAGAAACCATGTTTAATTTTTAAGAGCATAAGCAAAGCATTGGTTACCTAAATAAAAAACAGTTTACATAAGATTCTTAAATTAAAATCTAGTTATTTCTTAGCAAGAAACCAAGCTTTGTTTAAGTTAACGTAGCATGTTTTCAAGAGTTTCAGGTCAAATGACATGAATTTCAGTACGAATTATTTCCTTCAGTTCGTCAACATTACGTCGAGTGACATATACTTTTAATTCAGTATATCCCACAAAAAGACATCCAGCGCAGTGAGGTCTCTGGCCATTCTATGAAGCCACTACTCCCATCAATTGATTTGGATATATTTCGTTCAAATAATTATGAACGGTGACATCGTATTGGGGAATAACTCCGTCTTATTAATAACACAGAGCTTTATTTGGGATCTTAATTCTGGTACTATTTGCTTTATCAACAAGTCAATATTATTGCACTAGTAAATATTTTCTACCAGTGAAACTTCTGTCTATTAAAATTTATCTTGTTCTTATTTTTATATAGACATAATAAAAAGCAAAAGTGCAAAAAGTAACGTTAGCCCCTGGTCAAAGTGCAGATGATCCTGTTGATTGCTTTTGTTTGTTTGTGGACACTAAAATTGTAAACGAAATAGTAAATTTTACAAATAAAGATGCCGAAAAAGTGGAAAAGTCCTGGGGATAGAAAACTGGAAATATTGCGACTCTACAGACTTATATGCCTTGATTGGACTAACTGCAGGACACCTAAGTGTTAACATCTATAATGTAGATATACTTTCGATAAGTTTTATGGACCTACTATATTTAAAGCTACCATAGGGTCCAAACGATTCAAAAATTTGTCAAGATTTGTTTGATTTAACGATGAGGTTAATTAAATTTATATCAAGAATAATTTGTTTTTACTTTCTATTCTTAAAAATGGTACCTGAAAGATTAGAAGTATTTTAAATTAAAAACAAATTGTTATAGATTAGTCAATTTCAAGGAGCACTGTATTAGTAAAATTAAAAAATAATTAAAAAACAACAAAATAATTAGTTTACTTGAATTTATTGCTAGCAACCCATCTACATTACACTAGTATATATCAAATACTTCATTTATTTATATCACACCTGTACTTTTATATCCACTCTTTTATCATTTTAATCTTCGGTCATCTAAAAAGAAAATAAATATTTATAACTTAATTAAAAAAAAAACAATTTACCCATTATACTATACTATATCATAATTGTATTTTTCTTTGCTGTAAATGGATGTGCTTATACCGTGTTTAGATATAGCTTGTTTAAGCCGGTTTATAAGTATAGTTTATTATTATATTTTATTTCAACTAAATTAGTATGTTTATGCCATAGGGAGTATTATCTAAACAAACCGTATACACGGAAAACATCAATTACAATAATATTGTATAAAATAAGAAAATAAGGCAAACATAAAAAACAACAGTCTGATATCTCTCCTTAATTTCATCTATAAACTCAGAAAATTCTTCTTACTGTGCCATTTTCTACCGAAGGTTAGTTTAATATCTGATATTCCTCAGCCAATATTTCTTCATTTTTCCCAAGCTATTTCTTACCTTCACTCTTCCTTGCACAATGACGTGCAGAAGAGAGTATTTATCGCTTTTTGTAACTCTATATAACGTATGAATAGGTTTTTACTACATTCCCTACATTTTTGTAATAGTACCACCATTGTGCATAATGCATCTCTTGTTCCCATTCCACCTCTAAATCCAAACTGTGTGTTGTCTAATATTTCTTCACATTTGTTAATTATACTCTATTGAATACTTTGTTTCAGACAATGTTTCTTAATTTTTTGGACCATTTAAAACAGAATAGGTCTCTTGTAAAATTTTTTGTAAACTTATTCGTTTTCGAGTCCTAAAGAATTTACAAAAACAAAAATAAAGAATATTATTTTTGAATTCACAAAGAACTTAAATTCAAGTTCAAACCTTCTTATATTATCTTCCGATAAGTACTTTGGGCTTGTTTAATTTTAACGAATTGTTTTTTAATCGAATGATGATGATGAAGATGAAAGATGAAATACTTTGATAAGCACTGTTATACAAACTGCCCGAGAGGTACTAAGACGCATGAAATTGTAAGTGGTGGGGTTACTACGAAATCCGCATTTTGGGACCCCCCAACGAAATACCGGATCTCTGTTTAAGGGTTAAGGTTAAAGGAAACCGCTGCAACATAAATCTCATCAAATGGGAAAGTTGTTGGTAATTTTGGCATGGGAAACAGGATTCATCGAAGAAAATGACTGCTGAAATTTTGCACGAATAGCAACAGCAACTATATCAATATAAAACAAATATCATTATTTTAGCGACATATTGTGTAGGTTATGGACTTGGTCATCACATAATATCCATACAAAGAATCAAATCGACTTTATAATAATTCAAAACCGATGACATATCACGTCAATCACGTCATCTAAAATGCCACAAACTGCATTTACCAAATGCAGTTTGTAATAGTGACTGATAAAAAACTTGCACTTTTACAGAAAATGAAAATAACGTAGCCAAAACAAACAATAAACAATCGTCCCTGGTAGTGAAACGTTAGAATTAAAATAAGGAAAAAGATAAATAAATTCTGTTTATATGGAATTAAGCCAGAATTGATGCTAATGAGAATTCAGTTTATAAATAACGTGTGACGTTTTCATGTCCATATCGGAAAGAGTTCAAAAAAAGTGTTTTGTCTATTGTTTTGTATTTTTTGTATTGTGTGTAGCATATGTATTGTGTATAATTGTAGATATGTCTGCGACTTCATTTATTCCGCTACTGTTGGCATGTTTTTATTGTTGATTTCTTTTAGCATTAACAACGAAAGCCTCCTACATTCTGCGGTTGAGTATGTTACACATTTTTTGTTTTCAGTAAGTAGGCTAAAAGAGCTCCTTATCCCATGGCACGTTTACATATCTGGGATTTGGCGAAGTATCTGTTCTTGATGTATGTTTCATACTTGCGGTTTTTCTCACATAGAACTTGTTGCATTACAGATGCACTTCTTTGTTTTTTTGTGCATTTTTGGGTCTAGTTTTGGACTGGATAAATCTGTGTATCGGTAGTTTTAAACATTTTTGTGATTTTGTACTTATTTCCTATCCTCTTCAGTGTTTCTGATAAGCCCCTTACATGCGGTATTTTTGTCATCTTTGAATTCCTTCTTGTGAGTTTTTTTCGAAAACGAATTTTCATTGGAGTAACTGTTTCGGGCTCTATCATAATGATTTAATAATTCCTTTTGTGATATTTACTTTACTTTTATGAAATAATTTAAATATCTGTTGGTGTGGTTGGTATGTAAAGTTTGGTTTCATATCCTGTATCCTCCTTTGTGATCAATATATCGAAAAAAAGGAAGCGAATTACTATTCTCTTTTTCTATGGCGAATTTGGTTAATTCTTCTTTATGTTGATGTCCGTAAAGTCAATGAAAAATACTTGATCTTCATATTTTTATTATATTTTGAGTTGTTTTCCTTGTTTGTGTATAATGTTTTGTTCGAAATCCTCGATAAATACATTTGCTAATAATGAAAATAACGATAAGTCCATGGCGGACTTGCATTCACTTCACTATCAAAATGCTTTAGTCAATACGACAAGACATGAGGGCTTGCGACTCATTGATACTCCTTCATAGATCCCTACCGGAAGAGCGCAACATCTAATAAGCTATATGAAAGTCACAAAACATTTTTAATGCCCTAGTTTCCATTTTGATAAGATGAAATTCAATATAATATACTGTTCCGTTCGGTTCTCCTAGTTGTGGTATTGGGGCCTCATATACACGACTTTATAGACTCATACAATGTTGTTAATTCGCTTACTGCGTTTTTAGCTAATTCGGGGATTCCCTTTTTTATTTCGTGTTTAAGCGAACAAAGTTATTTTGCATTTCGTGAGTATTTAAGTAATGGATAATGGAAAGGTATAATATGATTTTAAAAGCGGGCAAACACTTATGAAGGACAAAATATTTTTATAATTTCTAAAAATGTGAACCAGATATTTATCGAAAGAAATATAATAATTTTGGTTAATTAAAGTCAATGAAATAGTTTATATATATATATATATATATATATATATATATATATATATATATTATATATATATATATATATATATTATATATATATATATATATTTATATATATATATATATTATATATATATATATTTATATATATATTTATACATATATATATATATATATATATATATATATATATATATTTATATATATATATATATATATATATATATATTTATATATATATATATACATATATATATATATATATATATATATATATATATTATTAATATAATAATATATTAATTACCTTGTAATTATTTCCTAGAAATAATGCTCTTTGTCTTTAGAGATGAAAACTGGAAATTTCTTTTCAACTACAATTGGCACTGCGACTTTTACAGGATAAGGTTTGTGAACTGTAACCGGATAAGGCTTAAGTACTGAAACAGGTTGAGGTACTAGAACAGGAACTTTTACGGGCACTTTTACAGGAACAGGTACATGTTTATTAACTATCACTGGATAAGGTTTCTCGACAACCACTGGAAATGGTTTTGGTACTATAACTGGATAAGGCCGATCTACTGGAACTTTTACGGGCACCTGAAATCAATATAGTTAACAAAATTAGAATAATTTCAAATAATTTCCAAATAAAAGATACTTTTATATATATTCTAATTGGTCTAAGGAACACCAATTTGCTACTTTTATGATTTATATTAAAAATCAAAATATGTAATATTACCTTTACTGGAACTGGTACGTGTTTGGTCACAGGCACTGCATAAGGTTGTGGTACAGGATATGGAACCTTTTTTGTAATTGTAAGAGTTTTAATGTGATCATTAGAATGACCAAAATCTCCTGCATAGCTGTGATCAAAACTTCCAAAGTCGTACAATCCTCGTTTCTGGTGTTTCTTTTCTATCTCAGCACAAACAAAGATGAAAATTGAAACAAAAATCTAAAAATAACATAAATATAATAATTACACTGATTTATAAATGAAAATAATGTTGTTTATTTAAAAAGAACTTTCTCTTAAATTTTAGTAAAGGGCAGATTTTTTTCTTCTGAACTAAATAAAAATTTTACAACTTTATATACTTCTATAATTTTCTTTTGACATTTTTGCTGTTGTTGCTAAAGGTTCACTATAAAACATATTCACTGTGATATCAATTTTTAAATCAACTGCTTTATTCCCAATAGTGAGATACACACACACACCATATATATATATATATATATAATATATTATATATATATATATATATATATATATATATATATATATACATATATAAGTCCGCTAGATGCAAAACTCTGTATTTGCAAAAATTGTAAAAATTGAGTTTTAGCTGACAGTTATTTATCACATGTTATAGCTATCTGCTGATGTAGAAATTCAGCAGCAAAGTAAGGTATTTACTAAGAAAAAGGCATTAGAAATCTTGAGTCAGACGCAAAACTCTGTATTTGTCAGCCTATGCCAGTTGCATAACTGTGTAATTGCAATTGGCCAATCGCTTACATTGTTTGAGTCACATGACACGTCTCATGTGCACATGTCAATTATTCCATCATTCGCCATTACCGGTTTCACTGTTTGTTATGTGAGTACTAAAAACACCAAGTTTATTGCAAATAATTAACATTATAGATCTTCATGTGCACATTAGACCTTGTGAAAAAGGAAATGGGAGAAAACTTGTTGTACAAACAGAAAAATGGAAACGAAATGTAATGAAACTTAAGAGGTAAGAGGTGTCTACAGTTAACTAGATAGGTTTGGGACTTATTGTCAATATTTTTAGGCATTTACCCGGTTTTCCCACCTGTAACCATACAAAGAAAGTGTATTGTTGGATAGATTTAAAGATGCGAGACATTCAGCATTTCCATAATAATCTGTATTCAGCAACTGCCAAAATAAAACAAGATATTTTTTGCTGAAATTTTGTGAAGGTCAAAAGCCCAAGAGATCAGGTACAAACCTACATGGAATTTCAATTAAATATTTTGTTACTACAGTAGAGGGTGGACTTTTAAGAGTATGCAAGACAGCATTTCTTGGAATAACTCATTTAAGTTCTGAAAGAATAGAGCGTGTTGTAAGAACGTTTGTTATCCAGGGTGAAATACCAAAAGAAAGAAGAGGGGGAGATACAACAAAAGGTAGATTTGATCCAATAAAATTATATATCCAAACATTTATGGGGCTTTTGAACGATGCAGAGAGTCATTGTAATAGAGGACGATCGACTAGATTGTATTTACCATGTGATCTGAGTTTTACAAAGCTTTACAGAATATATTGTCAACGTAATCCACATCATTCCGTAAAGTTATCATATTTTCGAACATACGTTAATGAACACTACAACATATCATTCGGCACTCCCTTAGTAGATGCTTGTTCTGCGTGTCTCAGAGCGAAGGAAATTTTGAGAAAAGAAAATTCAGAAGAAGAAAAGTTAAAGGTTATAACAGAGCAGAGAGTTCATACGTTAAGAGCTAAAGCCTTTTATTCTTTGTTAAAAAATGAATCAAATCATAACATACAAATATTTTCTTTTGATTGTCAAAAAAATCTTTCTTTGCCAAAGCTTCCCGACCAGGCGGCTTATTTCTCACATCAAATAAATTTTTATAATTTCACCATCGTGGCTGGAAACTCGAAATCCCATCTTTCTTCTGCAAATGTGACGTTATATGTGTGGCTGGAGTTTGAACATCCAAAAGATTCAAATGCTGTTGCCTCTGCTATACATGATACTCTCATAAAATTCAACTTTAAAAATCAAATCGAAAAAGTTCACCTATTTGCAGATGGATGTGGTGGACAGAATAAAAATATCACGATGATGTCTATGATAATCTACTGGTTGGTTTATGAAGCACCTGGTCACATCAAGAATGTGGAGTTTACGTTTCCTGTTGTTGGTCATTCCTTTTTGTCACCAGATAGGATTTTCGGTATGATAGAAAGGGAGATAAAAAAGAAGAACGTTGTAATAAACAGAAAAGAATATGAATATATAATTGGAAAACACTCAAAGGTGCTGAGACTTGGTAAAGACTGGCAGATATCAGACTGGAGAAAGACGAGTGACGTTGTTGTTAAAAAACCTTCCCAGTGGCATTTTAAATGTAATGCAACGAAATGATTTATATTTTCTAAGGACAAAGATTATATGGCTACGGTAAGGGGGAAATATTTTATCGATTCTGACATAGGGTTCAGCAAGTCTATAATACGAAAAGGGAAAAAGATTTCTTTATTGAAACCAAAGTTACAACAGATTGGATGTTCATTGAAAGGAAATAAATCGTCCATAGGCACTCTCCTTAGAAACCATTTTGGTGAAAATTGGAGAGACCAGCCGGATCTCAAATTTTATAAAATTATAGATACTGGCGTACAAGCAAATAATAACGAGAGTGCTGCAGAAAATGATCATATTGATGATGAGGACCCAGAGGAACTTAGAGTTTAGGAATTAATATAAATATATACATATTATAATTTGTAATACCTTTTGTACTTTGGATAAAAATAAACTTCACTAAAAGTTTACTTCCACATGCTTTCTTCCTTATTCCTAACACACTAGGTTTAGAAAACAGACTAATATAACAACCACTAATATCGTTAATGGTTGACTATTATCATGTATTTGCAAATGTTAGTTGCATAAATCTGTATTTACATAGTTCACTTGCAAAACTCGGTATTTTCAAATTTTTCTTCCTTTTCTAGCAAACCCAATAACTTTTCTAAGAAAAAAATCATTATATTTTACCTAATAAAGCATTTATCTATCACAAAAAAGTGCCATTTATTATGTCTAAGGTTTTTTGCAAAATTTATCAGTTTTTTGCAAATAACTCAGTTTGACTTATACAGTAAACCAAAGTTTTGCATCTAGCGGACTCATATATATATATACTTCTTCTTCTTCTTCAAGTGACCTGTCCGTTGCGAACGTTGGCTATTAACATGGCAATTTTGATCTTGTTTGCGGCGCTTCTGAATAGTTCGACCGATGTGAGCCCGAACCACTTCCGCAGATTTTGGAGCCACGAGTGTCTTCTCCTGCCTGGCCCTCGCTTACTGTCTATTTTTCCCTGGATCAATCAATTGTAGCAGACGGTACTTATCGTGTCTCAATATGTGGCCTAGATATTCAAGCTTTCTTTGTTTAATTGTATTCACGATTTCTTTCTCCTTTCCGATTCTTTGGAGTACCTCTATGTTGGTGACATGTTCGGTCCAGGATATACGAAGAATGCGTCGGTACACCCACATTTCGAATGCTTTTAGTTTTCTCGTTAGCGTCTCCGTCAGCGTCCAGGCCTCCACGCCATACAGCAAGATCGGAAAAATGTAGCATTTAACTATACGTAGTTTTAGGGGAAGAGACAAATCCTTGCTTATGAGGAGCTTTTTCATATTGCTAAATGCTGCTCTAGCTCGTTCTATTCTCGCCTTAATTTCTATGGTCTGTTCCCATTTTGCATTTACGTTGGTGCCAAGGTACACATAAGATTCTACATGGTCAATTAATATGTTACTTATCCGTAATTGTCGAGCAGGTTGTTGCTTTTTGCTTATCAGCATCCACTTTGTCTTCTTGAAGTTGAGGCTCAGGCCGTATTCCTCACTAACTGAATAAAGTCTTTCCATTACTTGTTGTAATTCGTCTATGGTACTGGCAAGGATCACCGTGTCGTCGGCGTATCTTATATTGTTCGTTAACTCGCCGTTTATTTTAATGCCCTCATTTGCATTTTCCATACATTTGTTAAATATTTCCTCGGAATACATATTGAATAGGAGTGGGGATAATATACACCCCTGACGGACACCCCTTTTGATCTGCACGCTTTCAGTGAGTTCGTTGCCAATTTTTGCTCTTGCTGTTTGACCCCAGTATAGGTTTGCCACAATTCGAATGTCCTTGTCGTCAATACCTGTCTTTCGCAGAATACCTATCAATTGTTCATGATTGACATTGTCAAATGCTTTTCTAAAATCTACAAAGCACAGATACACGTCTTTATCAACGTCTCTACACCGTTGTATAAGCACCTGGAGAGCGAAAATTGCTTCTCTAGTTCCAAGTGCTTTCCGAAAACCAAACTGCGATCTATCAATATTTGACTCACATTTATCATATATTCTTCTGTGAATGATCTTAGTGAACGCTTTAGTGACATGATTGATCAAGCTTATGAGCCGGTAGTCATCACAAATCTGGGCATTTGGTTTCTTCGGGATTGTAATAAATGTTGACTGTAGCCAGTTCTCCGGGATTTTACCGCTATTATATATGTTGTTAAAAAGTACAACTAGATTGTCAAGGAACTGTTTGTCTGATTTACATAGGATCTTTAATATTTCGCAGGGTACATTGTCCGGACCTGCTGACTTATTGTTTTTTAGTGCTGCAATGGCATCTTCTATCTCCGATTTAAGAATTGAAGGTCCTGTTTCTCCTTCTCCATATAGGTGATCATCAGTCCTGTTAGATGCAAATAATTTTTCTATGTATGATTTCCATGTTTTTAAGATCGTTGATGGCTCCGAGATAAGATTTCCATCGCTATCTTTTATGCTGTTGGGTGACTTATTGAATTTCCTCTTGTTTGTCATCGATTTTATTTTTTTGTGCATATTGTAACTGTCGTATTTTCGTTCGTATTGTTCTATTTCCCTGCATTCGTTGGAAAACCATTTTTCTTTGGCTTCTCGAATTTTCGTTCTTATGGTTTTGTGGATCTGCTGGTATTTTTCTGCATTTTTATTCTTGAATTTACGTCTTTCATCCATCATATCCATTATCTCATCAGACATCCATTCTTTCTTTTTTCCGTCGGTCTCGCTTTAATAGAGTCGCGCATGTTGTTTGGATTGCTTCCCTCGATTTATCCATCTCTCTATTATGTCCGACGTGTTCTCGTTAATGTCCTTTATTTTCTTTCCTAGTTGTTCTCGTACTTTTATTTCGGTTTCTGGGTTAGTGAGTTTTTTAATATCGATTGTGTTAAATTAGATCTTTTCTCGGAGCCGTTTTAACTCTCATGACCATATATATATATATATATAATATATATATATATATATATATATATATAATATATTATATATATATATATATATATATATTATATGTATATATATATATATATATATATATACATATTATACATATATATATATATATATATATACATATATATATATATATATATATATTATAATATATATATATATATATATATATATATATAAATATATATATATTATAGATATATATATATATATTATATGTATATATACCTATATATATATATATATTATATGTATATACCTATATATATATATATATATTATATTATATATATATAATATATATATATATATATATATATCATATATGTAAAAAAACGTTAATACGAGTTAATAGTAATATAAAGTTAAAAGATATCGGCATAGCGTGCAACAAAGGAAAAATAATATAATAAAATATGTGTATGAGATGAGAGGCACCGGATATACGTATTTCTGACTTTAGGTCGTCTTCAGTACACTGCAGCCAAGTTAGAAAAAGGGCATATTAACTTGAGAAAGAATCACTACAGGAGCAATGCGACCAATTTGTGGCAATAATGTTAGAAGACCTGAGGTTTACAGAGCAGCAACCAACACATCCACGGAGGAAGCTAAGCTATCTGAGGAAAGGAATGACAAACGTTTAGAACGTTTTAAACAACAAGAAAAGTTAATACTAGTTGATAGTAAAATAAAGTTAAAAGATATTGACATAGCTCGCAACAAAGAAAAAAACAATATAATAAAATATGTGTATGAGATGGGTCATGAAATTGGTCGCTTTGCTCCTGTAGTGATCCTGAAAGTTAATATGCTCTTTTTCTAACTTGGCGGCACCGTACTAAAGACAACCAATAGTCAGAAATACGTATATACGGTTGCCTCCCATCTCATACACATATTTTATTATATGTTTTCCTTTGTTGCGAGCTATGCCGATACCTTTTCTTGTTGTTTGAAACATTCTAAACGTTGGCATTCCTTTCCTCAGGAAGCTTAACTTTCTCCGTGGATGTGTTGGTTGTTGCTTTGAAACCTCAGAGTCTTCTAACATTATTGCCACAAATTGGTCGCATTGCTCCTGTAGTGATTCTTTCTCAAGTTATTATGCTTATTTTGTTGAGAAATATGCACATAATTTCACAATTCCCAATGTGGCTAGCCTCGTTAGCAACTAAAAAGTTACATAACCAACACTTTGATTGCATTAACTGCATCTATTTGGCTATGAGGTTGGGTTCAAAATTAGGTCAATGTTTACTTGGTTTTCACTCGTACACAGGTTGCGATTACACAGCAGCACTTTATAATAAAAAAAAATTAGACCATTCAAAACCTTTTCTTAGAATAAAGTTATCAAAAGTATTTGCAACGTTAGCTAATACATATTGTTCAAGAGTTTACCGCGAAAATTTATAACGTGAATAACTGCAACAAAGTATCTAAATGGTGCAAGAAACCGCATTTTTAGAAAAACTTATGCTTCGGAAGAAGACAACGAATGGTTTAAAACAAATTAAAAGTTTTGACCTCAAAATTATACCATCATGCCGTTGAAAGTGCAAGACATGCTCGAAATGACGAAAAATGATGGCGAAGGTAGTCATAAAAATTTTAGTTCCGATGAGTCAGAAGTAGAATAAAAATCACTAATTGAAATCAATCTTTTAAAAATGTTATATTTTTATAAAAAAAAAATACTGAATAAAATCTTTAAAACCATTTTAATAAATTATAGTTTGGAGAAAATTATATTGGGCACCTCTCTTTTTAAAAAATTCACTTAATGACACTTCATCACAAAAATGATTAGTTACTTAGCAAAATAGTTATTTACCATTAAATATATTAACCATGACCATTAACCAATAAATTTACCATAAAATATAAATATTTTATCATCAAAACATTTAATTACATAATAACATAACTGTTTACCACTTACCAAAATCTTCATTGTAAATAAATGTTAGTACCAGCGAATTGAAATAAAAGACCAGTTTTTTTATATATACTAGTCATAATATAAACTTTCCCCCGCAAAACCTTAATTTTCTATCAACTGTGAAAATTTGTTGCATTCCGTCCAATGGAGCATTTTGTGCGTTTCTGTATTTCGACATAATTTTATTATAATAATTAGAAATTTACATTTAAAAATATTTTAGAATTTTATTTTGCATTCAATAATAATTTTGGAAATAAAATCAAAATATTTTTTGATTAACATCCGCATACAACAAAAGTCCTTATCCTGAGATAATTATGTACTAGATTATAAAATAATTAATTAAATTTAAAAATCTAGAAGCTATATAGGTTCTATTATACTCTTAATATACTACAATTCAAAGAAAAGTACAAACTGTACTAATAGAAAAACTCTAAACTCTGTAGCTTTGAAATCTTTAATAAACCATTTTTGACCATATTGCGTCACTATACAATTTGCAACAAAAATATTGTAATCGTCTAAAGACGCGATCAGCCAAAATAAAACTTTGGCCTCTTAATGGAAATATGTGCTGAATTCTCTTAAATTTATACATAACAAAATAGCCTAAATATAAGTGCAGAAATTATATTCTGACCAGAACAAGAATCAGAATACAGTTTTAAAATTTGGGGTCTTTTAACTTGGTTAAAAGAAAGGTACGTTGCTTCTAAGTAATGAAGAAAATGCATTAGTGTAGAACTTACCTCATTTGATCATTTTCCATTTTTTTTTTCATTTCCGGTGTAAGCAAAATAATTTTCCTCGTTTTGATTTATTTCTGGTATAACAAAAGTAAGATTATATAATCAAAACTGCCACATATAGGAAACATCGAAAATGCTTCGTTTTGGTAAAGATTGGTTTTGTTGCAAATCAAAACAAATTTTCAATATAAGGTTGAATGTTCGAATAAATGAACTTTGATGGTACACAAGGCAAATATCGAACACAATATTTAATCAAATCTTGCCCAAGTACTTTCGATCACAAAATCATCTTCAGGGGCATTTCGTCAGTTGTGGCCTATCCAGTAGTAACAGAATGTCATAAATGTAAATTGGGACATAACAAATACACTAAACAAAGACAAACAAACAGTTTAAAATTTAAAAATTGAAGAAGCTACATTTTATATAGAAGCCGGAGACAGAATGATGTCATTCAAACAACATATATAATTGCTGGTGATATAAACGCCAAATTCATTTTTTGGGGATCCCCAAAAAATGACAATAGAGTGAAAATTTGGAACGAAATTTCTTCCGCAAACCTGACTGTGTTAAACAACGGTAAACCAACATTCGAAAGAGGTGAGTCGCGAAGTCACATAGACATTACACTAACAACCAACAACTGCGCCAAGAAGATCTCGGGATGGGATGTTGTAACGTTATAAACGTCACATCTCTGTTAATTTATATTTAAATAATTATTTCGTTTTAATTTCTTTATTAATTTATTAATTTGTTTATCTTCAGTTAATTTTTACTATCTTTTTATTTAAAAAGTAGTTGGCGCCCTCTCTGTCCCTCTATATTTCTTCTCCTGTTTTCATTTCTTCCTCTGTCATTATTTACTTTCTCTTTCTGTCACGTAGAATAAATATTCGCCCTCTCTCTTTGTGTTCTGTGTTGACAGACAAGTTAGTTTCATGAAATAGCAAGATCCTATGACATCTGTGCTAACTTCAAGCAATCTTCCACTATCTGTCAGTTAAATGTCCTAATGTAGTGGGAATATAATTTTTTGTCTGATTTTAATTTTATAAAAGAAGGCAAAGATTATAATAGACTCATTTTATGGTCTACAAATTCTCTTGGGGTAAGTACTTTCATTGTCATATTTATTTCTATAATTCTGACTGCATTTCCGACACTTCTAACCTTACTTTCTTTCGAAAGCACATTGTTTATATATATATATAATATATATATATATATATATATATATATATATATATATATATATGCATTAGGACTCTTTAACAGAGTTTAACTGACAATCATAGTAACAATTATTATATTTCATTTTATCCTTGCCATACGCTATTTCTGTAATTGTAACTTTGTAAGATGGCAAGGAAGGTAAACTTTTTTTCTTGATATGTGTCTAATGCAAACTATTCATTTTGTTTTAGTTTATCGGGAATATACCATTTCATTGGGAATATTTAAAGTTTTTATCAGCAATATACCATATTATTGGAAATATCTACATTTTATCATCTTACATCTAACCGTACGACCACATGTAACTGCAGCATATTATTGGAAATATCTACATTTTATCATCTTACATCAAACCGTACGACCACATGTAACTGCAGCTCGCCAGAACTAGAACATTTCATTGGAGGACCTAGCAGTTTGGACACATAAGTAGTCCATCGAACAAAGCAATAAGTATTTCATCAATTGTTAAGCTTGGCAAGGTCAATTATTGTGTTTTTTATTTTTTTAAATAAATATGTTTGGGTTAAAATTTGTTTTTTTTGCTATCAATTGGGAACTCAGGTTCAATCCCTATTTTAAGACACGACGAGCTCACCCTTGAGATACTAAGCTAGGCAAGGTATAGACGATAAGCTCCCATGGTTGATTGAAGTATTATTTTCACAATATTACTTCAATTCTCTTTGGTAGCCTCATATGTTACAATGTCTTTTTCTTCTTCTTCCTTCTAGTATATAGGCTTTAAAGCCTGTTGTTTCTTCTTCGACATTAGCCTCACAAATTGTGGCACCATCTTTTTCTTGATCTGCCAATACTTCTTTGTCCGTTTGGTGACTTATCTCATGCTATTCGTACTATTCTATCCTCTGCCATTCTACTGACATGTTCGTTCCACTCCTGTTTTCGTTTTGTCACCCATCCATTTATGTCATCTATATTGCATGCTCTTTTTATGTTTTCGCTGTGATGGGATGTGCTTCATGATAACATCTTCACGTTTCTCAAGTACATCCCATATGAAGTCGACATTATGTCGACAAACATGTCACCTACACAATACCATACTGGTGGAATGAAAACATTTACCAAAAGCGAACATAATGCCTTAGAATCAAACGTACGACACAGAAAAATAGCACTCAGCAAGTTAAAGAAGAGTACGAGAACTCCAAAAAGAACTCAATAAATTGACCAAATGGATTCAACGCACATTCTAGCAGAACTTGGAGAAACGAGGCATTGGAGAACGATATATAGGGCAAAGCATACAGGATTGCCACTAAAACGCTAAGATCAGAGACTTCATATAACCTATGCGATGACAAAAAGAAGGGAAGTAGCGAAAAAATAGGTAAATCCCCTGGACCGGACCGTGTACCATCAGAGGCGATAAAAATACTAGTGAATGAATGCCCAGAAGTTACTAGAAGGGTACTCAATAAGCTGCTAACAAGACAAGAATTTCCAGACCAGCTAAAAACTATCTAAACTTACAATGATACATAAACCCGG
>OU898281.1:71630342-71812842 GCA_918026665.1 Diabrotica balteata
TAAATAATATTAAGTTTGGAAAAAATTGGTATTGGGCACCATCTCTTTTTAAAAAATTCACTTAATGGACACTTATCACAAAAAATGATTAGTTACTTAGCAAAATAGTTATTTTACCATATTAAATATATTAACCAGGACCTTAAACCAATAAATTTACCATAAAATATAAATTATTTATCATCCAAACATTTAATTACATAAAAACATAACTGTTTACCACTTACCAAAAATTCTTCATAGTAAGTAAATGTTAGTAACCAAGCGAATTTGTAATAAAAGACCAGTATTTATATATAATAGAGTCATAATATAAACTCCCCCAGCAAAAACTTAATTTTCTATCAACTGTGAAAATTTGTTGCATTCCGTCCAATGGAGCATTTTGTGCTTTCTGTATTTCGACATACGCGTATATAAAATAGAAATTTACATTCTTTAAAAATATTAGAATTTTATTTTGCATTCAAAATAATTTTCGGGAAATAAAATCAAAACATTTTTTTAATTAACATCTCGCATACAACTAAAAGTCCATAGCCTGAATAATATATGTATTAGATTATAAAATTAAATAAATAAATTTAAAAATGTAGAAGCTATATAGGTCAGATTTATACTCATAATATTATATTAAAAATATATAAAGTATTATATAAATATAATATTATATATACTTATACAATTCCTACAGAAAAGTACAAACTGTACTAAAGAGTAAAAACTCTAAACTCGATAGCTTTGTAAGTCTTTAATACACCAATATGCATTTTTGACCATATTGCATCACTATGACAATTTGCAACAAAATATTGTAATCGTCTAAAGACGCGACAGCCAAAATAACACTTTGGCCCCTTAATATGCTAAAATTCACTAAATTTACACATTACAAAAACAGCCATAAAATTTAAGTGCAGAATTTTATCTGACCGAAACAAGAATCAAGAATACCAGATTTAAAATTTGGGGTCTTTTTAACTGGTTAAAAGAAAGGTACGTTGCTTCTAAGTGAATTTATTTCTGAGTAATGACAAAAGTAAAGAACAAAACTGCCAGATTAGGAACCATCGAAAATGCTTCGTTTTGGTAAAGATTGGTTTTGTCTGCAAATCAAGAACAAATTTTAAACTACTTCCTTCTTTTTTTCTAATCAGTCGACAATCAAATTCATATCAGTAGATATACAAAGTACCAAAATCAATTACAAAACGTTTTTAACAATTTTGCTAATCAATTAAACCTTCAGTCACAACCACCTTCCACCAGCTTAAGTTATTAACAAATCCAGCACCCTTATACCCTAATTCAAATACAACTACAACTCTCAGCATACAGTCGATAAAACAAAATTACTCTCCACAGCAGACTTCGAGTTAAAGAAGAATGGAAAGTCATGCATATGAACATGTAACTCCCTCATGGCAAAAAAGTAAACCAAAAAAGAAAGAATCACAAATAAACATACCTACTAAGCAAAATACACAAACCCACAACACACACAACACCAAGTTTTTCGAAGAACAACAGACCCATGCGAAACCAAAACTGTCAACAACAATACAGATAACTAATCATCACGTACTCAATCAAAAGATCAATGTCCACCTTTATCTATGTCTACGGGAGTGACTTCGACTATAAGATACCCTACAGATCCACCCACGCCTAAAACTTATTATAAACAAAAAAGCCTCTAACAACATGGTAAAAAGTACATACTACTAACACAAAGAAAGGACAGGCCGACCTCGGCTTTTATCGTGGTCGAAAAAGGAAGCCACGGGTAAGACAAATGCTATTCAGATGTCAATCCATACCCTCCGGAGTACTAGGGATGGTAAGATACATATCACCATTAGATAAGGACCCAGAGTGCCGCCAAGACAGATAAAGACTCACTCGCGGTCCAAAAATAGCGGCCCTCAAGGCAGGAAAACTGTGCCAAGATAGGTTCAACATGTCATATATGTCAGAGGTAGGACGTGAAAACAAACGCAGAGACATGCAAAATGCACTGTCTCTATTGATAGGCAGGTGGTAAATAGACTTCCTGATTAAAAATCAAAGGAAGATTGCGAGGGGAAACGATGGCAACCAACGATTGTTCTGTCTATGGAAGGTGGCCAGAAAGAGTGTTGGAGATACGACAAACTAGGTAAAAAGTAAACCCGCTAGATTGCGAGTCAAAAAATGTAACGTAGTTACGACATGTCAACCCCTGCAGGTCGTACACCACATGACATCTCAAAATTCGTACGGTCCTGACGCATTTGGCCTTTAGTCTTAAGTTGCGTAAAGAAGGATTATAAAGAGAAGGACATATGCACAATGAGCAATGGTACGTTCTGCTTCAAGGAGAGATGGCACCACATTGGAACCGTCAGGGGCTCGGTCCCGAATAATTCAGTAACAACTCTCCAAAAAAGCGCGACTGAGCCGACAAGACGTATGTCAACAGAACATACAGAGAGCGTACCCTCTAAACCTCCATCAATATTGATCCCCAACCGATAATTGAAGATATCTTGGCAACGGCGAAAATGACGTACCCTCGACATCTATGTCAAACCCTGAACAATGACTATAGAGTGACGACGTTTTTCGTAGACTAACCTTTCGCCAATTAATGGAAGACGTTCGAGAGTATGTGCGGCCGAGACGTGGGAAATGGCTAGCAATATAGCGAACAACAAAAACAACAATCTTTCCCCAACGCAGAAGTACCGACAGGTATGTCTGGACTATCTCCGGATAACACTTCTGCAAAAAACTAAATTCATCCCGGATAACTCTCATCCTAGTTACGCGGGCGCTGAAAAATCTAAACTCGCCAACCCGCTCGGCAAGCGTGGCGTTTTAACTGCCATTTTCCCTTCAATATATTCAATGCATAAATCGAGATTCAAAAAAATAGTACCCCAGTGAGGGTAGAGTTTATATCTCAGAATCCCACTCACACTATGACTGCCCTCACGGATTCTGGGGGAGGCAAAAGATCGAAAAATGGACATGACAAAAACATACAAAAATAAACAAATAATCTCGAAAATTTTAAAATTTGCTACATACAATATGGAGAACCATGAGATTAGCGAACGACCATCTAGAGGAAATTAGAGCAGGCAACTAGGGCTATAAAATGGGATATTGTAAGCTATGTGAAACGAGACTTCAAGGACAGAAAAAGAGACCACCCTAACATCTGGCACACTCTATACCAATAAAATTCCGAAGAGAACCACGGTCAAAGGAGGAGTGGCTTTCATGGTCAACCGAAAAAATAGAACCAGACCAATTGTGAAATACTCCAGCAGTGTCGGAAAGAGTGATATATCTTGCATTACAACTGAATAAACGATATCAGCATACAGATAATACACTGCTATGCTCCAACTTCCACTGCAGATGACGAGTCAATTGCAACAACTCTACGAAGATATAACGCGAGCTAAAGACCTAGAAAAAACCACAATATGTATTAATCCACCGGAGATTTTAATCAAAAATAGGACGGGGCGAATCTACCAGATGACTCAGACTACATAGGAAATTCGGTCTATGCACACAGAAACACCAAGGAGCGACATTAGCAAATACGTAAGCATCGAAAAGAAATGTTTTGCCTGAAACACTTCTATAAAAAACAAATACAAAAAAAGTGCACATGGCGTAGCCCGTGACGACAGGTAATGAATGAAATATGATTTTATCCTTCCCAAGTGATATCGATCAATATGGTAAAAACATCGAGGTATTGAACAAATTTAACACCGGCAGTGACCAAGACTAGTTCGTTCTAATACGTGTTACTGTAAAAAGAGATAAAGAACGAAAGACTATTACCACAAACCCTTCACCACGGCAGATACATCGTAGGCAGTAATAAAACCAGAAATACCATAGGAATTAGCACGGAAACTAGTAGCAAATACCTTTGAGCACAAGAAGTGATAGATGAACCTACTGAGAAAATAACTAAAACATACAAACAGTCACTAAGAAACTTTGTTTGCATAATAGGAAACAAAAGGAAGCTAACCTAAACCCGAGAACTCTAAACAGATAGAGAAAAGAAGAAGAACGAACAGAGATAACCCATACTATAAAGCGCTCAACAGAAGCGTAAGATAAATATTGCTGAAAAGACCTCAGAGCTTTTAGAACAACAGCATTCTTGAAACCATAGAAAAAACAATAAGAACAAGAAATACTAAAAACATGTAAATCCACTGGCAGAATAAAACATAAAAAATACAAGATCGACCGTGGGAACATTGGCTCGCAGAAGGAAGAGACGTTAGAAAATTCCGAAAATTTTATGAGAAGCTGTAGACTTCTACTATTTTCGACCCGGCTATACCCCAACAAAAAAAACAAATCTTAAATGTGGGCTCAGAGGCACTTCCCTGAAATAAAAACTTTAGAAATAAGAGCCATCCCTAAAACAAATGAAAAATGGGAAAACCGCCAGGAGAAGATAAAATTACTTAAACTTCAGAGAAATGCAACAAATACGGGGGCACTGCATTAGAAGAGGCCAATAAGGACCATTACTGAAATAAATGCCTAATTGAAGGACAAAATACCGAAGACATTGGAAAATATGCGGGAAGGTCATTCTATCCCCCATTAAAAAAGGGTGACGCCGCAAATATAGAAAACAACCGACCAATGCGCTTATTTGTCACACCTTTACACCTATAACACAAATCACCCCAAAAGAACAACAAAAAATAGAACTTTGTTTGTTTTGACAAGCTGAAACTAGAATGCATAACCAACCAGTGGAGGGGCAAGCAAGGCTTTCGTAAGGGTTAAAGCACTATCTCGATCACTTTGCAAACAATTCGGACAGTTATTAAAAAAAAAACAATAGAGTAACGAACACTACCACTACATCTGGCATTTGTCGATTATCTCACAAAGCATACGACAGTATCGAGAAATGGGCTTTCTTAACAGCATTGGGGCGACGCCAGAGTAGATTCAAGATATGCTGCCCTCCTTAAGAAAATATACGATGCTGCTACTTTTCCACGTAAAAATAGATGATTTGGAAACTAATGTAAAATAGACCTTGGCAAAGGTGTGAGACAGGGCGACACCATCTCACCCAAGTTTATTTACTTTGCATTAGAAAAATGTTTTCAAACAACTAAATTGGCCGAAAATGGATTAAAAAATAGATGGAGTATATCTTAACCATTTGCGTTTTGCAGACGACATAGTACTAATAAGCACAGATATCCATAAACTAAAATCAATGCTACAAGATTTAAATCACATCGAATCAAATAGGATTAAAACTGAATCTCGACAAAACAAAGATATTAAGCAACAGCCTAATAAAAACATCACGATAGATAACCTCATATAGAAAAGGTAGAACAATATTATATAAATATTATATATAAATATATATTATATATATATATAATATATATAATATATTATATATATATTATATAGGACATGCAATTAAAAAACGACAAGGAAAATCCAAAACCCTAAAAATTAAAAGGACACAATTATCATGGGCTGCTTTGGTAAGTTGAGCTTCATTTTAAAAGACAGACAATCCCAATTCACTTAAAACTAAAAAACCTATGACGCTTGTATACTACCAGTATGCAACTCATGGATTGGAAACTATGCAAATAACAAAGAAAATGGCAGAACAATTAAGAGTAATCAACGGACCATGGAGAGGCCAATTAAATATAAGCCTCAGAGACAAAATTCCTAACACCGAAATAAGTCGATAAACTAAATTAACCGACACCATGAGAAAAATATGCGACATTGAGATGGCGAAGGTGGCACATGTAGCAAAAACAAGACACCAACAGATGGTATTACATAAAGTGACATTCTGGAGACCTCGAGAAACAAAAAGAAGCGTGGGAAGACCTAAAAAAGATGGATAGAGGATATAACTGGCTGTAGCTGAAGGCATGAGATGAGAATTGCAAAAGATAGGGACACCGTGGAAGCAATTGGAGGAGGCCTATGTCCAACATTGGATAAATTGAGGCTAAAGAAAAAGAAGAACTCTCATCCTAGTGACCTAAAAAGCTAGTTGTAACGACTTAAAATAGCTTCGATCCGGATGAAGAAATTAAAATACTGCAGGCCGAACATCGAAAGAGTAAAGATGGCACACGAACCGTTTTACTCCAAAGCCCTGCAATTGACGCAGATATATCATAGTCACAAAACTTAACAAAAACATCTAAAAAAATTGTTGATCTCTGATAAACATAGCAGACGATACATAGCAAGGATTTCTAAAAATAACATGAATGAACTAGCAATCACAGCGTGATATCTTATCAAATATAACAAATGACAGAATATGCTGAGCGGTTGAGATATCATAGAGCTCGCAGAAACAACCATATTAAATTGCTGGTGATATAAACGCCAAATTCATTTTTTGGAGATCCCCAAAAAATGACAATAAAGTGAAAATTTGGAACGAAATTTCTTCCGCAAACCTGACTGTGTTAAACAACGGTAAACCAACATTCGAAAGAGGTAAGTCGCGAAGTCACATAGACATTACACTAATAACCAACAACTGCGCCAAGAAGATCTCGGGATGGGATGTTGTAACGTTATAAACGTCACATCTCTGTTAATTTATATTTAAATAATTATTTCGTTTTAATTTCTTTATTAATTTATTAATTTGTTTATCTTCAATTAATTTTTACTATCTTTTTTATTTAAAAAGTAGTTGGCGCCCTCTCTGTCCCTCTATATTTCTTCTCCTGTTTTCATTTCTTCCTCTGTCATTATTTATTTTCTCTTTCTGTCACGTAGAATAAATATTCGCCCTCTCTCTTTGTGTTCTGTGTTGACAGACAAGTTAGTTTCATGAAATAGCAAGATCCTATGACATCTGTGCTAACTTCAAGCAATCTTCCACTATCTGTCAGTTAAATGTCCTAATGTAGTGGGAATATAATTTTTTGTCTGATTTTAATTTATAAAAGAAGGCAAAAATTATAATAGACTCATTTTATGGTCTACAAATTCTCTTGGGGTAAGTACTTTCTTTGTCATATTTATTTCTATAATTCTGACTGCATTTCCGACACTTCTAACCTTACTTTCTTTCGAAAGCACATTGTTTATATATATATATATATATATAATATATATATATATATATATATATATATATGCATTAGGACTCTTTAACAGAATTTAACTGACAATCATAGTAACAATTATTATATTTCATTTTATCCTTGCCATACGCTATTTCTGTAATTGTAACTTTGTAAGATGGCAAGGAAGGTAAACTTTTTTTCTTGATATGTGTCTAATGCAAACTATTCATTTTGTTTTAGTTTATCGGGAATATACCATTTCATTGGGAATATTTAAAGTTTTTATCAGCAATATACCATATTATTGGAAATATCTACATTTTATCATCTTACATCTAACCGTACGACCACATGTAACTGCAGCATATTATTGGAAATATCTACATTTTATCATCTTACATCAAACCGTACGACCACATGTACTGCAGCTCGCCAGAACTAGAACATTCCATTGGAGGACCTAGCAGTTTGGACACATAAGTAGTCCATCGAACAAAGCAATAAGTATTTCATCAATTGTTAAGCTTTGGCAAGGTCAATTATTGTGTTTTTTATTTTTTTAAATAAATATGTTTGGTTAAAATTTGTTTTTTTTTGCTATTAATTGGGAACTCAGGTTCAATCCCTATTTTAAGACAAGACGAACTCACCGTTGAGATACTAAGCTAGGCAAGGTAAAGACGATAAGCTCCCATGGTTGATTGAAGTATTATTTTCACAATATTACTTCAATTCTCTTTAGTAGCCTTATTGTCAATGACTGTCTTTACAATGTACAATGTCTGTACAATGGCTTTTTCTTCTTCTTCCTTCTAGTATATAGGCTTTAAAGCCTGTTTCTTCTTCGACATTAGCCTCACAAATTGTGGCACCATCTTTTTCTTGATCTGCCAATACTTCTTCGTCCGTTTGGTGACTTATCTCATGCTATTCGTACTATTCTATCCTCTGCCATTCTACTGACATGTTCGTTCCACTCCTGTTTTCGTTTTGTCACCCATCCATTTATGTCATCTATATTGCATGCTCTTTTTATGTTTTCGCTGTGATGGGATGTGCTTCATGATAACATCTTCACGTTTCTCAAGTACATCCCATATGAAGTCGAAATTAAGGTCACAACCAGGCACGGAAGAAAATTACTCAAATTCGAAACAAATTCACGAATCAAATATGGAATTTACAAGAAGAAACTACCAACTTTAATAACTTGAGAAAACATAATAAAAGCACATAAAGCTAGCAGCGAAAGCAAACATGTCACCTACACAATACCATACTGGTGGAATGAAAACATTTACCAAAAGCGAACATAATGCCTTAGAATCAAACGTACGGCACAGAGAAATAGCACTCAGCAAGTTAAAGAAGAGTACGAGAACTCCAAAAAGAACTCAATAAATTGATCAAATGGATTCAACGCACATTCTGGCAGAACTTGGAGAAACGAGGCGTTGGAGAACGATATATAGGGCAAAGCATACAGGATTGCCACTAAAACGCTAAGATCAGAGACTCCATATAACCTATGCGATGACAAAAGAAGGGAAGTAGCGAAAAAATAGGTAAATCCCCTGGACCGGACCGTGTACCATCAGAGGCGATAAAAATACTAGTGAATGAATGCCCAGAAGTTACTAGAAGGGTACTCAATAAGCTGCTAACAAGACAAGAATTTCCAGACCAGCAAAAACTATCTAAACTTACAATGATACATAAACCCGGTAAAAATCCGGACGAAGGCAATTCGAACAGGCCTATATGTCTATTAGACTGTCTGGAAAAACTATACAAAAATGTTGTTAAAAATTTCCTAGAAGATGAATAAAGTCAAAGAGAGACTATCTCCAACAGACAATACAGATTTAGAAAAGCTAAATCAGCCATAGACGCGGTAAAAAGTTTAACTAATACTGTAAAACTTACAAAGAAAAGATGGGCCATAATAGTTATGTTTGATGTGAAGAATGCCTTCAAGTCTGCCAACTGATCACATATCATAACAAAACTGGAATCAGCACAAGTGTCAGGATATCTCATCAATATAATTAAAAGGTATCTTACTAATAAATTGGTAACAGTAGCGATACATACAGAACAGAACTCAACAGCTGGAGTACCGCAAGGTTTCGTATTAGGTCCAACACTCTGGAATATATTATACAACGGGGTACTAGAAATAAACTATAATAGAGATATTTTAGCTATTGCATCCGCAGATGACCTGGTGATACTAGTTATGACTGACATGAACTAAAAAATCGAAGATAAAGTCAACACATGCTGCAGAATAGTCAACAGTTGGATCGCTAGAAATGATCTGAAACTGACAGAAGCAAAATGAAAGTGGTCATACTAAAAAGACCACGACATAGACCCGAAATGAATTTTCAAATTGGTAGTACTATTATAATGCCTACAAACTGTGCAAGATACCTAGGCAGATACATCGAAACAGGCCTAAGATTCACGAAACACCTGACAAATGTAGTCCAGAGGGCGGAAGAAAGAACAGCACCCCTACAAAGGATTATGCCGAATATAGGATTCCCAAACAACCAAAAACGAAAAATTTACTTGCAAGTGGTACAGTCGACCCTCCTATATGGAACTGCCATTTTGACAGATCTACTAAATTACAAAAAGTACAGAGACGTAATAATTAAGCCCAGCGAAAGCCCCTATTAAAAGTAACAAGTGCGTTACAGGACTACTTCAACGATGACCCTACAGGTAATAGCAGGCACGCTCCCTGTTGACCTCCTAGCGAAAGAACGGCAGACGTTCTATAACTCTCGAAACGGCCATCTACCTAAAGTCAGAGCTGCCATTACAGAACAATTACTAACAGAATGGCAAGCAGAGTGGAAGGCACAGACATAAATGGCATAATGGACCAAAAAATGAATACCCAATGTAAAAGAGTGGTAAAACCAGCGATAATAATTGTGTGATATGTAACGTAGAAGACGATGCGGGGCCATGTATCTTCAGGTGCAACGTGTTTGCTTGAACTTTGCAACTTTGAATTTTTTATAGACCAAGTAAAGTAAAGTCCATGATAGAGAAAGAAACTGTGTCAGGATGAGAGTGATCTGGGACAATCCGCCTCCGACAACTGATTATTATTATATTCATATGTATGAATATATATATATATATATATATATATATATATATATATATATATATATATATATATATATATATAAGGATTTTTACAGCTGTCGCTGCCTTCCTTCTTTTAGCCAACTTTTCCAGTCTTTTGTTCTGCCATTCTCCATCTCTAAGGTCTCGTCTTTCAATGGCCTCGTCCACTTCATCCCTCCATGATCTTCGGGATCTACCTCTTTTCCTCCTTCCTTTTTGGCTCCAATCCGAAATCTTTGCTATCCACCTTGTATGATCTGTTCTTCTCACATGTCCATACCAAATTAAACGTTTTTCTTCAATGTAGCTGAGTATGTCTTGTTCTACTGCCATTCTTCGTTTTATTTCCTAATTTTGATACGATCTATTTTTGTCACTCTGCAGCTTCTTCTCATGAACTCCATTTTAGTTGCTGTGATCTTGGACCTATTTTATTTATTACCCAATTCTCTGCTCCATAGGTCATTATACTGCGTACCAAGGTGTTATAAATTTTCTTCTTTGTATTTCTAATAATCTGTCTATCCCACAGTACTCTGTTCATTTGTTTAATACATGTCCTTGTCTGTGTTAATCTGCTAATTATCTCTTGCTCGCTGGTTCCATTTTTTGAGAGTATGAATCCTAAATATTTGAATTTTTCAGTGCCGTTAATATCAGTAAACACAGTAAATCCAAGTCTTACTATGACCTGCATACAGGAAGGTCTATAAAAAACAAACAATGCTTACATTTTGCAACCGCTAAGTCTGATAGGAGCATTCTCTGCAGTTTGATATCAGAAGACAGACGGCAATCCCTTTTCAAATATTTCTGGTCTCTTGGTACCTGGGAAGCAAAGAAAGCATACCTCAAAAATCTTATCCGCATGCGCCCCGTGATCAGACGACGTAAAGAGTGTGTCACTGATAATCAGCATAAAGATTTAGCATTCGACTATTTTCTTCCAGACGACGAAAATATACCTGTAAGAGTCTGTAAACACTTTATAATGCACACGTTAGACTTGCAGGCTGAAACCGTCACGGAATGGATCAAGACGTTTCAGGCGGAACAACCTGAAAATGGGACAAACCAAGACCTGACAACTAGACATCAAAAGCGAACGACCAAGACAATAACGACTGTGACTAATAATGCAGAAAAGCAACAATCTGTTAAGGAATGGTTAAATTTATTACCAAAAGTAAGCAGTCACTACTGTCGGGCATACACTAACAGGATGTACGTTGAAGATACCTTCGAGAGTAAGGCTCACATGCACCGGATCTATCTTATTTGGTGTCAAGACAACACGAAACCAAAAGCTAGCAAAAGGGTCTTCTACATGGTATTAGAATCAGAAAAGGTTTCCATCTTCAAACCTCGGAAAGACCAGTGCGATTTGTGTGTTTCCTACAAAGAACGACATACATCCAAAGAAGATTACAAACTTCACATTCTGAAAAAGAATGGAGCTATGATTGCTAAATCAGACGCTCTAAACTTGACGGTCTTTTCAGACGTATTGGTTATTACTATGGATGTACAAAGCGTCCTACTGTGTCCAAAAATATTAGTTTTTGTTCAATACTACAAGCAGAAATTGCAACTGCACAATTTTTCTATATACTTAAACAACACACAAGATGTACATGTACACCTATACGTATGGCATGAGGCGAATGGTGGAGTGACGTCCAATGAATTCACAAGCTGCATCGTAGATTTCTTAAAAAAGCAAACGGCATATAAAAAGTTCATATTAATTTCAGACGGATGTTCCTACCAAAACAGGAACAAAGTCTTGGCGTCTGCTTTGGCAAACCTCTCGAAGACCCAAAATGTCGAAATAATACTCGAAAAAGGACACACAATGATGGAGGTCGACAGTGTACATTCTACGCTAGAGAAAAAATTCAGGCCACCAATTTATGCTCCTGTCGAATATGTAACTAAAATGACCGAGGCCAGACCAAGACAACCATATAATGTGCATTATTTGGACTACACGTTTTTCAAAGACTATGAGAAGGTTTGCAATTATGATTCTATCAGGCGGGAAAAAAAGCTGGAGACCCTACCGTGAATGACATCAGAGCTTTGCATTACACAGATGGTGAAATATATTATAAACTACGTCAGCCAGATGACTGGCAGAAACTTCCTCAGCGTGTGCGAGTAAGCAGTAATAACTTGAAATATCTGTATACTGAAGCTCGGAAAATCGAAGGTACATAATTCGAAAATCTCAAATCATTGAAGCAATACCTGCACTCTGACTATCATGATTTCTACGACAGTCTAACTCACCTTTAATTTCTTATACCAAACTGATAGTGTCTGCTTTGTGTGTAACTGGAGATAAGTATTTTTATCGTTAAGTGATTTTATATTATAAAGATTTTGATCTCGGAATTGGTTCTGATTAAATTTTTGCTATGAATACATTGTGTAGTTTTTTTTATAATTAATCTGAGGCAATTTTCTTGTAGATTTTAACACATAGTGGTCAAGTTAGCGGTAAATTTAGCTATTTGCAAATCCTTCATGTGCGTACTATCACATGCAGGAGAGGTAATACCGAAAAAATCCGTTATGTGCAGATTTTGAGAAAAAAAATTCTGGTGCCTTAGTTTTTTGTTTATATGTAAAAAATTTACAATTAATATATGCAAAAATATATAATTTAATTTTCGGCATTCAAATTTTTTTCATAGGAGTATAGAACAACAGTAAAAGTAAAACAGTATTTTTGCTCTCCTGAAAAGTTACCGTTTTTCACATAAAGGATTTGGCACCCCACATGACGATATCAGAATATATTTATTATGAAAAATTTTGTTAATAATATAGTATGTAATATACTATAATGACAAAAATACTTTTATATCTTTGATTATGGCATATTTTTAAAGCGAAGCTTGTCTACTGGCAGTGTATTACTTTTTTCTCTCGACAGTAAAATGCTGAGGTGAGTGTCACGGAACTAGCTCCACAAGATGTCGTCGTGAGGGTAGCTTCATAGAATAGCGGTTCTTGACATTGACTCACTACTCTTGATCAATTCGTTTTTAGTCATTATATATTTACTCTTAAAATAAGTAACAAAATATAGACATTAAACGAGAAGTAAAAATTAAAAGAATATATGTCACTAGAAGATTTAATTCGTACCGATTATTAAAATTTAATAAAAGTCATAAATGTCATTTGATTAATAACAACATTAAATCGATGTATGTTGTCTGTTGACAACATACCTCCATGACATTGGAGGGTAAACCGTTAGAGGGGTCGACATAAAAGACGAAATAATCATGAGTCATCATGTAAGGAATAGTAGAGGAAAGAAAAAGTCTTGGAAAGAAAGAAAAAATATGGCTGAGAAATATCAGAGATTGACTAACCTCAGTGTTGAACAAATATTACAAAAAAATTTTGTTTAAAATCCTTTATAAAAGGTATATAAAAGGTATAAAAGGTACAACAACAATCAGTTGTTATCAACAGGTCCTCGTCTTCGACTTCGTCTCAGGACCATTTTACTCATGTAGAGTCATACGCTGCCATGTTACCTATCCAACGAGTAACTTAAACATCACAAATTATAAATACTAATAATGTAAAACAACTACAAATTTAAAACATTTAAAGGGTTTAAACCCCTATATATTGTGTGTGCTACTAGCATGTACAACCGTTTGCACTGATGATGGATTGTTTAAAATCCGAAAACGTTTTGCAATGTGTTTGTGATAGCCCATATTGGCATTTTCAATATACCTTTATAAAGGATTTTAAACAAAAATTTTTTTGTGATATATGGTATACAGCCAGCTACAGGAACTTAGTTTCCTCGTGGAATTTTGAACAAATATTATATTTATTAAAAGAATATCTAAAGTAAAATTTAACACGTTTTGATGGCCTTATACTGAAATTTTACTTCTTATTACGATGCCGGATCCTGTAAAATTTTAAATACAGTAAATCTCCCGTTACTTCAAAAATAATACTCTTAGGTTAAAATAACAACTTTTTAGTATTGTAGTACAATATACCATTCACAATTATGTGATAATGTGTAGGTGTCAATATTCTTTTAAAAGATATTTAAAAAGTTGTGAAGACACCGCGACATTGCACGGTCATGTGTCATACGGTTTCATCTTTTATATAAACATCGATAGTTTTTAGTTTAGGGTGTATTTGACTCATTCCGTGCTGGAACAGATCTACCTTGAAAAGTTTTATTTTACATACAATTAGCACGTTGGCTCTGAAAATGACCTATAAATATACCTTGTTAAAAATTGTATACATTTATCAATTTAAAACGTCCTTTGTTGTCTTCTGATTCTTTATCTCCATTCGTTCCTAATTAAACACATGCTGTCAACAAGGTAGCGCTCTCATTTTTTATTCATTACACTTTTTGCCTTTTGCCATGGTTTTCTTATTTTGTTTATTCATATCGTTTTTATTGATAACAAATATTGGGTAGTTTATTGTTATATTAAACTTTCTCCTTATATGTCCGTTCTAGTTGTCAGTTATTATATTTATAACAATAAAAGACTGAAAATTTTCACAAAATTAATTATATCTTATCACTACAGATATTTCGTCAGAGTGCTTTTCTTAAGTCGCAAGTTTCTCGAATTTATCAATCATCTATTGTATTTCTTATACTTTCATTTTAATCCTCTCCAATCAAGATTTTGAAGCAGCTTTGCTCCATTAGTCCATTTTTGTTGCTTTTTGTCACTGTTTCTCTTTTCTCTTTATCAATATCATAACGTAGCGCTACAACACTTTGTGGGTCTTCGCTAACTACGAATTTTCTCCAAGTTGATCGATGTTCCACGAATCTGTAATCAACTGAAATGTTAATTTTTTTGAGATATCGCACCCTCAGTGCAAGACTGCAGTAAGTCAGAATAAGTAAGTTTCGAGATAAATACGATTTTGTTTATTTTCGTACTAATATCGGTTAAATAAGAGACAAGTTTTAAGAAAAATTAACATTTAATTATGATTTTGCATGCTTTTCAGCCTATGTTACATTAACCAAAATAGAAATTTAAATAAAATAATATTAATGCTAAAAAAAATTGGAATTTAAAAGTTACAACACTTTTGCACGGAGAGAATTGTTAATCACTACACATTTAGTATTAGAATTTTAAAGTTACAACACTTTTGCACGGAGAGAATTGTAAAAAGTGTAGACACATTTTATGTTAGTTATTGTCCTCTTCTCGTATATCATCTTGGACCAAAATATTTTTATAAAAACTATGGTGGGCTTCAGGTATCATACCCGAATGGCAATAAATCATCGAGTAAGTAAAGAAAAATAATCCTCAACAGCAATCGGGGTTTAGTATGGTATTAAACTTTACAATTATTATATCCCAAGAAATCAAATAGCTACCTAGAATAAATAGGTACCTTTCTATATCTGCACATGTTTCTGATAGCTGTAATTCCTTGGCTTTGTAATGACAAGGTCATAATAGGGTAGAAAAATTATTTGTAAAACTTTTAATATTTTTATTTAAATTTAAAACAAAAGGACTAATAAAAATATGCAAATCATGCTTTCTTGAGTACAGTTAATAACAAAAGGATAGAAATTCACTAGCTTAGTAAAAGTTACCGGGGGGATAATATGATAAGACAATCGCCCCGGAAGGTTACATGAAGATTTAATACAATTTGGGATTTAGTTTTTATAGAACAAGTTCTCTGAGAATAGATATTTTTAAGCTGTCAGTATTGTTAATACACTAGTTTTAAGATAACTATTTTCCTTTTATAAGAAAAAATACTTTTTGTCTGTAAATAATTAGTCTTAATCCATGTGTTTTTAATGCAATCTAATAAATAAATGGTCAAATGAAATCGCACACATTTTATGGAAAACATATTGTCATACAAGGGATATAAAACTTACATAAATAAATTGGTAAATCTTAAATCTTTGTTTATTATCTTGGTTCTTAATGGATTACGTAGACACGCTGTATATTAAATTAAACACCACGGGTATAGATATTAAAATAACAAATATCTTACTTTTTTTCGTGCCTTTAATTGCTTGTTATCGAAACCATTGCAATGTTCCGTGCAAAACTGTTGTAACTCTTGGTACATTAGAGTTACAACAGTTTTGCACGGAACTTATGTACAAAAACGTAAAATAGTTAAACTGTTGTTGTTGTAATATTTAGCCGGTTAAGCATTTGAAAGTTACTAAAGTTTTACAGGGGATAGATATGCATGTTTACAATCGAATTTCATGATTACTTCATTTTCATAAAATTTTGAGTTACTGCAGTCTTGCACTGAGGTTGCGATAATGATGTGGATCTTTTTTCTCCATTGCATACTGAGACGCCTCAAGTGGCCCCACTTCCTTTTATACCAGTTTTATAAGTTTGGACAATCTTGGCGACTATGCATGTGTCCGATCAACCTTAAAGGGAAATTATTTTCCTGGAACAATATCGTTATAAGAGAGCTTTTCTTTATATAGTATGTGTTCTTATTATATACGGATATGTAACGATATTGATAATGAGTTTAAAAAAATGTTTAATATTATTATCTGTTTTAAAATGTTCGAAATTCCCTTTCCTCTTTTGTTTTACTCATTGTCCAATGATTCGCATCCATGATATTAAAATAGGTCTACACAGTTTGGAATTATTCTCTGTATTTTTTTTAGTGGTATTATTATTAAACCGTTTATTGTTTATCTAAGAATTTCCATAATTTTCGAAAATTGTGATTGTTTTAACTTTAAAATTATTTATCTAGATTTATTAATCTGGTCACGTTCTGTTTGATTGGCATGTTTTTTGGGATATTAATTTCGGTTGGAGATTAAGTTGCAAAAATTTTTCCGGTGCTTCACTTTATTGAGAGATGATTGCGGATTGAGTGAAGTTTGTTATGAGATCTATATCAATAGCCACAATGCTTAGGTACTTGGCTATTGTTACCTTGGGCCGTTAATGGATAACGTCTATCCCCCCTAAATAGGCGTTATTACTCCTATTTTAGTAAGCTGTTTATTAATTTTTTTGACTATTTGAATGGAGAATCTGTATTTTATTCCACTGTTTTATAACACAGAGTTTCTTGGCACATATTTTCATCTTTGGTTTTTTGTTTCCCGTGTCATTATTACAACGATGATGAAAATTCATTCAATAAAACAGGTATATCCTATGCGTTTACCACGTTATAGTTTGTAGCTGAATAAGTTAAGGAGGGATAAATGTTTGTCTCAAGTTGGTCATTCAGAATTATGGCTGTTATTTTTTAATTTGCTAATTTCCATAGATTCTAATTTTCATAGAATCTAAATATACTTAAGGCCTTTATTATAAAATATACTTTTTTAGTAATGAAAATACATAATAGATCCTGGAATATGCATATAAAGGAATATAACCTTTGATCTCTGGGATATAAACACCATATCCTGACCATGGTGCCGATATATGTAGTTAAAGAACATCATGTTAACCCGTTTATTACCTTATTATCCATATATGCAGTATTGTAACCGATGTTACAAACTTTATTTACTTTTCAGCAAGAGGACTATATATTAATTTTTATTGTTATATTATGTATATTGGTTCATTTACTAAAACAAACCAAACTCGGAAATATCGTCTAAAAGTAACAGTAAATGAAATTTAAAATTTTTTAATGAAAAGTAAAAGATTAATATTTTATGGGGTTCAAAGTATGAAGTCTTCACGAAAATTGAAGTACTAATAAGACCACCGCAATCGGGAGTACCCTAGGGTATTGAATAAATTAATTAATCGGTTAATTCTTCAATCACCAGTCCATATTAATTTTTGTTAAACTGCTCCCTTTTAGGACCAACTATTATAATTAATGTCTATAAATATTAAGGGCATATCTAGGAATATAAAGACACTCTACTCTACTTAAGTTTATCAGACATATGCACTTACCACAAATGTGACGTATTTCTATGCAGAGAAGCACATAGAGGGCCAAATCATAGGGTATTTGGTATTGAGTTGATGTGAAAATCACATAATAAATGCCGGAGGACATGGCTAATTCCAAAGTCTGTAGACAAGAATGCAAAGACAAAGTTGTTACTTGCTTAAAAAAGCTATCGGCCAACCATCTCTATTTATTTTGCCAGCTATACAAAAATTTTCTGCAATGATCTTAATAATATTAACCGATATTATTTATTTTACTATATATATATATTTATATATATAATATATAATATATATATATATATATATAATATATTTGATATATATATATATATATATAGATATATTTACACGTACCCGGCTATATAGCTACTCTTCAAAATGCGGTTTAAAAAGTCGTCTTCCAGAAGGATTGAATATCTTTAAAATTTTATTCGTGTATATTAAATTTTTAACCCTTCTTATTAATGTATCGAAAAAAAAAAACATTAAATTTGTTATACAATTACCAAAATTAATACCAATTGGTCTTCCGTCTAAAATTACTATAATACCTCCTCCAATGTATATTAAACTAACAAAAATATCTTTACGCTATTCAAAATATACGTCAAAAATACATTACGGTGGCTTAATCTCCAAATAAAATCAGACACTAAACGACGGTGGATACGTAAACCAAATATATATTTAGCGTGGAAACTCTTCAGTTATTGTATATAATTCTTCTCCTTTGCTGCTTTCCGCAACTTGTAGTTTACTCACTGTTGTTCTTGTGAGCTTAGGGTTCTGCGCCGTATAGGTCATCACTGGGCAAATACATTAATTAAAACTTTTTTTTCAGGACAATTGGAATCTGTAGAATAAAATATCCGTTCATCCTTCCCAAATTGCAGCCCAAGCGTAGGTTTTTTATTCTTCTTTTAAGCTCGATTGGTTTGGTTGTCTAGACTTATTCCTGCTTAATATCTTTGGCTTCTCTAAGTTGTTTTTGTTGTGGACTAAATTTGGCAGAAGATTGTGTTTGAAAATTTATTTTAAGACCACTCTTTTTGTGGCAGCTATGGAGTTCTTGGAGCTTTATTTGTGCCTGTTCAAAGCTGTCTGCAATACAGAACGTTATCATCTGCAAATTTGCAGAAGATGTGTGTCGATGTTATTTTCTCTTGTTTTTTCAGATTGTCGCAGAACAATTATTATGGTCTTTTGTTGATTCTGTTACAGAAGAACACATTGGTATTTGCAACTATTTTTTCAAGCGTAATGGTCTAAAGTCTTTCATTACATTACGATTGGACATTATTCTGTATGCGCATTCCAACAGCGTTGAAAAAATTCCACTGTAGTTTTCACATTCTAACTGGTTTCCTTTTTTATGTAGTGGAACAAATAATGCCGCTATTCACTCGTTTGGTAGCTGTTTATTTCAATCCAAATCATTCTTATCAGCTGATGGAGGGCTTGTATAGTAAAGCGGTATCCTACTTCTTTCAGTCGCTCCGATGAATATTGATCCGATCCCGGTGATTGATTAGTATCTTTAACTTGTCACGTGCTTTTAATCTCTGTTAATGTTGGTGGGACTCTTTTCTCTGTTGTCTGCTTGGGCTTAACGGTATAACAGGGTTCATCTCCGTCCTATCTCCAGCCAAGCATTTCCTTAAAAATGTTCTGTCCATCTTTCTAAGTTTCTCTTGCTGTTTCTGTCAATATATTACGCTCTTATCTTTACACATCGTTGTTCTCGGTTTGAGAACTGATTCTGCTTTTGTTGAGTTTAGGTAAATTCATTCTCTGTGGTTTCTTAGTTCTTTATAGTTCGTGAAGTTTCTTTGTTTGATATTCTTTCTTCTTTCTTCGTGATTCTTACGTAGTTGTTTATATTCTTCTCATATGAGATATATATGATATATATATGATATATATATATATAGTATTTATTATATTATATATATGATGAGAATATATATTTATTATGTCTGTCTATATATATATATATATTATATATAAATATATATATATATATATATATATTATAAATTATATATATAAAAAATTTTAGATGAACTGATGTTGCTATCAGAATTGATAGCGAAACATCTTCAAAATAGATGAAGTTAGTTTCAACTTGTCTTTTTATTTCTCCTCTGTAGACCGTTATTTGAAGCACCACTTATTAGTGATCATCAGACCCACGTCTGCGTTATCCTGTTTATATTATATATATATTTATATATATATATATATTTATATATGTATATATATATAAATCGATATTTTATTATATATATATATATTATATATATATATGTATATAATTATATGTTTATATATAAATCTATAATATATATATATATATATATAATATATATAATATATATATATATATATATATTATTATATTATATATATAATTATATATATATATATATATTATATATATATATATATAATAATATATATATATTGTTGTACTTTTGAATGTCCATAAGCAATAAAAAACCGATATACAAATTTTATTACTTAAATAATATAAAAATAAAATTATTGGATATTTCATAAAGGACATAGGGCATATAAATTTTCAACATCTGTATAGACAAATATGTATTTCTAAGTTGTTGAAGAATTGTTCGTTTGGCTTAGAGACAACAAGACTTTCAAAATATTTTCGATAAGAATATGTAAATAAGTCGTTATTGTGGAATGGATTTAACGGAATAAAAATGTTTAAGAAAGTGTTTAGACAATAGACCGGGATTGCGGTGGTTTTTTCCCGAAAGATTTATATCGGTAAAAGTTTTTTAAACAAAGACATTGATTGAGAAAAAGTATCGTTTGTAGATATTAGTAAGAAAATATTGTAAAGCAGATAGATTTAGTTAGAATAATTAAAGAATTGTTGTTTTCTGGAAATTACCCGAATGACGTTTTTATAGAGAGAGTTGGTTGGTAACGATATATGCACAGTGGTGGATGATTTTTTAGTTGGTCAATTTTTGGATGCAAGGAGAGGTGGTGGTTTTTGGCTATGAGATAGGAGAGAGGATAAAAGTTGGTTAGTCAGTTTCCGTCGTCCAAGCAGGAAGGAGCTTTGATGATTTGTGTTTGTTTGGAAGTCTTAGAAGGACGTAACTTTACCGGGTGTGTTTATTTGACTTTGTGTGTAAAAAGCTGACCAGTGTGAAGGAACGGGGTACAGAGAGATAGAAAAAAACCAAAGGGTATAAGGACATTATTTAATATCAGACGAAGCCGGAAAACATTTGGACGTTATAAAACAGGCGCGGAGATTGGAGCTCAAAAGGAGGCTGCATTAGAATGAACACGAGTTGTTGGGTTGCAAGATTACAAGGACAGATAGGAGGAAAGGTGTACGTCATCTGGCCCACAATAGGAGCAAAAGCAGAGAAAGGTTTTTTTTTTATTGGCGTTGGCCATGAGAATTGCACCGGTCAGAGAAAGGACAAGGTCAGTCAATTTTCATTAGTGCAGCAGTGTGGGTTGTCATTTATTAATTAATAAAAATTGAATAAATAATAGAGACAGTTTAATTTTGCGATCATTATACAAAAAAATTATATAAAAAGCTTAGGTATAACACATATTTAAAAATCAATGTAAACATAACATTTTGGGTTCATGATAGAAAACAACTTCTCATATATTTAAAGTTAGTATATTGCAAACTATTTCAGGATTGATTTGTTATATAAAATTTCATATAAAAATTAAGGGACATCTCACATATAGTTCAGGTTGAAATTCTATGTATTTTATTCAGGTCATATTACCTATGCCCAATTAGGAAGCCAATTGGAAAATATTTTGAATCACGATCAAAGGTAAATAGTACAAGTTAAATAGCCTGAGATTGTAATTAATTAATGCTGATTTATTGTGATTAATTGGAGATTAGATCATTTAATAAATATAGACAGGATTTTTTCTAAATAAGCAATATAATACAATTTAAATAGCATAACAAAAATGGCCCCCAACGTGTAACAGCTTTGGAAAATATTTCTGGTTGGCAAATTTTGAAAGGATAGGAGTAGACGAGCAGATATTGGAAAGTTTATATGCCGTGGAATAAAGTGAAATATTATGTAAAATTTGAGGACATAAAGATTTATATATTTTTTTAAGATACCAATTTACCATAATTGATTTAATCGTGATATTGACAATTTATAGGTTACCATAATTGATTTTATTTGTGTGATATTTACATTTGATAATTTTTACCATACTTGATTTTATTTGATTGATTTTGACATTTGATATTTTACCATTTAATTTATTTGTGGGATATTGAAATTTGATACTCGTACTCAAGAGTTATTACATTTGAACAAGAAAAGTCCCGTTTGTTGCAACAGACCAGTAGAATGTTATATTTGGCGGGGGATAAAAACATAATAAATGCCAAACACAAGAAACAAGAGCAAAGAGAACAAAAAAACAAGAAGATAAATCAGAACAGGAAGAATATTCAGCCAGGAAGACGTATTAGACACAACAGTAATGGAGACAGAAAAACAAGAATCGGGAATAGAAAAATTAATACAGATGATTGCAACTCCAAATCACAGAAGATGGATGAATCACAACAAAGAACGACAACAAAAAATAGGAACATTTGGAAGAAAACCAAAGGAAAATGGACACAAAAAATGGAAACGCGTAGGACAAATATGAAAACGAAATAAAAGTCTGTTTAGAAAGAAGTAGGGAAGAGAAACAGAGAGGAAACTAAAAATTGCAGAGAGAAGAAATCGAAACTAAAATGAAGGTATTCAGAGTATGCAAGAAAGGGAATTAGAACAGATAGAAATAAAATTTGAAAAATGCGCTACAAGAAGACCGGAAAGGAACGGAAAGGAGATTTAAACAAATTGCAGAGATGGAGATAAGAGGAGTAGAAAGAAAGGAAGTTACCGTACATAGCACAGAAAGACGTAAAAGTACGATTTGGCGGGGATATAAGGAAACTACACCCAGTGCCTTTTATAAATAACCTAAAGGAAAAAGTCAAATACATAGGACCGTTTGCAACAGCAAAGGAAACCATCAGAAACCATCTCAAAGAAGAGGCAAATCTTTGGTTTGTCAGCAAGGAAGAAGAATTTGACAATTGGCAAGATTTTGAGAGAAGATTCTTAAATTATTTCTGGGGAAAATCCAGCAAACTACAAGTAAATAAAGAGTTACAAAATGGAAAATACCATAAGAGGATGGGCGTATCAGAAAAGATATACGCATTACAACTCTATAATAATGCAAAACATTTGCAATATAATTATTCATCAGAACAATTGGTAGAGTTGATATCGCGACACTTTGAAGATACCTTGGAAGACCACACAAATCTCCAAAATTACAAGGACATTGACCGCTTATGTCAATTTTTTGCAAATGAGAGAATCACGTAGGCATGAAAGAAGAGAAAGAAGACCGCAAGAAAATTATAGACAAAGAGAAAACCAAGAATAGAGGAATAGAGGTCAAAATTTTAGAAGAGATTATACAAGACGAGAATTCATACCTAGACGGGGATACGAAAATAGACCGAACGGAAGAGAGAATTATGAACCCAGAACCCAGAGATGGAATGAAACCAGGGATCGGGAAAATCAGAGTAGAAATAACCGCTCATAACAAGGAAACAGATACAATAACCCACGGAATGAACAGGAATCTCGCGGTAACCGATACGGGAATGATAGGCCAAAAGAGGACAGAAGAGAAATAAATATTATGCAAAGAGAAGAAAATGAATATGAGAGAGAAGATGACGGGCGAGAAAACACAGAAGAACAACAGGCGTGTTTTTCAAGAAGGCGCTCACTAAAAACGAAGAAACAAACAGGAATTTTTTGTCACCCCAAGGAATTTATTAAACTGGCAGGAAAAAATGAAAAGAGAAATGGAGTTAATTTAGAATTTGTGGATGGATTTATAAATGAGAAACCAATTAAAATTATGATAGACACAGCTCTGAAATAACACTGGTCAACAGAAAATTAATAGAAGTAAATTTAACAAGTCTAATTTATAAAATACCTAGGGTGAATTTAGTGGGCGCAAATAAACGGACATTGGCAACAATAAATGAAGGTATACGAGTAATGGTACGATTGAACAAAAATATGTATGCACTTCAATGTGTAATAATGCCGAATATGTCACATGACATGATTGTAGGCGTTGATAAATTAACGGAAAAACATGTAGTGATCGACTTCAAAAACCAATACGATGAAAATAACAAAGGAAAAAGAAGAAGAAACAGGAGAAGAAACAAAGAGAAACAAATTACAGACGAATCAGAAAAAGAACAAACGGTGGAAATGAACCTGGTGACGAAGAAAGGAAAAGGAAGAAAGAGGGGAAAAGGTCAGAAAAAGATCAAAGAAAAAAAAACCTGGGATTTCTCAAAAGATGAGACGAGCTCAGGAGAAGATGGAAAGATTTTGACAAGAAATGAAAGCAAAACTTGGGATTCCTCAAAAGAAGAGACGAGCCCAACAGAAGAAGAAACAAAGGAAATGAAAGAAAATTAAAAGGATTCAGTTGAAAAGAACATATGGGATTATTCAAAAGAAGAGACGAGCCCAACAGAAAAAAAAAACAGAGGAAAATGAAGAGGACACAATGGAGACAGTGGTGTTTGAAGAAGACACGGAGTACACGGTGAATATGTGCGAAGAATTTAATGGGAGAGACAAAAAATTGATATGTGGAGAAGGCAAAGAAAATGATTTGCGTATAATTTTGAGAGACTATGAAACGCTGATAAATGAGGAAAACCGAGTGGCCACAAAATACGAGCACTCATTTGAGGTGAAAAACTTGGGAAATTTTCGATCGAAGACTTATCCAATTCCTTATAAGTATCGGCAAGAAGTAAAGCAAGAAATCAAAAAAATGTTGGAAGATCAAATCATTGAGAGATGTGACTCACCCTATATTAACCCAATTGTGATAGTGAAGAAGAGCAGTGGAGAGTTAAGACTCTGTTTAGATGCCCGAAATATCAACCAACACACAATATCACAATATGAATCACCGTTAAATATCGAGGCCATTTTTGGAAAAATCACGGGATCACATATTTTCTCAAAAATTGATCTAAAGCATAGTTTTTGGTTAATACCTTTGGCTGAAAAGTGTAGAAACTACACTGCCTTTTCAATTGATGGTATAGTATACCGATTTAAGGTAGTTCCGTTTGGATTACAAAGCGCCTGTGCAGCACTTGTACGAGCTTTGCATACCATTTTGAATCACCATGAAGAGTTCATCGTCCATTACATCGACGATTTATTAATCTTTTCCAAAGATATGCAGAGTCATGTGGAACATATCAAAATAATTTTGAAAGAATTGGACACAGCGGGATTAAAACTAAACATTGAAAAATGTCAATTTTTTCAAAAGGAAGTGATTATATTTGGGTTTCAAACTTGACACCGAAACTGTAAGTCTAGCCGAGGACAGAGTAAAGCTCATCGACGAATACCCAAGACCAACAAATCTAAAAACATTGCGAGGGTTTCTCGGTACGATAATTATTTCAAGAAATTAATTCCCGATTTAAGCCAAAAAGAAATTCGTTTAATAAAATTGTTAAAGAACGGGACAAATGGAATTGGAAAGAAGAACAGGAGGAAGCTTTCAAAATATTGAAACAAGAATTTGCTAAAGGAACGAAAATATATCACCCTATTTACAATTTGCCGTTTATACTCCGTACGGATGCGTCGATACAGAAATTTGCAAGAGTGTTGTCGCGAAGAGGTTCCGATATGTTTTATATCTCGAGTGACTAAAACACATGAGAGAAAATACAGTGTCACCGAGTTGGAATTCGCCAGTGTACTATTTTGCGTAAACAAATTAAGGTTTTACTTATTGGGAGCTAAATTCACCATCGAAACGGATCATGCAGCATTGATACACATCATGAAGAATCGATTGGTAAATAACAGAATACACAGAGGCATTCTGCTCTTACAAGAGTATGATTTCCAATTTCGATACATCAAAGGGAAAGACAACATAATAGCTGACGGTTTAACACGGGACGAAGATACAGGAAAAAAGGAGACAATTACATTACATGTGGGATTGAATATATTGACACAAGACGAAGGGATATTTTCGTTAAATGAGATAAGGACCGACCAGGAAGGCCTAGAAGAAAGAGAAAACCGGAGCTAGAAAACGAGATATTTTTTAAGAGAATAGACGGAAAGGAATTATATTTAGTGACACCGACATTGGCAGAAAAAATAATAAGGAAGCTACACGAGGAAAATGGACATATTGGCAGTAGAAAGGTATGGCTTGTGTTTAGGGAAAACTACATTAGTCGACAAGATTACCGCATTGCAAAAGAGATCACACAGAAATGCGAAGTATGCCAGAAATACAAGAGCAGGAATTTTAAAAACGAAAATATTGCAAAGAGCATTGTATCCCGGAAACAACCTGGACATTATAGCCATCGACATGTTAAGCGATCTAATTGTGACCACGCAAAGGAACAAGCATATTCTGGTGATGGTGGATGTGTTCTCAAAATACGTGAAATTATATAGTTGCCGCACCACAAAAGGGGAAGAAATATTGAGAAAAATAGACAATTTCATCGCTACGGTAGGAACCCCAAGAAAAATTTTACTAGACGTACTTCCGAAATGACCGTTTCAAGGGACAGCTTAGAGAACGGGGAATCAAGACGAACTTTGTAAGCATCAGGCATCCCCAAAGTAATCCTTCTGAGCGATTTATACAAGAGGTAAACGAAATTTCTTCGCATTGCAACGGATGGTCAACATCGGCAATGGGACAGAAAATTGGAGAGAAATAGAGATGTACCTAAATTCCATGCCAAGTACGGTAACGAAAGAAACACCAGAATACATCATAAAAGGCGTCATGCCGATAAGACCGTGGGAAGATCCAGAACAAAAGAGAGTATCGGACAGGTTATAGAAACGGTTCAGAGGAGATTAAGAAGAAGCAATGAGAAATACATCCAGAGACAGGGTCATAATAGGAAACGAAGAGCAGTAACTTTCCAAAAGGGTGACAAAGTAATGGTAAGAGCATTAAGAGTGTCAAATCTTCAGAGCGGTATTTGCGCAAAATTGATGCCTGTTTTCGCAGGGCCATACATAGTAAACAACGAAGATGGAGTAAACAGCTATGAGTTGAAACATATGGATTCTGAAAAGATCAGAGGTATTTATAATAAGAGGTTAATCTTTGTAAGTGGGTATATTTATTTAAAAAACCCTTAAAAGGGCCACATCAATAGAACAAACGTTTTCGGACTAAACAGTCCATCATCAGGTTATTAAAATCGAAAATGCTAGGTCATAATGCCTGAGCCACCAAAATATTAGGGTAAAAACCCTTTAAATTACATTTAGTTATGAAATTATTTACATTGTGTTATAAAATAAACTGTGATGTTCTATATTAAATTAAATTTGACCAAAGGTAACACATGGCTCAAATGGGTTCCAGAGCCGGGCGAGAGGCAACCTCTGCGCTCGGAGAACAACGTGGAACTTGGAGCTCGTGGAGCTCGTTCTCCGAGCGCAGAGGTTGCCTCTCGCCCGGCTCTGGAACCCATTTGAGCCATGTGTTACCTTTGGTCAAATTTAATTTAATATAGAACATCACAGTTATTTTATAACACAATGTAAATAATTTCATAACTAAATGTAATTTAAAGGGTTTTTACCCTAATATTTTGGTGGCTCAGGCATTATGACCTAGCATTTTCGATTTTAATAACCTGATGATGGACTGTTTAGTCCGAAAACGTTTGTTCTATTGATGTGGCCCTTTTAAGGGTTTTTTAAATAAATATACCCACTTACAAAGATTAACCTTTTTTTGTTATACGTGGTATACAGCCAGCTACAGGAATTTTTCCTTGTGGATTTTGTATTTATAATATCCATGATGTATATAAATATCACGAATGAAGATTTAAATTTGTATAAAGTAGATAGTAGGATAGGATAATACGTAGCATAAGTACAGATAGCATACAGGAAGTGCGTTTTAGTTTGCCTCGAGAAAATTTAGTTGCATAGATTGATAAATTTTATCGATTACAAAGGCGGGGATTTGTTGTACTTTTGAACGTATTAACAAAAGACATTGAATTGAGAAACAGGTATCGTTTGTAGATATTAGTAAGAAATATTTGTAAAGCAGATAGATTTAGTTAGAATAATTAAAGAATGTTGTTTTCTGGAATTACCCGAATGACGTTTTATAGAGAGTTGGTTGGTAACGATATACGTCACAGAGGTGGATGATTTTTATTGGTCAATTTTTGAATGCAAGGAGGTGGTGGTTTTGGCTATGAGATAGGAGAGAGGAAAAAAGTTGGTTAGTCAGTTTCCGTCGTCCAAGAAGGAAGGAGCTTTGTGATTTGTGTTTGTTTTGAAGTCCAGAAGAAGTAATTTACCAGGTGTGTTTATTTGCTGTGTAAAAGCTGACCAGTGTGAGGAACGGGGTACAGAGAGATAGAAAAACCAAAGGTATAAGAATATTAATATCAGACGAAGCTGGAAACATTTGGAGTTATAAACAGGCGCGGAGATTGGCTCAAAAGGAGGCTGCATAGAATAACACGAGTTGTTGGGTTGCAGATACAAGGACAGATAGGAGAAAGGTGTACGTCATCTGGACCACAATAGGAGCAGAAGCAGAGAAAGGTTTTTTTTTTATTGGCGTGGCCATAGAATTGCACCGGCAGAGAAAGAAAGGTCAGTTAATTTTCATTAGAGCAGGAGTGTGGTTTTCATTTATTAATTAAATAAATTGAATAAATAATAGAAGTTAATTTTGCGATCATTTAAAAAAATATATAAAAAGAGCTTAGTTATAACACATATTAAAAATCAATGTAAAATAACATTTGGGTCCATGATAGAAAACAACTTCTCATATATTTAAAGTTAGTATATTGCAAATATTACAGGATTGATTGTTATATAAAATTTCATTAAAATAAAGGACATCTCACATATAGTTCAGTTGAAATTCTATGTATTTTATTCAGGTCATATTACCTATCCCAATTAGGAAGCCAATTGGAAAATATTTTGAATCCACGATCAAAGGTAAATAGTACAAGTTAAATAGCCTGAGATTGTAATTAATTAATGCTGATTTATTGTGATTAATTGGAGATTAGATCATTTAATAAATATAGACAGGATTTTTTCTAAATAAGCAATATAATACAATTTAAATAGCATAACAATATATGTATATATATATATATATATATATATATATAATATATATATATATATATATTTATATATATATATATATAATATATATATATTATATTATATATATATAGGTATATATATATATATATAATATATATATATATATATATATATATATATTTATATATGTTTATCTATATTTATGTCTGTTTATATACAAGTTAGGATACATTAACCACATCTAATATAATTACACTAAGTAGTAAATGTGACAGCCTTTTAGAAAGCGAATTATGCTGTACATGTTTGTAGAACCGAGTAGATCACTTAAATTATTTTGAAAGTTGTGGTAGTCTCTCTGAGATTTGTAGTGGACACATTCTAGTAATATGTGCTGGACTTTTAAGGACTCATTACAATGTTCACAGCGACTATGGTTTTCAGAAGACATCAGATATCCATCAGTAAGACAAGTGTGACCTATTCTGAGCCTTCTGATAATGATGTTGTCTTTTCTGCTCATTTGAGGCATGGTGCTGGAGGTAACAGTTGGTTGAATTGTGCGTAGTTTTGTTTTTTGCATATTCCAATGTGCTTGCCAAGTGCTTAGTACGTTGTTCTTGATACTGGCCTTTTGGTCTTGGTGAAGTTGTATGTTTTCCATATCTTCTAAGCAGCAGACCAGTTTTGCTGCATTATTAGCATGATTTCTCATTAGCAATGGGCAAGTCTAATGCCTTAAGTATTCCATACAGTTCGGCTGTGTGTATACTGCATCTAGGAGAAAGCTGATGTGACGCTATTGTTGTGTTTGAGGTACTGACGGCACAACCGACGGCCTGTTCTTCTTTGGAGGCATCTGTGTAGAGAATTTTGTCATAACGCTGTGTCTGTATAAGTTCCTCAAATGCTTGTACCAAGAGAGTTCTGGGCGTTTCTTATTTTTTGTATCGGTTCAAGCTGGTAAGGACAGTAGGTAGATTTTTGGTCCACGGGGGAATTGTGGACGTAGTAAACGGAGTTGTGCGTTTTAGATCTAAGTCTTTTAGAAAAGTTTTTAAAATTTGTTAGAGAGAATGTGCTCGAGGGTGACTATTATCTGGGACAGGGTGGAAAGTATTAATTAGTTTAATTACTGGGTTTTATGGATTAGCAAAAATTCTAAAGAAGTAAGACAGAAGTAGACGTTGCCGTCTTATAAAAAGTGGAGGTTCTGAAGATTCGATCTAAAGACTTTCAGACGGACTTGATTTAAAGGCGCCTAGGCTAATGCGTAAAGAAGTGTTGTGAATTGTATTCAGACATTTAAGGTGAGTATTGGAAGCAGATATGTAGAGAATGCTTCCGTAATCCAACCTAGAGCGGATCAATATTCTGTAAATTCTTAAGAGGACTTTCTCTTCTGCCCCCATTTTTGGTGAGATAGAGTTTTTAAGATATTGATTCTATTTAGGCAGTTTGTTTTTGTATTCTGTATCTGATCTCTCCATGTAAGTAATAATTTGTGTTTATCAACCACTTGAAGAGGAGATCCATTTAGGTGAAGTAGAGGTGGGTCAGTATGATGCCTTCTAGAGAAGTTTATGACTTTAGATTTTCTAGATGAAAATTTGACTCCAAAGAGTGTTTTGGAGTAAATAGCATGTGCTTCTTGTAACTTTACCTTGGCAATAAAAAACGAGATCATCTGCGTATATTGAGTATTTTATTGGAGGAAGAACAAGAGAGTTTATATCGTTAATGCTAAGAAGGAATAGTGTGGGGCTGAGAACTGAGCCTTGGGGGATTCCATTTTGTGAGATATGTGATGTAGATGTTTTTCCGTTTGCGACTACTTTGAAGGATCTATCTTGTAGGAAATTGTTTATAAAGGTGATAATATTATTCGTTAAATTAAGTTGCTTAAGTTTTTTAATGATAGCAGCTCAGTTTATTGTGTCAAAGACACTTTCTAAGTCTAAGAAAACTGTGACAACGTCATTTTTGTTTGATATAGCTTGGGTTATTTCTGTTTGGAGAAGTACCAGGTTATCCATCGTGCTTCGATTGCGTCTGAATCCTGACTGTGCTGCATCTATCAGATTTTTTTCTTCAAGAAACCAAAGCAAACGTTTATTTATCATCTTTTCTAGTAGTTTGCACATCGTACATGTTAGTGAGATTGGCCTGTAGGCACTGGCAGTGCTAGAATATGAGTCATTTTTTCTGATCGGTATGATAAGCGACTGTCGCCAGAGACTCAGAAAGCTTTGGCTGAACCATATCTTATTGTAGAGCGCAAGTAGCTTCAAGAGGGTTCCTGCTTGTAGATGTTTGAGAAAGATAGACGGAATGTCATCAGGACCTGCAGATGAGTTTTTCATTGATGAAATTACCAAATTTAGCTCTACTTCTGTGAAGGCGAGGTTTATTGGATTAATTTGGAGAGGTTTAGGTGGTGATTGATTTGTGAGGTGCGAAATGGAGAGTTCAGACTTAGTTTTGTTTTGAAAGTATTTTACTAGCGTTTCGGTTATTTGGTTATCATTTGTAATGATATTATCTCCATCTGTTATTGCGGAAATTTTGCGATATGTCTTTAAAACTCTCATTTGTTTAATTTTTGTCCACACTTGGGCGGGAGAAGTATCTGAGGTTAAGCTGTTAACGAATTGATTCCAGTATTCTTTTTTTGCTTGCCTTTAGAGTTCGTGTGGACTTTGCACGCATTTTCTTAAAATGAATAAGATCTTCGATACTACGAGTTTTGCGATATCTATTAAGAGTCTTCTTATATTCTTTTATTGCAAGTTTACAGGAGTCGTTCCACCATGGAACTGCCTTTCTTGAGGTGTTTATGGTGCATTTACCTATACATTAGTCGGCCGCAGTTAGAGTGCAATTCTACGGCAGCGTCGATGTTTTCGTTAGAAATTATTTGACTTGAAAGGTCTTCAAGAGTATCACTGAATAATCTCCAATTTGCATGGCAATTTTCCATTTATTTATGACTTCCGCATTTTCGGGGATATGACTTGAGATTAAGATGGGGTAATGATTGCTATCGTATAAGCTATTTAGTGTTTGCCACTGAAGCATAGGAGCGGTTCCAGGATCGCAAAAACCTAGGTCTATGCAAGAGGAGGTTCCAGACTGGATGTGGAAATATGTGGAGCTCCCTGTATTCAAGAGGTTGATGTTAGAGTTACTTATGATATCTTCGATATGTTTACCCCTCCCAAAGGTGCGCTGGGAGCCCCATGTTGTGCTGTGAGCGTTAAAGTTCCCAACTAAGATGAAAGGGTTTGGCAGTTGTTTTATGAGGTCGCTTAGTTCTGAGCTAAATAAGCTGTAGTTTGAAGGAATGTATATAGGACAAATAACTATCTTGTTGGGACACCATGCGGTTATCGCAATCGCTTCTAGGAAAATGTATGTAAGTCAAACTCTTGATGGAAGATATCGTTGGAAACAAAAATAGATAAGCCGCCACTTGCTCATAGGTGTGTAGGTCTTAGGAACTTGTAACTAGTGTAGTTTTTTAGGTAGGGGTTGTGATCTTTGGTGAAATTGGTTGCTTGAAGACAGATAAACTTAGGCGAGAAGTCTGATACGAGTTTTTGTAAATATTCTAGTCTGGGGTAAAAGCCATCGCAGTTCCGTTGGATTAGTCTTAGCATGGTGTTAGTATTAAAAGGAGCTGAATTGGGAGGATTGGGATGGTTGTGAGCTGTCAGAATTGTAGTTATCTTCATTAGAATCGGCGGAAAGGTTTGAACTGGGCGTACTTTCGGGTTCTTCTGGATCAGTGCCTAAGGCCTTTATTAGTTTTTAGGTTAGACGGGTTAGCCTGTTTTTGATAGATCTCTCCTAACAAGTGGGGTATAATGCTTAAATGTTAGATATTAGTCTAGAAACATTTTTTGTAAACTTAAGAGCTTCAGCGTAGGCGTCACTACAGCCTAAAGTGTCTTCGACAAAGGTTATCAAGTTTTCTGGGGGAATAACAAGTAATTCTGAGGTTTACTTAAAGGCTTCTTTAATAGCGTCTTAAGTTAAATCGGAAAGGTAACGTTCTGACGGTGAACTTGTTCTGAGTTTCTTTTTTGGTTTTTTAATATCTGTATTAGGGGAGGCATGAAGTTGTCCTCGGATGGATTTGCGATCGAGGTGTTATCGGTAATATCAGTTTGCTCACTTGTACTCTCAATTTCGGAGCGGCAACGTTTATGTGTGGGCGTTTTGGTCATTATGGAATTGTTTAGTTCTGAAGCAGACATATGTGTTAATGTTGCGGGTTGTATGGAAGACTGTGGTGGTGAGGAGTCTGTTGTCTAGGTTGATGTTAACGGCTGAGGCTGGAATGCTATATAATTGGGTGGAGGATTAGGACAATTTGGGGCAATATGCCCTGACTTCTTGCATATATAGCATTATATTTTGTTTGTGGACAGAAACATTCTGTTTTCATTATCTTCACATGGGATAACTAATAAAGTTTGTAGATTAAAAATGTCATCAGAGGTAAAAACATACGCTTGTGTTCTAAAGCTTATGATGTGTGAATATTCATCGCCGGGGATACCTGCTCTTAAAAATGAGACAGAGGAGGCCAGTTGCAGCCCAAGTTCTTTTATAGCATCTTCTGCAAGATCGTGTGGTGTACATGGAGATATATTGGATATTATTATTCTTTTTGTGGGGGAGACTAGCCTGTGAACATTCATTACAGAGTTTCTTATTGTTAAAATGGGATGAGATTTTGGAAGTATGTCGACGAGTTTTTCTTTCTTCTTCAGCCTTCATTTATCCATTGTTGGACATAGGCCTCCTCCAATTGCTTCCACGCTTCCCTATATTTTGCAATTATCATCCACTGTTTTTTAGCTACAGCTGTTTTATCGACTATCCATCTCTTTTTGGATCTTCCTACGCTTCTTTTTGTTTCTTGAGGTCTCCAGAATGTCACTTTATGAGACCATCTGTTGGTGTCTTGTCTTGCTACATGTGCTACCCATTGCCATCTCACTGTCGCTATTTTTCCCATGATGCCGATTACTTTAGTTCTTCGACGTATTTCGGTTTTAGGAATTTTGTCTCTGAGGCTTATATTTAACATGGCCCTCTCCATGGCCCGTTGAGTTTTTCTTAATTGTTATGCCATTTTTCTTGTTATTGCCATAGTTTCCAACCCATAAGTTGCAACTGGTAGTATACAAGTGGCACAGGTTTTTCGTTTTAAGTGAATTAGGATTTTTTTGTCTTTTAAAATGAAGCTCAACTTCCAGCAAGCAGCCCATGACAATTGTGTCCTTCTTTTAATTTCTAGGGTTTGGTTTTACTTTTTGTTTTTAATTGCATGTGTTATATATATATATATATTATATATATATATATATATATATATATATATATATTATATATATATATATATATATATATATATATATATATTGGTCTACCTTTTCTATGTTATCTATCGTGATGTTTTCTAGGCTGTTGCTTAATATCTTTGTTGTGTCGAGTTTCATTTTTAATCCTATTTTCGAGAACGACGAGTTCTGAGTTAGTTAAATATATACAAATTCTGTTATTAGATATTCTGGATGCGAATAGGATTTGTTTGGGACCAGTAGCGTCACCTACTGCCTTGACGTAATCGAACAATTTTAGATTTTCATCGGCATGCAATACTATGGCTTGATCCATCTTTAGAAAAGTTGATCTAGGAGTTGATTTGGTTGCAGTTGCGTATGAGGAAGTTGAAGTAGAATTATGCTTAATATTTGGTGACATCTTGTAAAGTTGTGAACTGTGAGGTACCTTATCCTGTTTCTTGATTGGTATAACGATAGATTCTCTCCATATAATTGGAAATTTTTGATTAGTCCATATTATGTTGTACAATATGAGAAGTTTTTTAGGGGTAGATATGGAAAGATTTTTAAGAAATATGAAGGGGATGTTGTCGGGACCTGTAGCTGAATTTTTGCAAGTTGAAAGAATATTTAAGAGTTCCTGTAGTGTAAACGGAGTGTTTAAGAGCGTAGAGTCAAATTTAAAAGAGTGGGAAGGATACTGTACCGGAGGATTTGTTTCTTTGGGAGCATTCTTGTTTTGAAACCGTCGATAGAAATTATCGGCAATTACATTAACGATATCTTAATTGTCGGTTACTAAATTACTTTGATGTAAAAGAGCTGGAATTTTTGTGTGCGTATTATTTTTCCCCGCATTTGAATAATTTTCGTCAAGACTTGAGAAGGGGCATATTATGAGTTAAAGTGAAGAGGTAGTTCTTCCATGAGTACTTCTCACTTTGTTTTAAGATATATCTCGCCCTGGCTCTAAGTTTTTTAAAACATATGAGATTTTCGTCACTTCTGTTTCGGCGGGGTACTTATGAAGAGCAGTTTTATATTCTTTTACAACAGTTGCACAACGTTCAGTCCACCAAGGTGTTAATTTTCTTGTAGAAGTTATTATACTTTTTCCTACGTAAATGTCAGCAGCGGAGATAATACATTTGTTAAAATTATGTACATCAGTATCTATATTTCCAGAGAAGAAAATTTGTTACATTTGACTGTCTATTTCCTGGCTGGTCGGTCTATCTGACTGTTCCTGGTGATGTTTCTTCATTATTTGCTATGAGGATGGGAAAATGGTTACTATCATATAGATCATCTACAACATTCCATGTTAGAGAAGGATATATTTTGGAGTCGCATAGGCTTAGGTCAATTGCTGAGAAACTTCCTGTTGAAATATTGAAATGAGTGTTACAACCATTTTTTAGAAAACAAGTGTTGGTATTGTTTAGTGCGTTTTCTACAACTTTTCCTCATTCGTACGTGGTTTGCGAAACCCATGCAGTATTGTGGGCGTTAAAGTCTCCAACGATTAGAAATGGTGGTGGAAGTTGAAAAATTAAGTCTACCAGTTCAGCTTCAGTAGGGTTGTAACTTAGTGGGATATATATACTACAGATAGTTATTCTTTTAGGGCACAATATGGTTACTGCGATTGCTTCTAGGTTTGTAACTAAAGAGAGATGTGTTGAATAGACATCTTTTTCGACAAAAATTGAGGTTCCTCCACTTGCTCTGAGGCATTCCCTTCTTACGTAATGATATCCTGCATAGCCCTTAAGAACAATATTTTGATTTTGTTTGAAATGGGTTTCTTGTAGGCATATTATGTTCCTAATAGAATTCATCGCAGTTCCATTGAATAAATGTGAAAAGTATTAGTGATTGAATTTTTCGGAGTGTTGGGAATGTTCCGTTGTGTCATCATCGCCAGAAGTGTCGAAAGATGTTTGTGACACTGGGCTGTGTGTGTCATCTAATTCTGAAAGAAATTCCTGTTTGAGCTTTTTTGATCTTCTTGTGAACTTATTTTTTAGTGATCTGGTGGTTAGATGTGGGTAAATTACATACAGTCAAATAAAAGTAAATTGATGTCAGAAGTAATTTGCTGGGCTTCTATTGTGGGGTTACTACTTGATGGGGCGTTTGCAAGAAAGGCTATGAGATTATCTGGTGGAGTAGAGAAGCTTTGTGGGCTGTTGGTGTATAGATCTTTGGTTATTTGCTTTGATGCCTCTGATATTTTGTATTTATCTGTAGAATCCATTTTTGACTTTTTCTTTACGTGTTTTGTGCTTTTTCCCTGAAAGTCTTTATGAGGAGGCATCAATGGCGAATTTTCAATTTGTGGATTAGATACAAGTAGATCAAGCGAGTGAGGGTCAGGTGTACTAAGTGGGCTAGAAAGTGCCCTTTTTTGTCCTTGTATGGGTTTGTGGGGCATTTGTTCTAAGGTTGATGAGGTTTTTGTTGCCGATGGTTGTTCATAGGCAGATTGAGAAACATTGATGTTCTGGTAATTTGTACAATTTGCAGCTGTATGGCCAGCTTGATTAGAAATAAAGCATTCCATTCCATCAGTAGATAAAAATATACATTATGGTTTAGAATCAAATTCGATAACTAGGGAGATCTGAAGCTTATAATTTTCAGTAGGTGGAATTATGTATACTTGTCTTCGAAATGAAAGGATATGGCTATATTCATCTCATAGGAGGTAGGTCTAAACCGTTTATTTTATTAATAGGATTGTTGGAAATAAGCTGGTCAACAAGCTCAACTTTCCTTAAGTATATGCAGATTCGGTTGTTCAGATTCGAGATGCAAATATTATATTTTTAGGACCAACAATATCCCCAGTGGATTTTACATAGTCGAATAGTTTTAGATTTTCTTCTGAGTGGTAAATAATTGCTTGCTCCTTTTTATGGAAGGAAGGCTTGGGTCTAAAAATTTCATGGCAGCTACGTAAGATGTAGGTGTTACTGATTCGGTGTTACTGGATGAAGGCATTGCTGTGGTATTAACTGTAGATTTATTATTCATAATTTAGTTGCTTTTGTAGTCAAAAGCAACGGAGTGATTAAGATTAATGTATCTATTTTTATCTGAAATGTCCGCAAAAAAACAATAAATCATATTGTAAAATGTGTTGTCTATATTACCAAAAGCGTAGAGCTCTTGGCAGAATTAATTGCTTTCTTATCAGTAGGTTAAAAACAAAAAAAAACTAGACAAGTGTTTATACATATTGCAATACTTGCTTGTTGCCTGGAATACGTTGTATGCAGCAATGAAGAAAATATCACCAATCGATACACAACTGTTTGTTTATCACTATTTGCAATTAAATACTAATAAAAACTTGTATTTATAGTAATAAATTGCGAAAATCGACACTAATTTACAGAGCGACACGTACACGATCACTGTTAATAGTCCAGTCGAAAAATACACATTTAAATGCAAGGGATAGTTTAATACTGCCAAAGGGTCTTGATAAATAAAATAACTATACTGTCAATTTGTAAAAAGTTTATTAAACAATAATTATTAGCCTGAGAAACTGAGAATATTAATTAAGCGTGTGTAACCATTTTTACATATTTGAGAACATTAACATAACCTTAAAACTTTAATTCTTCTTTTTCTTATATCTTGAATATTACATTAGTGCGGGAGCTTATATTAACACTCCCACTTATACAAGATTTGAATACAAAGACTTAATACAAAAGACATGAAAGCAAAGACCTAATACAAATTAACAAATACTTAATTTAAATTGACAAATTTAACTTATTCAATAAATTGTTAAAAACTGTCTGTGACAATGCTTTTGTGAACAAGTCCGCTAACTGATTACTTGTATTGACATAACTTACACAGATATTCTTGTTTTCACACTCATCTCGAACAAAGTGAACCTTAATATCAATATGCTTTGTTCTGCTATGAAATTGTTGTGCCTGTGTTAGCTTATTGGCAGATTGATTATCAACAAAGATGTTGACAGGTGAGATATCAATTCCAATCTCTTTTAAAAAACTTCTAAGCCATAAAGCTTCTCTAACACTAAAAGCCAAGGACACATATTCGGCCTCTGTCGTTGACTGTGCCACTATGTTTTATTTTTGGCTCTTCCAGGTAATAGGACCATTGCTAGTACAAATACATATCCACTAGTAGATTTTTTTGTATCCAGGCAGCCAGCATAGTCTGCATCAGTGTCGTCTTTTACCTTGATTTGTGTAGTTTTTCTGTACAAAATTTTATAATGAGTAGTATATTTTAGATATCTAAAAATTCGTTTTACTGCTTTCCAATGTTCATCATTCCAAGCATTAAAGAATCTGCTCACCTGATTAACTGCAAATGTAATATCTGGGCGACTGGTGGTTGCAGAAAGATTAGTGAACCAACAGCCTCACGATATGGCAAAGATTTATTACAATTTAAAATATTTTCTTTAAACAAAGGTACACTAAACTCTGCAGGAATCTTTAATGGGTTAGCATTAGTCATATTAAATTTAACAAGAAGTTTTTCTATATAATTATGTTGATGAATAGCAATTGTATCTGCACTAAGATCTTGTTTAATCTCAAGTCCAACAAAATGTAATTTTCTATTTAAATTTACAGATATTTTAAATATTTGCTTTAAAGTTTTTAAAGTTCATTAATAGCTCTTTCTGATTTTGACAGGACAAGTCCATCATCAACATAAACTGCTAAATAAGTTTTAGAATTTGTAAAATTACCAACAAAAACACATTGATCACTTTTTAATTGTCCAAAGTCAAATTTATTAAGAAAGGATACAAACTTCTGGTTCCAGCATCGTGGTGATTGCTTAGGTCCATATAAGCTTTTATTCAATTTACACACTAAGTTGTGTGACTTCTTACTTTCAAAACCAGTTGACTGCTTCATGTAGATACATTCTGGTAGGTCACCATATAGGAGCGCAGTCTGTACATCAAAATTAGCAAGTTTAAGGTCCTTTTCCGCTACTAATGATAACAAAATCCGCACTGAGTCATACCGAATAACCGGCGCGAAGGTGTCTTCATAGTCTACTCCACGTTCTTGCATAAAACCGCGTGCAACCAGACGTACTTTATAACGAACAGGATTACCGTCTGAGTCACTCTTAACATGATAAACCCACTTATTGTCGATCACTTTTGCACCATTGGGCAATTTTACTAAGTTCCATGTGTTATTAAACTTGAGGGCATATATTTCCTCCTGCACTGCTTGTTGCCACTTGCTAGAGTCCTCACACTTTATTGCACTTTCATAAATTATGGGTTCAACTATGTCACAGTAGTTTGCTACAGCGTAACTGTCAGGCTTAGACAGTGTATTTCTGTTACGTAGCTGTCTATCACTAACATTATCATTATTGGCATCATAGAACAGATTACAATTAAAATCCTCATCATCATGATCTGTTGCTTGAGATCTACTACCGTGTGACATGTCTAAACTCTCTTCATTGTCAGTTTCTTGAATATAATACATATCATTATTGTCTCTTTCCTCATTATCATCTAAGAGTTCAAATTTTAATCTAAATATTTCCTTCTTATTTTTAATTGTTTCATCTTCATTAAAATTTACATTGCAACTCACTTCAATTCTTCTCTTCTTACAATCCCAAAGTCTATAATTTGATCAATATTCATCATATCCAAAGAACAATAATTTTCTTGATTTTGAGTCAAACTTCTTACGAAACTGTGATGGTATCAATATGTAAGCTGTACTGTCAAAAACTCTGATGTGCTTTAGATGTGGTTTTCTCCCAAACCACTTTTAATATGGAGTCATGTTTTGTACTTGACTTGAAGCTGTTCGATAAAGAACATATACAGGAGTATTTACAGCTTCAGTCCACAATTCTTGTTACACATTTTTGTTGATAAGCATAGTTCTTGCACTTTCAACAATTGTCCGTAACTGCCTCTCACTGCGGCCATTTTGTTGAGGTGTATAAGGAGCTGAACATTCATGTAATATACCGTTCTTTCTGAATGGTATATTATTGATGATAAAGTCCTGAAAGTCATTATTGATATATTCTCCTTTACCTTGGTCACTTGTTAAAATCTTAATGTCTTATTGCCAGTTTGATTTTCAATTAGTATTTTAAAATCTTTAAAGTTGTTAAGAACATCTGACTTGTGCTTTAGAAAATAAACACTACAGTAACCACTACTATCATCTTTAAATAAAACAAAATATTTTGATCCACTTGAAGAAGAAATATTTACTGGTCCACATACTGGTGTGAATCATTTCACCTGGTTTGTCTGATCTGCTTCTTGTAAGACTTTTATGGGTCATTCTTGACTGCTTCCCATACTGGCATTTCTCACAGAAAAATTTTTCTTTGTCGTCAACTCTCATATTGTTAACCAAATAGCTGTTTTCTTAATTGTACTGAAGTTGATCTGCCCTAGGCGATCATGCCATAACTTTATTGATGATTTGCAAGCTAAATTACATTCTACAGTCCTACAGTTCTACAGTCTACATAAATTATATGACCCACAGATTATCTCTACGTACTCCAACACATGAAATGTTTCCATTTGGCTCTATGATCTGTTTCTATGAGAATGATATGTAAAGTTTTTATCTGTCATAGCTCCCACTGAAAATAAGCTGTGACTAAGTTCAGGAATATATAGGACATTATTTATAGTACGATCATACCACTCACCTTGGACAAATGTCTGTATTTCAATAACACCTTTTACCTTCTGCAGGAATCAGCTTGTTGTTTGCTATTCTAACAAACATAGGTTTAGATAGAGATTCTAATTTTTCACCAGTCATGTGTAGGCGTGCTCCTGAATCACATGTCCACTCACTTTTATTTACACTGGAGTTTGACAAGTACATGGAAGAAATATCACATATATAAGCTGAACTTGATGCAAAATTACTTCCTGATGACTTGTTTTTATCTTCATTTTTGGAATCATGTATTCTCTTTCTACACTCTCTAACTCAACGTTCCTTGCGTTTACAATAACTACAGGTGGAATTCTTATTTAAGTCCTGTATATTTGTTTTCTTTTTACTGGTGTCTTCCAGTTTACTTTGTAAAGCCTCTACTTGTAAAGCAAGACGAGATATTTCAGAGTCATCATTATTCATTCTAGTTTCCTCTTTAAGCAATCTTTCTGCTAAATTTTTAAAAGTTTGCTGATCACTAGCTACAGAGTCCCAGGCTGTACAAAAGGCATTAAATCTAGGAGGCAAACTAGTAATTACTTTGGAACAAACAGCACTATTACTAATAGTTTCTTTAACATCTTTTAACTGTCTTACTAATAATTCTATTATAGATATATGCTCTGCAACTTTTGCATTCATGCATTTTATATTCATAACATGTTTGCCATAGCAACTCTCTAGATATTTCTGTCTTTTATTCGTGTATTGTGATCAGTCTTGACCACCTTTCTGAAGCATTTTCGCAATTTATCAAATGTTGTATTTGATCTTGACATATAGTGGATAACAAAATCACCTGTGCTTTTAAATTTTTGTCATCCCATTCTTTCCAGTCACTGCTAGTGTGGTTTTCTAGTTCTCTAACTGTTCCATTAACAATTAGAAGCAGCTTCTCTGCTTTAAACAAAATGGTCATACTAAATTTCCATAGTTGAAAATTTGACCCGTCAAATTTAGTAATATTCCCAGAATCAATTTTCACAGCTGAGGCCATTTTTGCACTTCACTAAATATTTATTTTTTAATTGTACGACTCGAACGTAACGAAAAATAAACAGGGGACTACTCACGACTTGTTGAACGTGAAACAACTAAACTTTTTATCACACCGGTGCGAACAGGCTAGTTTTCAAATTTCGTAATACCTTGTCTGGGCAACCATAACCTGATAAATAAAATAACTATACTGTCGATTTGTAAAACGTTTATTAAACAATATTTATTAGCCTGAGAAACTGAGAATATTAATTAAACATGTGTAACCGTTTTTACATATTTGAGAACAGTGACATAACCTTAAAACTTTAATTCTTCTTTTTCTTATATCTTGAATATTACATTAGTGCGGGAGCTTATATTAACAGGTCTAAACTTTGCTGTTACTCATCAATCTATTCCAAAATTAAACATAATTAGCTCAGTGGAGCAAATATCTCAATATTAACAACTCACGAAAAAGAGTAATATAGAGTAGTATGTAGGATTAAATTGGAAATATCTAATAAAATTAAACAAAACATAAACAAAGAGAACTTGAAGGCTGTATGAACTTTAAAAATGACGACTCCATAATTATCCTACCAGCAGATAAGAAGAATGCAACTATGATAATGAAATTCAATATGAAAACAAAATTAAAGATCTTATATCAAATGGACCTTTTACAAATTTAACAAAGGATCCACCCTTACAAGCCTTTGGAAAACAGAATATAATATAAAACTTTATTTAAGTTTGTAGATTATTTAAGAAATTAACAGAGAAGAATAATTACATCTCATTAAAGTATGACGCCTCATTTTTATAGAGCACCGAATACATCACTTAGACCTATTTGTAGTACCATAAATTCTCCTTATAGTGAACTGTCAAATTTTTTAATAAATATTATAACAACTACGAGCCCTAAAAACTATATGTTGGAACAAGCAGTTAATTTGGAAATAAAATACCATTTACCCAAATTCTTTTATTTATTTATTTTTTATTGTAAATATGAAATAATAACATGTTTTTAATGCATGGAATTATATTTACAGTTTAATTAATTTTATGTTGAATACTATCAAATTAATTATTGTTCCTAATAAAATCCTCCCATAAACGCAACTCTGAAATATTGGCAAAATCATTGTAAAATCGTCTACTTTAAAATATATAATATATATTATGTCTAAATATTCAATATAAAGGAGTCAGAGAAAATTTAATTATTAGAAAAATTTTTCAACAAGTAACAAAAAACAAAATTGTTTAATTTATTATTGTTTTGTATTTTGATAACGATTTCGGAAGTGGAAATTGAAACGTCAATTTAAACTTGGATTGTCACTTGTTTCCAATAAAAGTAGTGATTGCGTTAGGATGCTACAAGGAAATATCTTCAGAACAATATTTCTCCTACATCTCAGGTAGATGTTAATAACAAAAATTATAATAGCAAGTTATCTAGTACGCGAGAAACTACGTCATCAAGTTTATTCTTACGTTAAGCTTGTAGTGAGGAGATTAATAAAAATAATTAACGTGGCAACTATAACTTTAGTTCCTACCTTGGAAACAATTCACTGAAAATAATCCACACAATTTTCACAAATTGTAGTGCTAAATATAATGGGGTTTGTCCATGATTCTACACCGCATTATAAAATGAATTATTTTAAATTTTGATTATTTTTTTTCTGCTCTCTTTAGTACCTATTGATGTATTTTTATTTTTATTTATTTACATAAAACTAGCAACATTTTAGGATATTGACGATAAATATCTTTAATATTATTAATTATTATTAATATTATAAAAATAGAGACAATTAGTGATGAGATTAGATTCCTCCTTTTTATAAAAAAAAACTGTTATATTTTAAAAAATATTAGACTGATCATTAAATAAAATAAAGAAATGATTTAGGTTACAATAATTTCACAGATAATCAAAAAAATAAATCTTTATTAAAACACAAAAACAGAAATTAAAGAATTGGTACAGATCGATATCACAGTTGCCAACAAGAAGACTCTGCTTTACACATATCAGAAAAAATCTCTGACTTATTCGATCAGAGCTATTTCTAATATACACCTTTAAGATAAACTTAGATTAGTGATGACCATATCCTCCACCTAGAGATGAGAGAGTCCGTGTCCACCAAAATCACTTGAGCTAAAGCTCGAAGATCCAAAATGATCACTTCCTCCAAAGCTTTCGTGGCCTCCTAAACCACCTGCCCCAAGGCCTATAGATCCATGACCTCAACACCACTAGAACCATAACTGTCACCTCCATGACCGGCGTGAATAATGATGGGCACAGGTTTCTTTACGATTTGTATATCTGGTACATGAACTGGAACAGGTTTGTGTACTGGTACTGGGTAAGGTTTTGGAATGTGTACTGGCACTTTCACAGGGACAGGAACTTTGTATGGTACTTTAACTGGATAAGGTACGTCTTTAACGATTTTTACTGGATAAGGTTTGTCGATATGCACTGGGTATGGTTTGGGAACATGGACAGGATATGGTTTGTCAACTTTTACAGCCACTGGTACTTTAACAGGATACGGGATCTTCTTTTCGACAGGGACAGGATATGGTTGGGGAACTGGTATCTTTACGGTTTTGTGAAGTGTAATGTGACTGACGTGACCTTCACCTCCTCCAATACCTCCTCCAAAGCCTCCGTCAAAACTACCGTGTCCTCCTATATCGCCCCTACACCATGACTTCCCAAATTGCTTCCAAAATCATGTCCTCCCAAGCCATGTCCTCCTAAACTTAATTCACTTCCATGTCCCCCAAATCCGCCAACGTGCCCAAAGTCATCTCCACCTCCTCCAAGCAGTAAGCCACGCTTCTTTTTTGATGCTTCTTCTGCTAGCACTGTGACTATCAGTAAGGTGCAAATCTAAAAGATAAAATATACAGTCATTAGTTGAGGGATTTTGATAAAAGAGAATATAGATACTACGATATACTACGAACATTAGTGGTGAAAATTTTATCTTGGGAAGATTTATTATCAGTAGTAATATCCCTAGGATATTGATAACAGACTAGATAATTTCATGACAATCGAAAGCTCGTTCCTTGGTAACAGCACGAAGCTGAAGCTGAGTGCAGTTACCAAGCAACGAGCTTGGGAAATTTGTCATGAAATTATGAGACATTCATCAATGTCCGAGGGATATTCGACGGATAATTTTTTCGAAAAAAAAAATCATAACTCTACATAGGGTGACTGTAGGTTGTATTTCTGGGAATTTTTTCTTTGATTAGCGCATTTATACTTTGAACATTCTCATTATTGAAACGTGACATTTTGAAATTTATTTGGATGAAGTTGTCAAACTCGATCGTGTTGTCATAGGGATTGAAAATTGCACTGAATGCAATTATCAGTCTAATGTTGACATGATTGGGTGAAATTGTTCCACATGACACAAAATGACGAAATTTGAATGGTTAATAGAACAGTCGAAAAATTATCATTTGAATATGCATTTGAATATGCAAATATAAATTTGAATATATTATGTGTATGAAAAATATCCAAAGAGTGTACATATTACATTTATGTAATTTAAAGGAGTAATTTTCAAAACTACCAAAATAATATTTAACTAAACCATACAAAGCATAATAAATACTTTATTCCATATTGACTGGAAAAAGTCTTCCAATCAGAGAAAAGTGCGGCGTATCAATGACATTTCCGATTAAATAGGTAGGATACATGGTAGGAAACTGTTTAAAACTGAGATGAGTAGTAAAATATTGTCTAGAATATTAAGAATCTTAGATCAAGAGAAAATAACCGAAAAGATACGATTAGTCGATAAAATTAACAAAAATTATTAAACAGATTGGGGAAACTACATGGCTTGGTTTACTTCTTTATGGTTGTGCCTATATTATGACTGGTGTTACTTGCCGTTACAGATAAACTACTTGCCCTATTTAACAGCCTAACACTATCTAACACAAATTAATGTAAAGAAACCCAAAAATATTAAGGGTTAGTCACAAAATGTAGATAAGTGATTGTAAGGAGAGATATACCGACACCAAGGTTGTTCTAAATCTCATATATTTACTCTTTCTTTTATTGTTTATAACCAAAAAAAGTATCATTATTTGATTAATTATTTATTTGGTTTCTTATGTGTTTATTTTAACATTTTTTCTTTACATAAAGAGTGTAAATGGTGGTGTTTTGAATGGGTAAACTGCTGATTTATTGTCGAAATAACGGTATTCCTAGCATCGTTTTGTAGGTTTCAAAAAGCATTTGCAGTTTACTTATTTCGCCATGTATAAGAATTTATTGACTTCATGTTCCTTTATGAAGACAACGTACAAACATCAGTACAAACGTTTATAAGAGGTTAAAGAACAGAGGTGAAGGAATTAATAGACCCGAAATATACAGAAAGGCACGCACGAATTGTCAGTTGAAATATGGTGGAATGGCAACGACAGATGAATTGTCAACATTAATAAGCAAGGAATATAAGATAAAAAAAGTAGAATGGAGGACAAGCGAGCTAATCCTATTATCCAAAAAGGGCAATCTAAACATAACTAGAAAACTACATAGGTATAAATTTACTAAAGACTACCTGGACAGTAACAACTAAAATTTTCAAGAACGAATAAATCAGCTCAAACTTAGCCGATGAGCAATAAAGTTTTCATTTAGGAAGGTCACAATATCGTCATAAAAAAGATTACAGAGAAAGTATTTACATACTAGACCCCCATTATCGCATATATGATAGACTTGAAGAAGGCACTTGACGTAGTAAGACTTAAAGATGTAATATATCTCTTTTATAATAAACGATCCTACTGGATATTATAAAAACAATTTAAAAATTCTATCTAAACAATAAGAGGGAATCAGGAAGTCAGAATAGATGGACAGATTACGGATTGTATAGATACAGGTAACGGAATAAGATAGGGGGATCCACTAAGCCCTATGCTATTTAATCTAACCATGAATTAAGACATAAAGAGTGTCAATAAAGGCGGAAGATAAAGAATGGGGAAAAAGTAAATTTAAATTCTTTGTTACGCAGACGAATATTGACAGCCCGAAATGAAGGCCAGCCTTTAAAGAATAGTTGACAGATTTATTACAAGAGCAAAATAATTTAACATGACTATTTCAACTAAGAAAACTAGAATCGTAGTGATTGTTGCCGAACCAATAATATATAAAAAGTCGATGGTGTTACCATTACAACAAATAATGAAAATAAAGTACCTAAATATTACAATATCCAGCTATGGAGACATTAAAAAAGAAAGAAGAGGTCAAATACAAGGAGCCAATAGATCAGTAGTATGAATTAATAACATTATATGGCGTAACCAACAGATGAACTATAAGATGAAATCAAAAATATGTAAGACCAATAATGACGTACGCATCCGAAACTAGACTCAATATAGCCAAAATACAGAGAGTGTGAAGATAGCAGAAATAATAATACTCATAAAAATTACAGGAAACACACTAAGAGACTGAATAAGAAGTGACGCGATTAGAACAACATGTAATATAAAGAGTATAGGTAAACGAGAAAACACTAAGTAGAAAAAAAGTCAACAAATAAATAGCAAGGTAAAATATCAGCAAGTGGTATAAAGTATCAGCCGACCGTGCCAGAGATGGATTGACAATCTTTCATAGAAGTAACCACTTACCAATGAAAAAGCAAAATTGCTTAAATAAAGGAAAAAACGAAGAATTTTGTGGTATATTATTTTAATTGTTAGTTAACGGTAAACTGGAAGCTGCAAAGTCTTGCCATGAAATCAAGATAACACAAATAATCTCTAATTATAGATTATTCTGTTCTATATACGATCTTATTACACCATTCAAGACGTCGAAATCAATCTCGAAAAATCGAAATACCTCATTTTTGAATAATTTATATAGTTTGTAATCATCTGTGTTCAAAACTGATTTAAAACATTAGTTTTTATTTTCGTTTTTTAATCTAGTTATACACTTTTACAGTAATAAGACCCGCCACTGATATTGTTCCAGTGATGAATAACACCGTTTATTTTTTTTGCGACTCGTTTTTCCCACTTACCAGAATCTTCATGTTCACTAACTTAAGTAGAGTGCGACTGATGCAGTTATGTGGAGTACGGTGTCTTTTTATACCAACTATCGGATACCATCATACCCCTAGTGATAGTATCGGTACTTTCCCTCTTCCCCGCAATGTAGCCATTGTAAAAAATGAGAATATTGTGAAATTATGTCTTCAATTTATTTTGCTATCATTTCCTGTTACCAATAAAAAATAGTATTAAATTAAATGGTACTATTTAGATCAAGCGTTATTATAATTTTTATGTTGATGTTTCTTACATATAATATTATAGTCACACCCATTCGTAAATGACGGAACGTTACATTGAATATTTTTAAAACCTTGGATATTTGTGTTTTTTATTGATATTATCGATTTGAAAAAATAACAAGGTGTATTCTTCAGCAATCAATCAAGTTAAATAACATTAATATTGTTTTTTGGTTTTCTTCAGAATGTTTTGTTTATGTATTTGCTTCCATTTGTTTTCCACCTGTTTCTCTAAACTATGTTTATTTTATGTTTTATTTCCATGCTTACGTTTATTAATTCGTTTGGATATTACGAAGATGCTAAAAATATGAGAGCATGGTGCCATTTTGAGGCTGAATCTAAATGTCACACTTTAATTTTTCCCATGGCAAAAACCTTAAAAGACAAATTTATATAACATCTCCCAAAGGATGTCTACCAGTTTCAGCAAGCATATAGTAATGCAATTCCAAAAAAATCTAAATGACAGGTTTGTATTATTTAAGGATTTAAGGATATAAAAAATCTTTGCACATAATATGTAAGAAGGCTAGTAAAGGTTCAAAAAGTAGCAAAAATACATGAAAATTTGATAATAATCAACAAAAATAGTTTAGTAGTTAATAGTTCTCTTGGCCGGTCGAAGTACACTCTCTAATTTTTGGAATGATAAAGAAAAAGAAGCAAGAAGACAGAGAAGGAAATTGAGCCAGGTGTGGGAAATTTATGGTTAATATTATTTATTAGTTTATGGTCTAACATCTGAAATATTTTCTGATTTACGGTAATAGGTATGGTTATTTATAAATTTTTAGTTTTTTTTATTTTAGTTGTTCATTGAATGACAATACAACCTCTCTGGAAGGGTGGTTAAGGTTTTAACTGGAACACGGTTAATCCGGCATTACCCTGATGAAGAATCAAGGTTCTTCTGACCTAGTATCCTATTTAGTCGAAAGATGCCAGGATGTCTTGTTCCGTGACGTAGATGTCCAAAAATGATTTCCCCGACCGTTGCCTCTCAGAATTCAATGAATACCTTCTTAGGCTCTTACTGGAATTTGGCAATACGGTAATTAAAAAAAATAAAAAAAAATAAACAATAATTGTCAAGAAGTGCCACACTATTGATAACTTCGTATTTTAAAATTGTCCGTCTAAACTACAATCCTTTTAAGCTAACAGAGTAATTGTGGTATCTAAGTAATTTCATCAGCTAATTAAAATTTTTAATAGATTTGCCTATCCATTGATATTAATACGGTTAAACATACTTATAACAAAAAAATTGGCACTGGAAAAATACTTTTTTTTCTTTTATTTATAACCATAAAAATAACTTATCACTTAAAGTGAGTTCCTAATGACTTTGCACAATTTATTTCAAAAGATTTTAAACTATCTACTTTTAGTGATTGCTGGATTTTTAAAGGCTAAATCTGTTTCTTTACTGTTAGTAAACAAACACTAAAAGACTGAAACTAATTCAGTCTTTAAAATGCTCAGTAATTTCAAAATAATTTATAAACGAAGAAATAATTATCTTTATTTTCTTTAAATAGGGTAGGTATGTTTTTTTAAATTCTGCAATAAATAATGGCAGCTGGTAGATACTCTTGTACGATCTGGGTATGAGATAGATCTATTTCAGGTATGCAATCCTGCCCACGGCGCCCACGCGAGCCATGGTTATCCCCCAACCCATGCCGGCCAATCATGTCCCCACCCCAAGATCCCTACCAAAACAAATAAATCCTATCACATTTCCATTCCCAAGTATTAAACCTCACACGAAAAAAAAATCATTGGGAAAGGCAATGGAAAACCATCCAATTAACTTTTCCTAGTATAATCACGATGGATCACGTCAATATAGAAACGGCCCTAGTCCCGGTCACCCCTTAAGTAGGGAGAAGGTGCTAAGAATCCCCTGGTTGCCACAAATATTTAGATTTAAGCATGATAAAAAGACTGGTACATGGAGTGTACGAAGTTTATTCCAGGCCGGAAAAGTTAATAGCGTAATTAAATAAATGCGAAGACTCAACATTGACATACTTGCATGCAGTGAAGTTAGATGGCCCAATTAAGTCCATTGCGAAATAGAAAAGCACACAATATACTACTATGAAGATACTGCAACAAAAAACACAAACGGAGTAGCTATAATAATAAACAAAGAAGTTAACAAATGTGTACTTAGTTTTATAGGAATATCAGATACAGTTGCAGTACTCAAAATTAATGCTTAACCAGTTACGTGAACATTATTCAAGCATATGCTTCAACTTCAGAAAGCTTAGAGCAGAAAATAGAAATATTCTATAAACAATTGAAAGAATCCCTAAAACATACCAAAAAACTAGAAGTGAATATCCTGCTAGGAGATTTCAACGCCAAAGTAGGCAAAGGAGGTGTTGGCAATATTGTGGGACACTTTGGACTAGGAACGCGAAATGATAGAGGAGACCGCCTTGTTTTAGTTCTGCCAGCAAACTAAATAGTGCAATAATAAACACTAAATTATTAGAAACCAGATTAACTGCACAACTGGAGCGCACCCCGCAATTGGAGCGGTTCAAACAAAACATACTTCACTTACAGGGAATTTCCTATTTATCTGGACCAATATAGACGTAACCAGCTAATAGAAAGAAAAAACCAGCCGAAAATGTCTAACGACAAAGAAAAAGGTGACATTAGAGTAACTTCAATAGAGTTAGTAAAGTAAATAGGGAAAAAAGCCGATATGTATGCTAATTCTACAGTCAGGTCGCTTAACCATAGTCAATAGAAACAGAGCATTCTATTACCCAGAGCACCCAAAGTAACTTTCAGATCATAAGCCTTCTCACATAAGTCACACGCTGAGAAGGGGTAGAGAAAAAGCCTGGGGGTCAGATAGGTACCACTTTACTAGAGAGTGTTACCAGTTTGATCTTCGGATATGTGGATCCCACTTTACAATTATATAAACATGTTCCTTAGGAGCAGGATTGATTACTGTATGTGTATGAAACGTTTCTTGTTGTAGCTTAAATTGCTTATATTAACATAAATAAACAAATAAGTTCTGAAACTGTTTTCATGTTGCATGAAAGATAAATTAGTTAAGTTTATTTGTTTAAATGACTTTTATTACATCTGCATACCCATACAACTTCGGCACTCCGTTTGTCTTTTTTGTCACTTTAATTCCTGCAAATATGTTTTTCAGTACACAAAGCTTTTTTTTTGGTTTTTGCTATACTACTGGTTGAATCACAGTTTGAAAAAATCTTAACTTTGATACCATTGAGATATTATGAAATTTTAATGCTTAACTGTGCTGATAAAATCATGTTGCACATAGTTGCTGGTGGGGTCCTCGAAGATCTAAATTTTTGTTAACAGTGCAAAATTAAAGAACAGTACTTTTCTTTGTTTAATATACATACTATTCATAAATAATTTTCATATATATTGGCAGTGTAATCTGGGCAAATATGTTTATTTCATTTTCTATAAACTGTTTTACCTTTCCTATCCTTACTTCTAGAACAGAAAGAACGAGATTTTAGAATTGGTTTCTCATTACGTCAGGTCATAAATATTTTCTAATCCAATTGCTTTTAATGATGCCTTGGAGTTCACGTGGTTACCGGTACAGTTTCCTTCGTCACATATGATTTATCATTCAGTGATTTTTCTAGTGTAAGAAGACAGTTTCTTATCGTCTTTTCGTTATCATTTTAACATTTTAGCTATATGTGGCTATTAACGGCAGCTTTATTTAGAATTTGGTAAAAGATCACGATTATTTAATGCCTTGTTTGCCGTTCAATAGAATAATTAACGCAAAATTTATCTATGTCCACGCCGGCCTTAGTTCGATTGTAATCGTGGATAATTTCTGGCCTATCACTTTCATCATTTATTTGTTGATCATCATACATTGTTGAAATAAGTGTGATGGCCTGATTTTTGTTTGGCACATAAGAGCATATTGTCATTCTATTAGTATGGCCGAATAATAATGATCCTACCTGCCGGTTCTTATTTGGTTTAAATTCAAGTGGTAATTGCGGCTTATTAATTCTCATATAATATATATATATATATATATAATATATTATATATAATATATATATAGATTGAACGAAATAAATTCGGAACATAGGAATACAATGTATTTCGGCTCAATTCTGCTGTAGCTGGTTGGCCAACCAAAAGATTGTCAAATAATTAATATTATAAAAAATCCCATACTTTAAGCGAGCTGCTGGATTCTGAACTCATAAAAATTGAAAGCTACACATAAATCTACGATTATGCTGTCAAACCAGTTATAGTCCAGAAATGTAGCATTTCACCTCGCAATTTTTTCGTGCGGCGTGGATTGACTTGAAATTTAACAGAAGGTAGGTAATAGCCTAAGGATCAAAATCTATATCGAACCAAAGTGCGCCAAAGCCTAGGGGGTGGTTGCCACCCCATCTCCGGGGTGAAATTTTTTTTTACGTTTTAACTACAGGTTTCGATTAGAAAAGTGATTCTAAACAAAAAATGTGCTATACATTTTTTTTATAAAATGATATTTTTCAAGTTATTCGCGATTGAAAGTAACAACTTTTAGACGAAAAAATCCACGTTTTTAATCGATTTTTCGCGAATAACTCGAAAATGGTGCATTTTATCAAAAAAATTGTAGAGAACAAATTTGTAGCTTTTAAAAAGACAAATACAATTACAAATACAATATCAATGTTCAGCGGTTTTCTTCAAATGCCAAATTTAAAAGGTTCAAAGTCAAATATCGGGAAAATGATGCATTTTTGGAAGAAAACTCACAAAACCTTTTTTAAAGAGCATAAATAGACCTGATCATAAAAAAATAAGGTCAATACCTCATTTTTTACGAAAAAATCGAGGAAAACAACACCCTAACCACCCCCATAATTAAAATCGATCTTCACCCTTCTGCAATTCCCTTTGTAGATGTATTGTTAATACGTCCAAGAAGTTTGACCCATTTAAAATGCTTAGTTTTAGAAAAAGTACAGCTTAAAGCGAGAAACGATTTACAATTTCATATTTTTTACCCTTCTTTTTTTAAATATGCCCGAAAATACTGAATATATGAAAAAAATAAAAATTACCAAATTGTAGCTTTTTAATGACTTAAATTATCCTTTATTTAGATTTGTTGTACAATGAATATTTGGCGAGATATAGCCGTTTAAAGCATCGATTTACGATCAAGCACCATCTTTTTCGAGCCCTTTAAACTCACCCCATTTAAAAACCAAGGTTCCAAAAAGATTTAATTCGCAGATCCTTGTAGCTATTAAAAACCTCTACAAATCGTTTTTGAAGAAACATCTATCGTTAAAAATTAAAGGAAATACGTTAAAAAAACCAGTTAATTTTTTTCCGGAAAATTCCATTAATATAGTACAGTACAATTTCGGAGCATAATAATCTACAAAACCGGTATATTAGCTAGTGGGGCGTTATACATTCGAAATTTTAAGCGTTCTTATTTTGAAATCCCATACAACAGAATAAAACATCTGCTCATATGTCTACGGCTTGGCAATGAAAATATCAGAGCAACAGATTGGGGATGGTTTTCCAAAGATGGTTTGTTATTACCCGTACGCATGAACAAACAACCTGCACCCGATAAATTTTTGAAAATTATTTTTTGCCAATGCAAAAAAAGGATGCGGCGTTTCATATGGGTGCAGAAAAGTTGGTTTATACTGTAACTCTACTTGTTCTGGGTGCTCAGGTGAAGGGTGCAATAACAGTCCACCAATAATTGAGGAAGATGATGATGACATAGATCACGATGAAGATGTAATTGATGACGAATAAAATTAATATTATAATTGTTTTACCTATAAATGTAAATATTTTCAACTATTTATGTAAATGTATAAAAATATATGGTGCCTTTTTATGTTGATAATTTTTTTTGTATTTAATTCTACTTTTTTCAATTTATATCTTATAAATTAGTTTATAAAAACTTCAATGTTGTAAAGGTGATTTTCAAAAGTTGAAAATTGCAAAATTTTGGCAAAAAATTGTTTTCACCTATAGCACTCATAACAATTGATTTTTAAGGGGTGAAAATGTGTGAATTTGTATTTTAAAGTATAAAAAACTCACTATTTAACTAATCCAAACCAAATTTCACTCATCTTAGGATTTGTAATATTATTTTAACAATTTTTGAAAATTAGGGGTAGTTTTCACCCCTAAGAACAATCAGGGTTCATCGGCATGACATAAACTATAAAGCAGAAGGTGATTGAGCTTAATTCCAAATTTTTATGCAAGTCGTTTCAAGGTGAAATCATTTTCTTCGCATTACTAATTTTTTTATATTATTCTCTAATGAGGGTCGCTTTTTAAGGGTTGAAATGTGATGGAACTGTATTGAAAAGCACGAAACTATCATTATTTAATTAATTCAAACCAAATTTATAGCCATATTCAGGTTTAATATGTTATTTTATAATTTTTGACAATTAGGGGTAGTTTTTCACCCCTAAGAACAATCAGGGTTCGTCGACATGACAAACTATAAAGCAGCGGGTGAATTGAGCTTAAATCCAAATTTTTATCCAAATCGATACAAGGCGAAATCATTTTTTTAGAATTAGTAATTTTTTACATTAATCTCTAACAAGGGTTGCTTTTTAAGGGTTGAAATATGATGGAACTCTATTCAAAAGTATAAAATAATCATTATTTAATTAATTCAAACCAAATCTTACCCATATTCAGGTTTAATATGTTATTTTATAATTTTTGACAATTAGGGGTAGTTTTCACCCCTAAAACCCTTCAGCGCACTTCGGTTCGATATAGATTTTGATCCTTGGGCTATTACCTACCTTCTGCTAAAATTTCAACTGGATACATGCAGGACGAAAAAATTGCGAGGTTTTAACTTTTTTCGAGCTTCAATTCCTGAACTATTTTCGCCTCCTTAGACAAACCCGTCTTACGCAAACAACTTTGTTGCGAGACAGATAGTTGAACGATATTTTATACAATGTCTATACCCAGGTATGGATTTATTTTTGTCCAAGTTTTATATTGGATCCACATGTATTAAATTGTATGTTTCGTTTTTAATTTGGTTCAATCTGTATATATATATATATATATATATATATATATATATATTATATATATAATTATATATATATATATAAATATATATATATATAATATATATATATATATAACCTAGGACATATTACACGTGGGAATAAATATCAACTATTACAACTAATTATGCAAGGAAAGATTGAAGGTAGGCGCAGCATAGGTAGGAGAAGAATGTCATGGTTGTGACCTCAGGGAGTGGTTTGCTTGCACTTCCATACAATTGTTCCGAGCGGCAGCCTCCAGGGTCGAAATTGCCATGATGATAGCCAACCTTCGCAGCGGAGATGGCACGTGAAGAAGAAGAAGAATTGTCATAGTTCCAAGAAGAGTTAATTCTTACTACTCCCTTAGTTTTTCACACAATTTAATTAAAGAAAACCAGTTGTCTATAGTAATGTTGCGGTTTGTTTTCTGTAAAAGGGGTGACAAGAGTCAGAACGTCGCTAGTAGGGACTGACACATCAACTCTGACTCTGCTTTCCTTGCCACATTAAACAAAAGCGTTACACATGTAAAGAGATAGTTGTACGTGAATCACATAAACACATAATTTTCAATAAATATTTAGCTAGTTTTATGGGCAGTTTAAACGAACATCTGCTCCGAATCGGTACAAGCATTTCGTTAACACTCAATTATTCTCCAGGGATATATGAAGACTGGTAGTTATATATAAATATATCCCAAATAATCCTAATCGCTGCTAGCTTATCTTCAGTTTTTCGTTCTTCTCTCGTTGCTGCCTCATCGAAATAACATGAAATAAAAGAAAAACGACTCACGTTCATTGTAGCACGAAACATATAGCGTCCTGTTCCATCACTTACAAAAAGAGAAGTTACATTTTCATGGTTGAATTGCATTACGTCTGATAAGTATAAGAGACCAATTAATGGCTTTTGCTCATCAGTTTTGATTTTTCTAGTTAAGTTGAAAACGGTTCATTTCATCGGTCACGAACAAGTTCCATGCTTCCAAAAAATTACTATAATCCATATTTCTTGCTAGTTTGTTTGGCGTCGGTACATTAACTACTAAATTATACTTACGCCTACGGGTGCCTCTGTTACACTGTTTATTTTACTTTACCTTTACACTTTAATTACCTTCTCTTTCACCAGATAAAAGTTTTTGTTCAAATTTTGTCCAAATTCATCGCTTTCGGCAAGACTCTCCTTTTTATCGGGGACAGTAACTGAAAAGTCAATTTAGGTATTTCTAGTTTACATATAATCACTCCGATGAATCACTTACGTATTACACCTTATGACACCTTATAACGTATTACGATATATGTATGGGCCATATAGACCGATTCTATTACTGTGGCATTTCGTCTTATTTCCAAGTATTTGTTAGCATGCTAAGTAGTCACTTTTCTAATATTTTTACCCAGTGTTTTATGACTTCACCGGGAATATTATTAGGTCTAACACTTTTGTTATTGTTTTTCTATTTTGTTTTTTTCTTTGTTTTGTTTTGTTATTGTTATTATTAATATTTCGTATGGCTTGTTCTATTTCTTTGCCACTTGGAACTTTCACTGTTTTACTTTGGTTGTTAATTTCCTCTGCCTTATCGATTTAGTACCCTTTGTTCCTTTGCTTTTAGAATAATTGTTTGTTGTTGTATACTATTATTTACATTTTTTTCTCTTTGTAAATGTTTCTGTTAATATAGGGGTCATCTTCGATTTCCAATAGTTTGTTATTCACACACAAATATTTCTTATGATTGAAAATCTTTTTTAAAATTCTTCTTTTATCACCATATTGCTTTTTATTATTATTTTTATTATCCTTCAGCATTCTTTATCTTGGCTGATTTTTATACCTTAAGTCTCCCTCCACTCCAATATCATTCCCATGGCAGATTTGCATGAAACAGTGATGACAACGTAAAATAATTTTAATTCAAACTTTTTATATAAAGCATAATACATAACTCGATTACCTCTGTTAATATATTACTCTAACCTGGTAAGTATCAAATCCAGAGTGATCTTTTTTATTTGACATAGCTCACATGTCACCTTGATTCGCATTATTTAGTTTTATAGTAGCGGTCATACCGAACTTATGGACTTCTCTCCTCTGGAGAGCGTCTTAAGTCACCGTATATATTTTGACCATGATATGACCATTATAGTTTGTCACGGATATGAATACTACAAAATAGTTTAACCCATAATCGGCAAGGTTACATTTTTGGACACAATTGGAAAGGTCCCGTCTAACAAACAATTGTATAAACAATCCCTACGAATTTTTGTTATTTTAATACATTATCCAGATTTAGACATACGACTTGCACTCCCCTTAAGTGGAAATTCACTCATCCTAGATAGTTACGGTATCAAAAGGATTGAGCTCTGGTGGGACTCTTTTCATGTTATCGACTCCTAGGTGACTTGGTACGTCGATCGATCCCCCAAAAATTTTCGCACGCATTTGGACGTCGAAAGTAGCACAGCTTTCTGCATGGTCTCATATAGATATTCATTCAGACCCAGCTTTTTTATGTTTTCTAGGAGGTTCTTCGGAATGACTTTAATGGTGGAAAGAATCCACCATTACCTGTACTTTCTGGTAATACAAAGGACGATACAAAGGTGTCGTCTAGGTACTTTCCATTCTCCATTGTCTCCTTATTTGTATTTCCAGATCTCTGTACTTGACGATCTTTTCGTTGTACTCGTTGTACACATTATATTATTATAAGTATTATTAGATACTATTTAACAAAAAATGACCTTATTGAACGTTATTAATGTGGAAAATGACATATTTATTATTATGATATATTTAGTTCATTAAAAAATACGGTAAACTGCAAGTACATTTGGTAACTACACATTTGGTACTACACTTGGTAAAAAATTGTAACATTTTAAATGCTTGCCAAAACTTAAAAAAAAAACTAAAATTAAACTATAATGTTATAAGTAGTAGTTAACTGTTGAATTAGAAAAAGGGAACTACATATAAAGTATTGCAAAAATTAAGATTATGGTCCGCAACGATCACTGACTTTTCTCAAGTTTGTGCTTCCTCGTTTAGCACAGGAATTTTTGTTATTGTTAAGTTTTTTTCTACAAGGCGAAGATCAGACCTAAGGTGGATACTATTTAAGTATATTTTTAGCATATATATAATATATATATATATATATAATATATATATATATAATATATATATATTTATCTTTTGAATATTCGTGGGCAACATATGAACTATCTTCGTTGACATCGACATTAACTCTGAATTATTCTTGCAATTGGAATCAATGTGCTCATTCAATAAAAATATTACCAATATCGCTAGCATTACTAACAATCTTATACCACTTTGTTACAGTTACTTTAAAATATTTTGCCAACATAGAAGACATGTCGTACTATGAGTGCAATACTATTGTATGTCAAAAAAATATATATTTTCAGAGATAATCGGAAAAAATGTTTCATTTATAGCATTTTTGACAATTAGGGGTAGTTTTCACCCCTAAGAACAATCAGGGTTCGTCGACATGACAAACTATAAAGCAGCGGGTGAATTGAGCTTAAATCCAAATTTTTATCCAAATCGATACAAGGCGAAATCATTTTTTTAGAATTAGTAATTTTTTACATTAATCTCTAACAAGGTTGCTTTTTAAGGGTTGAAATATGATGGAACCCTATTCAAAAGTATAAAATAATCATTATTTAATTAAGATTATGGTCCGCAACAATCACTGACTTTTCTTAAGTTTGTGCTTCCTCGTTTAGCACAGGAATTTTTGTTATTGTTAAGTTTTCTTCTACAAGGCGAAGATCAGACCTAAGGTGGATACTATTTAAGTATATTTTTAGCATATATATATATATATATATATATATATATATATATATATATATATTTTATCTTTTGAATATTCGTGGGCAACATATGAACTATCTTCGTTGACATCGACATTAACTCTGAATTATTCTTGCAATTGCAATCAATGTGCTCATTCAATAAAATATTACCAATATCGCTAGCATTACTAACAATCTTATACCACTTTGTTACAGTTACTTTAAAATATTTTGCCAACATAGAAGACATGTCGTACTATGAGTGCAATACTATTGTATGTAAAAAAAATATATATTTTCAGAGATAATCGGAAAAAATGTTTCATTTATAGCATTTAATATGGGTGCAAAACTATTGTAACTAAAAATTAGTATACAGCTTATCGTTATTGTGCAAGACTATCACATTGGAGATATGACAGTCTTACATCTAATTGCCATATGCGGCGATAAATTTGAGTATCTTATATCAAAATTTGATAGTGTTACACCCTTAATGTTTATGAATAACTACAAAAATGCAAGAGTTTATTAAAATATTGCAACCAGTAAATGTAGAACATGGTAAGTACACTAGTGAAATGTGGAATAAACGGCAAACATACCAAGATCAGTCACTAAAAGGCAATATTGTAGACCATGACATCGCAGAACAGTCAAATAAAGATCCGTTTTATACATCATCGGACGAAGACGAGACTTGGACATCTAACGAAACACCACAAGCTGCAAAAGTGGGCACGAAGAAATCAGAAGAACTAAATGACGAAAAACGAAAATGTAGAAAAAACCAAGAGAACTTGAAACATGGAAACGAAATATTAAAAAAAATAAAGTAAATCATTTCCATTCCTACATTTCTACATCTAGAAAGCTCGTAAAAAAATAATAATAAAATTAGGTTGTAATAATAAGTGCAGTTTTAAATGCCATTCAAATATTGACAATGCAAAGCGGCAGTTAATTTTCCAAAAATATTGGTAGCTTGGTAACATAGATCGACAAAACCAATTTTTACTGAGACATATGGAATTAATTGAGCCCACATACAGGTATAATAAGACAAGCCAAGGTAAAAACTTCAAATATTTTGTTGAAACTAAAAGTAGAGTAATAAGAGCAACATGATGTCAAGAACTGCTCAGAAGAAGGTGTCAGGTATTCTGGAATCTTAGAAAAGCGAAACCCATAACAAGCAAAAAAGGATTTACAGAGAAATTCAACAAGATATCAGAAATCACATTAAGTCTATAATCACAGTAGAATCACATTATTTAAGGGTTCAGACAAAAAAGACATAGTTTGAAGAAAATTTAAATTTAAGCAAATTTAAATTTATATAAACTTTATGTGGAAATGTGCAACACATTAGGAAAACCTGTTGCCAGATATTTTTATTATGCCAAAATTTTTAACTATGAATATAATATAGGCTTGTTTAGTCCAAAAAAAGACCAATGCGGACTATGTGAAACATATAAAATTCTTCGATAATCGAAAAAAATGACATGCAACAAAGCTATGAAGAGCATCTTCCTAACGAAACAATTGCCCGAGAAGAAAAAAAACGGGATACTGATCAAGCCAAAGAAAACCCGAACCTTATGGTGCGAGTGTAAGATATGCAAGCAATTTTACCTACTCCGTGCTCTTTGGTAAGTGACTTTTATTATAAAAGTAAACTTGCAACTATTAACTTTACTATATACATATAATATTCCACGTCCAATCAGCTACTGTTATGTGTGGAAAGAAACACTTGGAAAGCAAGGAGTTAACGAGATTAGCAGTTTCTTAATAAACTTTTAAAAGAACAATGACACTTACACTGATATTATATTTTATTCAGATAATTGCTGCAGACAAAATAAATTTATAGCAGCAATACACCGTTATTTAGTCAGTAGGTACTTTGGAGAAATATATACCATCTCCTACAAATATTTAATTGCTGGTCGTACCCAGAATGAAGGTCACAGCATGCATTCAGCAATAGAACGGAAAAAAATAGAATATTTAAGGTAAATAACATTTATATACCTGCATAGTGGATACCAATTAATGCTCTGGCCAAAAAAAGAGGGACACTCTATTTACTAAACGAACTCCAACACAATAATATCTATGATATTAAATCGTTAACAACTAAAATCGGAGAACAATTTACAAACAATATTAATAATAAGAAGGTAATATGGAGTAATATTAAAGTGCTGCAGTGTAGAAAAGATTTCCCACATTCTATATTTTACAAAACAAGCTTTGAATCAGACACGTTTATAGAAATCCTTATTAACCGGTCCAACAGACGAATATCTGAATGCAGCATAAGAGATCTAGTTCTTGACAGTGCCTACAATGAACCCCTGGGTATAAGTAAAAAGAAAAAGATGGGTTACTAAGTCTATGTCACAAAAATTTAATAAAAAAAATACCGCAACTTTTACAAATCACTTCCAGGTTCCACCAGTGCAAGTAATGACTCAGATGGTGAATAGCTCATGAAGCTTAGTTTATAAATGAAACAATTTGTACTTGTATGTTCCTAATCTTATGTTAATGGTTTTATTTAATAAATTATGTTTTGTTCGAAAAATAATGAATATGAATTTTATTATCATTAAATTAGGACCATATTATATGCCAAAATACGTATTATTACTCCAGTGCAAGACTATTTTAACTTCAAATATATTATTACCAGTGTATTATATTATTATTTTAGAAACATTAATGGAAACGAGTCAATCTAAATATGTTGTTTTAATTCACAATACCATTTTACCATTAGAAGGTGATCACTCACAAATTAACACCTTAATTTGTAATCTCACATTATTTTTAACTTCTTAATCTTTTATAGTTTTACCGTGTATAAGTGAGACATTGTAAAGCATATAGTATAGTATTTTAATAATTAGTTCATTTACCTACCACTAAATAAATTGCCGAATAACATATTTTCTAATTGAACTTCCTAAGTATCGTAATTACGGCCTAGAATAAATTGTATTATAAGCAAAGTTTGTTGGTATGGTATAATAAAAAGCAATAACCTGTGTGCTGAGGTATGAATTATTTGTGAGAATATAAATGGGAATTTAATCTCATATGAGCACAGTTTATTACCAGTACTTACCTAAAGAACATCCATTGTTGACTTTTTTGTATTCCATAGGGTACTGGATTGGCTGATGAATAAAGATTTAGTTTTTGTTTATTTATTTGTCACACATGAATAATGGATACATTGATTATGGCCCGGTTGTACATTCGTAGCTCAAGTCAAGCTTAGCGCCATTACCGAGTTTAAACGCATGAAGTGGGTTGTACATCTAAAGTTTAATTCTTGAGCTCGGTTTAAACATGGGTTCTACTAAGCGATAGAAGTTTGACGGTTCAACGTCAGCTCAGGCATTTTTAACCTCACATATTTCTATTTGTGTGTAATTGTCAATAGAAAGCTTAATAATTATCTGTTGCTGTAGTGTTATATTATAAAAAATGAATAACTTTGAAAATTTAACTGACGATGAAGATTTTCTGGAAATGGAAATATTGTAGATGGAAGAAGAACACAAAAACAATTTATGGCCAGAGACAATCATTTTGAAAAATGAAATGATAATGAATTTTTGCAAAGATTTAGGTTATCTAAAGATACAGTTCATTATTCACATCAAAATATTGCTGATAAAATAAAAAATCCAAATAAATATAAAAAAATATACTTCTACAAACAATTTTTCACATGAAAATAAACATATTGCAAGAATATACTTTACTTACCTATTCAAATGGTTTATTCATAAATTTAACTTAGGGAAACGATTAAAAATTAAACTAATTAACTAAATTAAACTAATATTAAATAACAGAATTATTAGTGGACTTATATTTACAAAAACCGTTCAGAAACTAAATAATATAAAAGCGGGAAAATTGAGATTTAACCTCTAAATGAATACGCATGCGTTACGTTGCCAACCTTATCAAAATTTGTATGAGCCTTGGTTTAACTAAACTTGCCATTGAACAACCCTCATGAAGTTGAACCCACGCTCAAATTTGAGGCCGGGTTAATTAAGCAATCGCTTAAGCCTGCAATGTACAATCGGGCCTATATATGTTATATCTGTCATGTCAAAACTTCTTCTTCTTTTTATATATTCAGTTGTACCAACTGCTGAGTACAAAGCTAGTTACAAACAATAAAACATAAAAATCCTAACATAGCCCTCCTTTAAAGGGAACCTTCAAAATATAAGTAATGTGTATTTCACGATAAAATTATCTTTACTAATTTTCACTTGAAGAAGCGTCATCTTGTAGAGGTAATGGATGTAGATGTCTCACAGATCTTTTTAGGACACCTTTTGTAGTGGACACAAGGGATACTCGATGAATACCATCTGGACCAGGAATCAGCTGCAAAATTCATCCTAGTTGCCATTTTTGTGGTGGTAAGTGGTCATTACGGATTAATACCAGACTCCCAACTGAGAGTTTTGACTGTGGAGACTTCCATTTAGGGAAAGTCTTGTAGGGTCAGTTTTAACTTTTAAACCCGTTAATGAAAGACTTTGTTTATATCAGAATCAAAGGACAACTACATAACTATTCCCTAGTTGCTGCCCATGCACCGACAGAGGAAAAGGAAGAGCATATAAAAGATAACTTCTACGAGAAAACTAGAGGAACTGATAAATAATTTACCTAAACAGAACATGCATATTATCTTAGGAGATTTCAATGCAAAGATTGGGAAGGAAGCAGCGTACAAACCAACAATAGGTAACCATAATCTTCACGATGTTAGCAACGATAATGGAACAAGGCTAATAGACTTTGCAGCATCCCACAATCTACTAATAAAATCGACAATGTTTGAACACAAGAATATACACAAACAAACATGGGTCTCCAACGACGGCGTCACAAGAAATCAGATTGATCATGTTCTAGTAGATGCCAGGAGGGGTAGTAACTGTCTAGACGTAAGAAGCCTAAGAGGAGCTGATGGAAACACGGATCATTTTCTTGTAAAAGCGAAGATAAGGACAAGAATAGCGTCCAAAAAAACACACAAGAATACACCAACACAATTATGGAATACCGAAGTTCTACGTAATAAGGAGACAGAACAGAAATTTCAAAAGGCTATAAAAATCGCTCTAGCACAGACAGAAGACTATAACAACATAGACTCAGCTTGGAAAAATATCAAAGTAGCTCTGACAAGCGTATCAGACGAAATACTAGGACACAAAAAGAAAACAACAAAAAAATGGTTCGATGATGATTGCCTGAACTCGATATTAGCAAGAAATATGGCTAGAAGGAACATGCTACAAAACCCCTCGCACAACAACAATGAAATGTATAGACAAAGAAGAACGGAGACAAGAAAACTAATGAAAAGGAAGAAGAGAGAGTATCAGGAACAAATAATCAGAGATATAGAAGAAAAAAGAAAGAACAAACAAGCGAGGCAGTTCTTTAAAGGAGTTTCAGATATCAAGACCGGGTACCAAGCAAGAACAGGAAACTTTCTTCAAAACGACAGTGGACAGCTTATCACTGATGACAAGGAAATCTTAAAAACCTGGAAGGAATACTTCTATCAACTATTGAATGACCAATCTAGCAGAAGTACATCAAACATAGAGGTACATACAGCTGAAATAGAAGACCAATACCCGACATACGAAGAAGTAATACAGGCAATTAAAAAACTCAAAAATAATAAGACACCAGGTAGCGATGGTATACCCGCAGAGTGCTTAAAACATGGAGGAGAAGCGTTGTACAGTTCGATATACAAGCTAATTCAAGACATTTGGCAAGAAGAAACAATGCCAGATGAATGGAAAGAAGGGGTTATTGTACCAATACACAAAAAAGGAAACAAAAAGCAATGTATTAACTACAGGGGAATAACACTCCTAAACACCACCTACAAAATCCTTGCAAACATCCTGCTAGAAAGAACCAAAACATACACAGAAGAAATCGTTGGAGATTATCAATGCGGATTTAGACCGGGCCGCTCTACAATTGACCAGATATTTACAATAAAACAGATAATGGAAAAATGCTGGGAGTTTGATCGTGAGCTTCATCAGATGTTCATAGATTTTAAACAAGCATTTGATAGAGTATGTAGGGACAGACTGTGGACAGCGATGCAGGAACTTGGCTTTCCAAAAAAAACTAGTCCGGTTGATACGGATGTGTATGGAACGGTTACGATGTAAGGTGAGAGTTGGACAACAATACTCGGAGACATTTGAAATAAACAATGGACTAAAACAGGGAGATGCACTTTCACCACAACTCTTCAACTTAGCTCTGGAGCACATAATCAGAAGTGCAAGAATCGAAAAACCGAATACAGTATTTCATCGAGAAGGACCAAACTTACTACTGGCATTTGCAGACGATATAGATCTAATAGGAAACACGCGATTAAAGATGAAGGAGACTTTCGTAAGGTTTGAGAAGGAAGCAGAGAAGATGGGGCTCCAAATCAACGAAAATAAGACGAAATATATGTATATGAGCCGCAATAACCAAAGCAGAGACAGAATCGGTCAGAACATTACCATCGATGACTTTAACTTTGAGCGCGTTAGAGAATTCAAGTATCTTGGAACAACAATAACTGAAGACAATAACGGATCACAAGAAATAAACAACAGGATTCAGGCCGGCAACAGATGTATTTTTGCCCTCCAAAACCTTATAAAATCAAAACAACTAACACGAGGTACGAAGATACAGGTCTATAAAACAATCATACGACCCGTTGTGATGTATGGAAGCGAAACGTGGACGATGACAAAGGCAAATGAAGAGAGACTACGTGTTTGGGAAAGAAAAATCCTAAGGAAGATCTTTGGTCCGGTGCTTGATGAAGCATCAGGACAATATAGGATAAGAACTAATAAAGAGCTTGAAGAACTTTACCCAGACGCCAACATCATAAAAGAAATAAAGTCCAGAAGACTCCAATGGGCAGGACACCTCAGAAGACATTCTGACGAACGAACAGTAAGACTGGTGTGGGAGGAAGTCCCAACTGGAAGGAGACCACGCGGACGCCCTCGTCTCCGGTGGCGAGATAATATAGCAGGAGACCTAAGCACTATGGGCGTGGAGAATTGGATGGAGGTTGCTCAAGATAGAAAACAGTGGAGGCATGTTGTCGAGTCGGCTAAAACCCACGAAGGGTTGTAACGCCACGGAGTAAGTAAGTAAGACTTCCATTTATATAGTTGTTGAAGCTGGCTGATGTATTCTTTTGAAAATCGACTCCAAAACTGTTGTTGCAAACGTTGAACAGCTTGAAGTCTTGTGATTCTATTTTCTGCTACTTCCAGTAAGTCTAAGGAAGGAAAAGTAGTAATAGGATGGCAAAAAAGGAAATGGAAGGAGTCAGAGGCTCGTAATCATTTGGGTCATCTGAAATTGCATAGAGCGGTCTTGAATTTAGAATGCCTTCAATTTGAATTATGAGTGTTAAAAACTCTTCATAGGTTAAAATAGAATTTATCAGAGTTCTTTTAAGATGATGTTTCATTGATTTAACTGCGGCGGCTTCCCATAAGCCACCAAAGTTAGGACTTTAGTGGCTTATGGTTGGAAAAATGCCAACTTATATTTATTGCTAGTTGCATAATCTATTAATGTATTATGATTATTTTGAATAAAACTTGTACAATTCATTGAGTTCATTATATGCACCTTGAAATGTTTTACCATTATTAGAATAAATGTGGTTGGGTATTCCCCGACGTGAAACAAATCTTCGCCGACATGCTTATAAAACATTCTGTTGTCAATATCTGAAATGAGCTCAAGGTGTATAGCTTTAGTTACAAAGCATACAAACACACAAATGTAACCTTTTGTTGTTTTTGCACCTCTTCCCTTTCTGTCTTTTTATGTTATATGCTGCATAATCTATTCCAGTGACTTGAAAAATGGAAAAAAAGGTGAAATTCTATTATTAGGTAAGCTACCCATAGGGCAATGGATGCAACTGGTTTGTGTCTAAAACACTGAATACAATTCTTGACAATTTTTTTGCAAGAATTTCCCCCCCAATAGGCCAATATTTTTGTCTGACTATTGCCAATAGTAATTGCGGCCCTGGCTGTAATAAATAGTTATGTTTATGAATAAAAATTAGTTTAGTAAATATGAAGATATAAGGATAGGATGTTTAATATTTGTTTGTAAATTAGTATATTTTAATCGTCCCCCTACACGAAGAATACCTTGCTCATCCAAAAAAGGACATAAAGAAGATAATTTATGGTTATGGGGTAATGGTTTATGAGACAGAAGAATTAGTGTGTCATTAAATGAATCCTTTTGAGCTAGTTTGATTAATGTTAGAAGTGCTTGATCAACTTCAATTGCTTGTAATGGACCCAAGTATTGATTGGTTTTATTTTTTGAATTATGAATAAATCTTTTACAATATGCAATTGTTCTGACTAACTTTAAATAACTAGAAAACTTTGTAAATATTTCTAATGAATTGACAGAAATATTTGAAAGCATTGTTGTTGGAATCCTTTTTAATTCTGGTAATTTTGATTTGGATATGTTAAATGAATATTGAGGTCATTGACTGTTTGGTTCACATAAAAACTCTGGCCCTGTCCACCATATATGGTGGTATTTTAATTTGTTTGGTAGTACGCCTCTGGAGGCAACATCAGCAGGATTTGTTTTTGTATTAGTATAACTCCAATTTGAGATAGAGGTTAAATTTTGAATTTTTGCCACTCTATTGCCCACAAAAATTTCTAGAGATTTTGGATCTGTTTTTAACCAACAGAGCACTACTTGTGAATCAGACCAATAATAAAATGGTATATCATTAGGAAGATTGAATAGTGATGTTTTTACTTGAATAGATAATTGTGCAAGTAATAAGGCTGCACATAATTCCAATCTTGGAATTGTTAATGACTTAAGTGGTGCCACCTTGGTTTTCGAGCATAATAATTGTAAATGAAATTCTCCTTGCGAATTTGAACTGCGTGCAAAAATGCATGCAGCATATGCATCGTGAGAAGCATCAAAAAAAACCATGGATCTCTATCAATTTATACTCATTTTTTATAACATGTCTAGGAATGGATAATTGATTTAATTCTGACAATTCAGTTCTAAACTGTTGCCATTGTAAAGATAGATCATCTGGAATGGGTTCATCCCATGCCATGTTTAATGACCATAATTTTTGAATCATTATTTTTCCTAGAATTATACAAGGGCTGATTAAACCTAATGGATCATAAATTTGTGCTATATCTGAGAGTTCCTGTCTTTTTGTAAGTGAACTTGTTAATGGATAAATATTTTTATTAGTTGAATATTTTAAAAACATCTAATTGACTGTACCAGTAAATACCTAATGTTTTTGAAGCATCATTTTGTCCTAATTTTTAATATGGCTAATGAATCATCATTACTGGAAATGGTTTGAAGAACATTTGGATTGTTAGAAGTCCAATTTTTGTAAAGGAAATCCAGCAGAGTTTAGAATGAATGAGACTTCTTGACATGTTTAAATTAATTCAGAGATACTATTAGAACCAATGAGTAGATCATCTACATAAGAGTCTTTTAGAATTGTTTGTGATGCTAATGGAAATGAATTTATATGTTCTTGAGCTAATGTTTGTAAACATTTTATTGCTAAATATGGAGCTGAAGTTGTTCCATAAGTCACTGTATTTAGTTCATAAACTGAAAGGTCTTGTTCTGGATTATCTCTCCAAACAATTCTTTGTAATGACTTATGATCATTGTAAATTAAAATTTGTCTATACATTTTTGTAATGTCTGCAGAAACTACATATCTAAACATTCTAAATCTTAGTAAAATACTGATGGTATCATTTTGGACTTTTGGACCAATGTATTGTAAATAGTTCAATGAGTAGCCTGTAGAAGAAGCACAGCTACCATCAAAAACTACAGGTAGTTTTGTTGTGATACTTTCTTCTTTGAGAACACCATGATGTGGTAAATAATAGTATGTTTTATTAGGATTATCTTGTGACATATCTATCTTAGTCATATGATTTAAGGAAATATATTCTTAATAAATTGTGAATATTGAATTTGAAAATTGTTGTTTTGATTAAATCTTTTTTCTAGATTTACAAACCTGGTACAGGCTGCATTGAATGAATCCCCTAATACATCAGGAGATAGTTTTAATGATAACTTTACTACAAAACGACCCTCTTCATTTTTAGTTGTATTTCTGTGAAAATGATTTTCACAATCTGATTCATCTTTTGGCAAGACTGAATTTACAGGTACTTCTTCTAGTTCCCAAAATCTTTTTAATTGAGCATATCTATTCTGAATAAATTGTGTTTGCAAAATTGCATCTGGATAATGAAGTTGATACAGGACTTTTTCCTGAAACAACCCAGCCTAGTTTAGTATTTTGTAAAATACACAAGGAATCTACGTTCCCTGTAGTTGGCTGTATACCATGTATTAAAAATTTAATTAAAAAATCCTTTGTAAAAGGTATATTTTAGGCCCAAAACGGGCTAAGTTAAATAGACAAAACGTTTTCGGAAACCATGTTCCATCATCAGTGTCCTAGAAAATAGTTAACCACTTAATTAAAAAGAACATAGGTTAAAATTTTGACTAAGGTTAAAGAACAATGTGGTTAATACTTACTAGGAGTACATGAATGAAGCCACCAAGATTAAAATATGTGGGTAAAAAACCCGATTACATATGTAAATTTTTATATTTACATATTTAATCTTGGTGGCTTCATTCATGTACTCCTAGTAAGTATTAACCACATTGTTCTTTAACCTTAGTCAAAATTTTAACCTATGTTCTTTTTAATTAAGTGGTTAACTATTTTCTAGGACACTGATGATGGAACATGGTTTCCGAAAACGTTTTGTCTATTTAACTTAGCCCGTTTGGGCCTAAAATATACCTTTTACAAAGGATTTTTAATTAAATTTTTGTAAAATAGGTAACCCGTTACCAAGATATATTTTTCCTTCTGTTAGAAGGTCCCAAAAAAATCTGCACCTATAAGCATATCAATCTCTCCAAGTTCAAAAAATTGTTCATCTGATAATTGAATATTTTTAGGGATAATTAAAGATGGGGTGGTTTAGTTTTTGTGCAGGTATTTCACTGCATATGTTGGAATCACATAACATGAAATTGTTGTTTGATAATTAATTGTCAATTTTAGAAAAAATAGTCAAATTGCATTTTTTTGATAAATGTGACATTACTTGATTAATTCCAACTATGGATAGTTTTGAATTTATTAAAGGTATGCCAATTTTATTGCAAAATCCTTGTTGTTAAATTGTTTTGTGAACCACTGTCTAATAGAGCTCGACAGTAATGTTGGTTGCCTACCGTATCTTTTACATAAAAGCCTACAGTGGATAATAGAATTTGTGTATTTGAATGTTGAGGTTGTATGAATAAATTGGTATGGATGTTGGATTATTGGATTGTTCATGAATTAATGAATTATGTTTTACATTGCAAATTTTATATTAATAGCCCTAAATAGCATGATTCAACCTTATGTCCTGTCCTCAGACAGTTTACACACAACTGTAGTTGTGAAATTAATTCTTTTCTTTGATTGATATTTAGTTTTAAGAAATCAGAGCAACTGTATATTGTATGAGTTATTCTTTTTACAAAAATTACATTCTTTGTAATTATTATTTGATTTATGGCTGGAAATTGCTAAATTAAAATGTGAATAATTTTTTGTTTTGTTTGGTTTTATATTAGAACTAGAATTAATGTTTACATTTGTAGTGTTGTGTACGATTTCCAATATGTCTGCTTTTGATTTAAGAAATTCTAAGAAGTCCTCCATGTTAGGAAGTTCACCACTAAATTTTTTCTCTTTCCACTCTCGAAAAGTATTTTTGTCTAATTTTGATGAAACTAAATTTATAATTAGAAAATCCAACAACTGGTCTTTACTAATACCTATGTTTTGTAAAAGATACAAGATTTTTTGATACATTGTCTAAGAGTCTACGAAAACTGGTTGAGGATTCTTTAGAACAATGCTCTATGTTAAGAAGTTGAATTTAAATGACTATCTACTAAAAAATACTTTTTGTCAAACCTGTCTAATAATGTCTTCCAAGCTTCTTGATATAAATTATCAGTAAATGGAATTTGATCGATTAAACTTTTTTGCATAACCTTCTAGTGATGCTCTCAATAAAGAAAATTGTTTGAGAATGTGTCAATGATGCATTCTCATGTTATTGTTGAAAGGTAATTTGGAATGAAAGGAAACTCTTAAACTCCAGCAACTGTCATAATCATCCTTTAAACATTTGAAGTTTAATTTTAGGTAAAATAATATTTTGTAATGGATCTTTATTATAACTATTACAACTTAATAAATTGTTACTAGTTTAATTTGCAGACATACTTTCTATGTATGTCTTAAGAAAACTTAGAGTATCATAATAGCGTTTTTTAAATTGTTCTCTCTCCTTATAGTTCTCCTCAAGTTGTTGTTCAGGACAATTTACCTATATTTCTAATTGAATGATTTCAAAGTCTTTATCTATTAACTCTAATATCGTTAATTCTAATTGTAGCATCAGTTAATTAAGGTTTCCTATCTGGTTCTGATGTTTTTATAACATCTACAAACTTTTCTACCAAACTTAACCGCTTTTTAACTGAACCCCTAGTTCTAACACATTTGAACCTAAAGAACATCCATTGTTGAGTTTTTTGTATTCCATAGGGTACTGGATTGGCTGATGAATAAAGATTTAGTTTTTGTTTATTTATTTGTCACACATGAATAATGGATACATTGATTATATATGTTATATCTGTCATGTCAAAACTTCTTCTTCTTTTTTATATTAAAATTCAGTTGTACCAACTGCTGAGTACAAAACTAGTTACAAACATTAAAACATAAAAATCCTAACATCCATCATATTGTGTAATTACCAGTAGCTGTCAATAAAACCAACGATTTTCTGCATAAACTTTAACCTTTTATTATATTTATCATCGTCGATCGACAAGAAGTGGACAAAGGGGCATTTACACACCTATTCGAACCTCAAAACTACGTTCGAATCTTTCCATTGTTGTACGACCTCCAATTTAAACCAGCGATCCTCAAAACCACGTTCGAATCTTTCCAGAAGGAATGATGTAAAAAAAGATAAAAATTTGAGCCAAACAAAAACATTCATTATCTTTACATTAACTTTTTTGGGGTTACGATAGTATTACACTAATAGTACGATGTGTCGTCTCAGAAACTATGATCACTTTATTTTATCCTATACTTCAGACACAACCTCTAGTATTAATTCGAAATTCAATGGCAGTGTACTAACTAGACGGTTTATGATTAGAAGGCCTTATCAGTAATAGAGAACCATACATAACAAAAAATGTAGATTGAAGGTCTTCTCACAGACGCGAATCTTTCGGCTAAGGGTTAATTTATTGGTAGTTTTTTTTTAATTGCTGTATTTCCAGATTCCAGTAAGAACCTAAGAAGGTATCCATTGAATTGTGACAGGCAACGGTGGGGGAAATCTTTTTTGGACCTCTACGTCACGAAATAAGACACATTGGTATCTTTCGGCCGAGTGGAATACAAAGTCAGAAGACCACAGGGTAGTGCCGGATTAACCGTGTTCCGGCTAAAACCTTAACCACCGTTCCAGAGAGATGGTTTTCCCACTCAATAAACGACTAAAATAAAAAACTAAAAATTTATATGTAACCATACCTATTACCGTAAATCAAAAAATGTTTAGACGTTAGGCCACAAAATAATTAAAAATATTAACTATAAATTTTAGATCCCTGGCTTAATTTCCTCCTCTGTCCTCCTGCTCCTTTTTCATCATTATCCCAGAAACCAAACAGTGTACTTCTCCTCATTATTTCTCTCCCCACAACATTATTTTTACAATGTTTCTTTCATCCAGCCCGAAACCCATTCGCCTCTCAAAATCTCCTATCTCATTTGATCATCTTTGGCAGATTTGCCTATTCTATTTGTGAAGGTGCCGAAACTACCATATCCGGTTAGAAACTGCGTCAGGAAGTAGTCTAGTTTCCTGAACTTACATTCCCATCACGGTCTTAGATTGGGAATAAGCTCCATCGTCGAACTTGAATTTTCACTATCATTCGCCCATTATCGCTGCTACTCTACTATCGTTCTTTCTCTTTCATTCTCATGTATATTTACATCCATCCTCCTCGGAGGATGGATGTAAATATAAATGCTCTCCTATAGGAGACTGTCCTATATGCACTAGACACCCTGAGGAGCATTCGCCTTTGAGAAGTTTCCATCAGCTTCGCGTATTTTCGCAGTGTTTAGTACACTACACCACACAGGGGCAGCGTGGGTTACTACTTAGATGTGCCTTCTCTACTGTCTTTTGGATGTGTACTCCGAACCTTAACCTTCCCACAACCAAACTCCCAGATATTTTATTAATTTGATTTAACCGTTGCAACCTCCACACCTTTCACTATAAAGCGAAGAGAGGATCTTTTCCGGGTCCCTTTTAGAAGTATCACCTCAGTTTTATGAGGCGCTAGCTGTAGATCGTTCTCTCTGATCCACCTACTAATGCGACGCAGGGCTGTATTATCCGCATTAGCCATGGCCTGGACATGATTTTTCCCATAATGCCGTATTAAAGGCATTCTTGATATCGAGCAGGATGAAAGTCACCCATCTCTTTGTATCCTGCGTAACTAATCAGGTTACTTTTGTGACCGCATCTATGATGGACCTTTTGGCCTTAAAACCATATTGGCGAATCAGTAGTTAGTATTATTATTACAATAATAATTTTAGATTGTTTTAATATTTTTAAATTTTATTGGTGATTATTTTTATAAATTAAAACAATTTAAATTGTTTTAGTAACAAAAATAGTCAGGCGTCTTCTTTTCCAAATTATCAATATTAAGAAAATTAACTTGAAAAACTGAATTACTATATAATTTAAATACATTTAAAAACATTCTTTACATTACTTGTTAATTTATATAATTTTTATCTTAATATCTTTATGCATAGTAATTACTTTACAAAGCCGTCTGTTGCAAAATTAGTTCCATTATAGTTAATATGCGCATCGGCTTTTTTAATGATAAATATCTAAACTTGTGCCAACGGTAAGTGCTATATTTTACAGAGTTGAACTCTAGCCGTCTAAATTATTTAAAAAATAATACAATTAACCAGTTCTGTTTCTAAAAGCTTTTAGTACAAAAATGGTAAATATATACAAAAACCTAGACAGTCCCTACAATCATTAAGAATTATTTTTTAATCTTTAATCTTTTTATCTATTAGTTACATAGTGTGTGAATATTAGTCTCCTCTCTAACTTGACTTCGAGCTCCCTATCTTCATTGTTACAGTCAATATGGGAGTCTCGCAGATTTCTGAAATGTTAACTGGGGAGTTTCTCTTCTTTTTAAACGGCCTGGGATTTGATAGGATTTACTGCAATATTCCACTGTGTGCACCAATTTTCTAACTTCTCCAGAGTATGTATATTTGTAAAATATAATATATATAGTGTACAATATTGGTGACAACAGTGGTCCCCTTGCGGTCCGGTTCTCTTACTTTTATGTAATCTGACTCTGCCTGCTAATTAAGAGGCTATCATTTTAGTCATTGGTTTGATATATCGGTTTTGATCATCTTGTATGATTATCCTTCGTGAAGTCAAGGTTTTAAACTCGGTCAAAGGTTTTTACTGACATTATGTACTGTACTTTATTTATTGTTGTTAAATCCTTGGAGTATATATTAAGTTGGACCCAGTGTTTCTAATTTACAGAAGTGTCTGGCTCTGAATCACCTGGCTTCCCAAAGTGCTTCCAGTTTTTCTTAATCTACTTAGTATTATTTGTTTAGGAGTCTTATTAACGGCTGATAATAAGCTAATCAGTCTATAATTTTATAAAAATATTTCATCGTTTTTAGTTTAGAAAGAACTATCTCATTGGCTATTTTCCATCGTTTTTTAAATATCATATATCTTTGGTGTTGACCAAAAGTGTTAGGTATACGATTGTGTATATAGTGTAGTACTAGATACAACATTAGATCGTCTTGAGAAATCCGATTTATTCGACATAATAATTAATACGAAAGTTTCCGAAAGAATAAAACTTAACGAAAGTGTCAAACAAATTTTGGAGATCAGTAATCTTCTTGCTACAATGTGATCCTCCAATGTGAAAGTGTGGAAAGTGATTTGTGGTTAGAACTCAGCCAACTACAGTGTCAATTTTAATATGCCGAGATATAGATTACGTATCTAAACTCGTTAAATGCAGAGCTAGTTAAAAGTTATAAACGTCAAGATTTAATTATTTCATTACTAAAAACAAATGCAAATAAAAATATAGAACATAAACAGACTACATGCGACGTTGAAAATCATACTAGGTATCTGGATAATCGACCTGAAAATTAAAACGCTATGGCTAATAGTGCAAGTTGATTCACATCTACTTTAGAGACAGCACTCAGAGCTTCAAATATATCAATGAGTAACGATTTTCCAAAATTTTTAAGAAGTATTATGGCAACTATTATGAATCTCACGAAATGAGCTACAAATGATGAAGCTTAATGGTAGAAATTTCCGTATAAAAACAGAAGAAGAAGACAGTTGGTCCTTGGAACTGGTGTTGGATCTGTCAATGGCGTTCCAAAGTATGTGGATCTGCATGTTTATCGCATTGATCCCAGCACGAATGTGACTGAAATTGAGAATCTACTGAAACCTTATTGTTCACAAAAGTGCCTTGTGAATCTGTGAAGTCTCGCTATCAAAATCTATACTCATTCTTCTTAGCTCTAATAAAGCAACAAAACTTCAGAAAAGCTATGGATCCAGCAGTTTGGCCTTAAAATGCCTGTATTTATAATTTTTTATACCTGTAAAAGAATCGTAAGAACGAGAGGTAATGATTAACCCTAATTAACGTTATTAAAAGTTCAATTATCAATAATCACAAAATATATGATATTGTTGTAAATGTTAATACGTATATTAAAGAAGATAAAAATTGTAGATTGAACAGAGTTATGGGAAATGGTTGACTCTATAAAATAATCTATAAAATTGACGGATTTACTAGGATTAGTAGTTATTGTAGGAGCTCTTCAATAAGAGGAGGTGATGTAGGAATATCCATAAAAAGAAATATAAAGGCAGAATATAGTAATGTTAAAAACTTTTGTTCAATAAATAAAAAGTTTTTTTGTTCATTAATTGGGGATAAAAACAATAATATGTATTGCATATTGAACTACTACTCATCTACGTGTGGAGATTCAAATATTTTTCTAAATAATCTTGATTGGTTTTTAAATCATGTATACAAGCCAAATGTATGCTAAATTATTTGTGGTGACTTTTATATTGATAGAGAAAACGTCAAACAGTAGCTAAACGAAATTACTAAATTGCTTATCTGCTTATAACACATCTACTAATGATAATATTTTTGTAAGATTTTTAAATTTAGGTATATCGTGTGTTCTTCACACAGTGACAAGCAGCACTGTCTTCTATCAATGAACTGTTTTAATCCAACTGGAAATTGATATATCAACCTTGCCGATATTCTGCCAGAAGCTATGTTTTTCTGAGAGTAAGATAGAGAATGTTGTTAGTAGTATCATGTTGGAAAATTGTAATCCTGTCTCCGAGACCACATTTACCAAGCTTTACAATCCCTAGCGATTATAGCCAACGCCATGGCAATCAAAATCCTATTCTTGGGGTGAGGTGGATTATTCCTCTATGTCATTTGTAGTTTCTGTGCGTTTTTGCTGCTGTCGTGGCTCTTTTGTATTTCTTCATATTCTTGCACTGAACTTTTTAGTCTTTAACATTCATTGTTCTTATATCATTTTTTTACAATTATATCCTTATACTTCTAATAAGCTGAGTGAATAATTATTGATGGGTAAATTAAATCCTTTCAAATCATTTGATTGCACGAAATACCTCCATTTTTGTTAAGAAGAGTAATTCTATTCTAATCTATTACCTTTAATATTTTTAGTAAACTCGTCTTTTAGCAATGGTATTTTCGCTGAATAACTAAAGAAGAGAAAAACGGTTCCTGTGCGTAAGAAAGATAGGTCCAAAGAATATTAGAAATTATCGTCCAATACCTCTTCCTAAATATTTTCGAAAATATTTGAATACTGGTATCTCAATGAGATTAACTTTTATTTACTGCAGACCAAAGTTATTAGTAAATACTAATATGCCTCTCAGACAGGTAAGTATACAAATACCGCCCATTTCATTCGTTTATGAGACTCTAACCAACTGAATTGATGTGGATGAATGGTCCCATCAAAATTTTTTGTGATTTTAGTAGGACATTTGACTATATTGATTTAAAACTCACGCATTAATAAAATAACCTACTTCTTTCACCCTTACATGGTGATCATGACAAACTAAGTAAAATGTTGGTTTGTCATGACCAAAACCACACAACAAAAAAAAACATCTTAAAATGTAAGATATTTCAAAGCGGCGCGTATAGCTAAATTAACAGTATGATAATATGTCCCCAATTAAATAGCTAGGATGACGACAGAGATAGTAAGTATTAGGCTAAACAACTTAAAATTAAAAGGGTATTATTTTTAATAATATTAATTATAATTTATATTAAATTTTTAGCTAAAATACAAAAAGATTGTAAAAGGTGGATTTCGCGGTTTTAACAACAAATACAATTTTAAAAAAGCAGAAGGAGCATACAGTTGTCACTTCTACATTATGCATATTTCCGGCGAATTGAAAAAAATAATATTTGCCTACTGAATCAATTAACTCTTAAAAATAAATACCATTTTCCTTGATTTATGTTATGCCAGATAATGTAGAACTAAAAAAATACTTGTATTATCTAATTAGTAATTAATTCTATTATTTAGCATTTAAAAAATTCTTAAATTTTTTAAAGTCCACTCCTGTTTTATTATAATTATAGTATGAAATATGAAAGTGGGGCGTTTAAAATGAATGTTGGTCGAATCTTTCATATAAATTTATATTAACTAAAACACTTTGTTAAATAATTATTTGATCAAGTTATTTAAGATACCATTTATTGCAGTTTGATCGCCTTCTGCAAATAGTAGATTAGTAAAATATTACAAAAAATAACATTCTAAAGTCAAACGTAGAAGTGACAAATGCGGCATGTGCCAAAATTATATTATAGAAATAATTAAAAAAACAACACTTGAAAAGCAAACACATCTTATCTTAATTGTCAATATACGTATAATAAATAAAATGTAAAATTGGTTATGAAAACTTATTTATTATTAATATATGAGAAAGTACTATACCCCGAAAAAATACTACTAGTAAATAAAAAAATGAATCAAAAATGACAAAAACGTATGAAATACCTAAGTATAAAAAACAATAATAGCCCAGGCCGTGGGTAAAAAGGTTGTTTTTTGTCGTAATTAGCATATTTATGAACCTACTCTATTATTTATAAAAAGCCATGTCAGAAACAGCTCCCGAATCCGTAAAACAGCATATTTTTGGTTCTTATTTATTTATAAGCCAACGAAGGGGAAAAATATTTACTTTTTGATAAAATTCTTAAATGCCTAAGGTACGTGACCTTACAGAATATAGCCCGATTATAATATATTGGATAAGCTCTAACTTAAGCTCTTAAAATTTACTTTTGATTCTGCCGCTATATTTGGTTTCCGTACTTTAATATTAAAAGTTTATGGAGACCCTCTATAGCTGGACAAACGATTTCTAAGGTATTTTACTTTTATTACTTATTCAATGCTGATGCCATGCATTTTTTACTTGTAATTGATTTCTGACTAATATAACTATTATTTTGGTTTTTACCGTTGACATCATTATATTAACTTCTTCAAGTGCAATCATGGCCTAGTGTATATATATAATATATATATATTATATATATATATATAATATTTATATATATAATATATACTTATAATAAGTAATATATTATATATATATATATATATAGTCATATATAAATATGGATCACACGACAGCAGTGGCGGGTTTTTCGGTCAAAATTAGAGAAAAGAAGACAAAGATGAAGGCTACTTCATCTATTTATTGAAAACGTTACGCTATCTAATTTTATAGCATCATCAGTTCATCTAAACAGTAACAATATGAAAAACCTAACATCCAATGAATAATTATATAAGCTGTGTTACTAACACCAAAATCAAATGTAGCAAGTCAATGCTATTCAAAAATAGAACAAGAAGCTTATAGACAATGAGAATTTGTATCATTACTAGTGTATCAATATCAATAAAATTAAACTAAATATAGTTAAACAATTAATCATAAACTTATCACAGCAAAATGACATGTCATAATTGTCAAGTATATAAAAACATTCATGTAAAAAATTTTATATAAAAAACACACAATTAATGTGCAGAAGAACTAAGAGATCTAAGAAGCACTTCCAAAAGTAAATCAATAATTAAGATTTAATTTTGACCTTTAGGTAACATTAATGTAATGATTAATAAAAATTTTAGTAATTTAAAAGTATAATTAAGTTACCACTCTAAAGCTTCTCGACCTGCTGCCTTTGATAATATTTTTGGTTGACTTCTATTGTTTTGTTCTTTATTCATCTCAACCTGATCTCTCTCTCTTCAATCCTGACCCCCCCAGGGGAGTGTAGTGGTCGACGTGATGTCGAGTATTGTTCCGTCTCCAGAGGATCTCTGTCTCTGTCACATTTCTTTAATTCATGCATAGGTCTTTGGCATATTCCCTTAATTTGATCTATCCATCTTGTTGGGGATCTTCCTCGTGATCTTTGGCCTTCTACCTTTCCTTGTATTATGAGTCTTTCCATATTTTCTTGCGTTTGCTCTCATAATATGGCCCAAGAAATTTAATTGTTGGAGATGACTTTACTAGAGAGTCGTTGGCTAACTTTTAGCTCTCTTAAAATTGAATTATTTGTTCTGCGGTCGGTCCAAGGAATTCGTAACATTTCGTCTTCAACAGAACATTTCAGTGGCGTCTATCTTTCTTCTCTCCGATTGTCTCAGAGTCCAAGATTCACATCCGTAGGTCAGTATTGGGAATATTAAGCAGTTGATCAACCTCATCTTTATCGCTCTATGAAATTTGACAGTCCTTCCATATTTTGGTCATTTTTGCTGTGGCAACTTTTCTAGATCAGATCTACGTTTAATCTCTTCTTGTAATGACCCTGTGTTTGTGATTAATGATCCCAGATATAAGTATGAGCTCACAACCTCGAACCGGTCAATTGTGGTTATGTGTGGATTGATTGTTGTGTAGTCTATCCACTATCATGATCTTTGTCTTTGATATGTTTAATTGCAGACCAAATATTTGACTTTCGTTTTCGATCAGTCGTATAAGTTCTATCAGCTCTGCTTGACTATTTGCAAGAAGGGCTGTGTCATCTGCGAAACGTAGGTTGTTTAGTTTATGACCATTTATTGAGATGCCTTTTCCCATCCTTCAAGTGCTCTTCGCATATATACTCCCCATATATGTTGAATAATTGTGGAGAATAGTATACATCCTTGTCTGACACCCCGTTCTGGATGAAATTCAGTTCGAAAGTGTGTCATAGTACTTTAACTGGATCCAGTAGTGTGTTCATATAGTTCGGTTATAAGCGTAATTAGATGTTGTGGTACGCCTACTTCTTTTAGTATTCGCCATAAGTGTCTCCACTTGACCCTGTCGAACGCTTTACGGTAATCTATAAAACCAGATGTATAGTGGGATGTTGAATTCCCTAGATTTCTTCGATTATCTGTCTTATATTCAGCAGGTGTTCTCGAGTGCCTCTACCTTTGGTAAATCCAGTTTGCTCTTGTGGAATTTTTCTCTTTGAAGGAATGTTTTCAGTCTCTCCATTGATTATATGTAGCATTATCTTGCTGGCATGGGATATAAGAGAGATTAGCAGTTCTATAAGTAGTTCGCATTTATGGAAAGCTGCCTTTTTTTATGTAATGGTCGTTTATTGTAAGAGTTTGTCGCAGATCTTCTTCAGGGCCATTTGTTTGGAAATGCCAAATTCAATGGTTACATCAGAGTTAGATGAAAAGGGGTTTTAAAAAAAAAAAACTTTACGCCGGTGCCTGTCTGTCTAGCTGGCTTTAAGCTCAATCTGCTGGTATATCATATAGTGACTGCATGGTGGCTGCTTGTTATATTTGAGCTTGTGGATGATGCGCTGTCCTTAACTTCATTTTCGAGAGTAGATCCAGGTTGCTTCTTCCCCCTCTGTCAGCAGGGATTAGGTCTAACCAAGCTCTTGGCGATTAGATACACCTTTATATAGGTCCCTTCGGCAATATCGCATCTCCATGTCTCTGCTAATTTGTCCTTCTCAATGTTTGTTCTCAGAGGTTCTAGTAATTAGTTCTTTCAATGGGGCCCTAAGTTCCTGGGCTCTGAAGTCTCTTGTCCAGGTAGGCGTATCTCAACCGATCACTGAGGGAAACCAATGGGGTTCTCAACCCATCTTTTCCTTTTCATTTGTTGGTTTCGTTCTAAAAACAGGTTGTCGACCAAATTTATCATATTTTTCAACTAAACCGCTCCTAGATGTTAGTTTAGAGTAAGGTATTAATACGCCTTGTTGATTCTGGTCAACGCGTCTGACCTCAAGGCATTCTGTCGTTTTCACGCTTGGTGGTCATTATAAAACACCTTCTGTTGCCTTATTTCAAACAGGCAGGCAGGTTCGAGAAGCTTAGAGTGGTAAACTTCATTTATGAACTTTTTAAAATTACTAAAATTTTTAATTAAATCATTACAATAATGCTACCTTAAGTCAAAATTAAATCTGAATTATTGATTTACTGTTGAGAAGTGCATCTTAGATCTCTTAGTTCTTCTGCACATTAATGTTTTTTATATGAAAATTTTCACATGATTTTTTTTATATACTTGTACAATTACCACATGTCTTTTGCTGTGCTAAGTTTCTTTGCAATTTTATTACACTGACTGCTACATATCTTTTTGAGGTAACACACTTTTCATTGGATATTAGGTTTTTCATATTCTTCTTTTTAGATGAACTGATGATGCCTTCAAATTGGATAGCGAAACGTGTTCAATAAATAGCCATCATAGAAGTAGCCATCATCTTTGTCTTTTTTTCTCCAACTTTTGACCGAAAAACCCGCCACTCTTCGAGTGATCCTTAATTTATATTGGATTGACGGTCGTACTCCTTTTCTCGATAGATATATATATATATATATTATATATATATAATATATATATATACATATATATATATATATATATATTATATAAATTGTAGAGAGAGAATAAAGAACATCAAAGGTTGAGGCATTCAAGTTGTGCAAATGATTTCAGCGTAAGTCAAAGAATTACATAAAAAAATGGATCGAAGAAAAATAATCAAATTAAGAATAAAACTTGAATGGGTCAAAAATGACCTCTTTGAAAACAATGAATAGAACATAGATAACAGTGTCTAACTATAATAGAAAGAACAAAATTATACAGAAGATGGTTCTAGTCAGAGTAACAGGACATATTGTTCCAGGCCAATTGCAAAGACCATCAAGCAAGATTATTATTATAACTGTATAATGGGTACAATACGTTGCGATGAGAGAGAAAATACTGGCGCAAATAAGAGGGGTACTATATTCGGTATAAATAGACACCTTAATCTACATAACTAGATTATTCGCACTCGACTTGATTTCATTTGGTGAACATGAATATTTTGGTAGGTGGTTAAAACGAGCAGTAAAAAATGACTGGTATACACCAAAAATCCGTGGCGGACCCTATTTATTAAAACGATATATATATATATATATATAAATATAATATATATATATATATATATAATAATATATTATATATATATAATATATATATATATTATATATATAGTAAATATATAATATATATATACATATATAGTATAATATACATATACATATATATATTATATATATATCATATATATAACTATATATATATATATATATATATACATATATATATATATATTATACATATATATATATATATATATATATATATAATATATTATATATATATTATATATATATATATATATATATATATATATTATAATATATACAAAACAACACAGTTTATTGGGGTTGCAGTCAGAATATTGGCATGGATGTTAAAAAAACACTCTTCTGACTTTTTGTCTAGCTTTGGGAATGGGTTTATAGCCTAATATATTATTCCTCTATACTCAATTTGGTTAATACTGGGATTAACGTTCTATTGACACGTTCTACTTGCCCATTGCCCCTTGGCACATCTGTCGTAATCTTAATATGCTTAATTTCTTCACCTTGACAATACTCTTCGAACTCGTTCGCTGTAAATGCGGTACCTCTATCGGATATTATTCGGAGGGGATTTCCGAAATCCTTCTGTTGCCTCTTCATACATTCTATGACTTCTTTTGCCGTCGCTGATTTTGTAGGATAAAACCATGCAAATTTAGAAAAATCGTCGATGATCACCAAAATGTGATTATAGTTTTTGTTGGTTGTAGCTAAAGGTCCTAAATGATCAACATGAAATGTTTGTAAAGGTCCATCGATTTTTAATATCGGATGTAACCAACCCTCTTTTTTACCTTCTTTTCTACTTCCAAGTATACACTTAATACAATTTCTTACACAATGCTCGACTTTTTCTTTAAGGTTAGGAATATAACATTCTCTTTGAATTAACTCCTGTGTTTTTGTTACAGCAAAATGTCCTACGTCGTGTAACAGTTTTAATTACTTCTGTTTGCATTCGTTTCGGAATGACTAACAATTCCTTACCTTCGTCATATTTAAATAGAATATTGTTTCTAATCAGAAAATCCTCGTAAGCTTCCGTAGCAAGTATTTTCTTTATTGCTTGAATGTGGTTATCAGCTTCTTGAGCATGCATTATTCTTTCTATAAAACCTGGTTCTTGTACTACTGATGTCTCATTTATTATCATGACTATAGGGTATCGACTGAGAGCGTCTACATGAGCCATCCTTGTTCCCTTTCTGTGTTCCAGTTCGTATTGATAATCTTCCAGTAAACAGAGCCCACCTCGCAACTCTGGTAGTTAAGTCTTTTTTATTCATAGTCTTAGCAAATGCGGAACAATCCGTTACTATCTTGAATTTGATTCCAAGTAGATAGATACGAAATTTTTTCACTGCTTCTATTATAGCCAAAACTTCTAATTCGTAACTTGTATACTTTTCCTCGGCTGGACTTGTTTTCTTGCTCATATAATAAACTGGGTGAAACTTGTTATCTTCTCTTGATCTTTGTAAAAGACAAGCTCCATATCCATGACTGCTAGCGTCTATGTGTAACTCGGTTTCTCTATCTGGATGATAAATTTCTAAAACCGGCTGACTAGTTACCAGCTCTTTAAATTTTAAAAATGCACTCCTTTCTTTTGATCCAAACTTAAAGGTTTGATTTTTTCTGAGTAGATCACTTAAGGCATTAGCTATCGTAGCATATGACGGTACAAATTTTCGAAAGTATCCAGTCAAGCCTAAAAATGACTGAACCTGCTTAAAGTTCTTTGGTTCCTGGAATTTCTTTATGGCCATAGTTTTTTCATCTGATGGTTGAATTCTGCCGTCCTCAATAATATATCCTAAAAACGTTACTCTTTTCTGTAAAAATTGGCACTTTTTCTTCTTTATCTCTAAGCCGTAGTCCCTAGCTACTTCGAGTACTTGCTTTAAACGTACAACTCCTTCTACTTCGGATTTACTTAAAACTATTATGTCATCCATATAGTAAATTGCTATGTTCTTGGATGTCAGCTCTCTAAGTATGTGGCTAATAAATCTTTGAAACACTGCAGGACTATTACACAATCCGAACGGACACCTTAAAAATTCGTATTGTCCGTCTGGGGTGACGAATCCAGTGTATTTAATGCTATCTTCCTCTATTGGTACATGGAAAAATCCATTCTTAAGGTCTATTGTGCTAAAATATTCTGCACCTTGTAATCGATCCAATACGTCTTCTATTAAAGGTAATGGAAACCTATCTTTTATTATATTCCGGTTAAGTTTTCGGTAATCACCGCAAACTCTGATCTGTCCGTCTTTCTTTTTGACAAGTACAATTGGACTTGCAAAATCGGATGTACTAGGTCGAATTATTTTTTTCTCTATCCATTCCTCAATTTGCTTACCTACTTCTTGCTTTTCTGCCATTGATAGCCTTCTTGGGTTTTGGTGTATCGGTTCTTCCCTACTTAGAATTATTTTCATTTTTATATCTGTAGTCTTGGTCTGTCGTGGTTCATAATTTTCCACTAATTCTTTTATCTATATCTTGATATTTGGGTCTTTTATATGTTCCAGTTGTAAATTATCATCGTGTGTCGCCTCGTCAACGGCAATCCTCATTATCATATTATTTACTTCTTTTTTGCATACAATAATTCCATCATCGGTTATGGTAACCTCTGCTTGTTTTAGTATATTGTTTCCAAGAATAACTTCGACGTCTAGTGCTCGTTTTGGGATTACATGAAATAAAATATGAAAATCTTCGCCTTGAATTTCCACTATTATGTTAAAAGAACCTAAAGTTTTAACCTTAATTCCTCCTAATCCATTTAACTCTACTATATTCTTCGTAAGAATGACGTCATCAAAGTGCTTTTCAAAAATATCTTGTCTCATTGCACTTATGTCACTTCCTGTATCAAACAATGCACGTAACGATATTCTTCCAAATTTTAAGGTCAATGAGTTTTTGTATACCACGTCAATGACATTTACCTGACCAGAAGTCGAAGGTATATCTTCTATAGCATTGCATCGAGAGGAAACGTGTCCAAATTGGTTGCATTTGAAGCATTTCGTTCCCTTGGCTTTATCAGGACAATCTCTCGATCTGTGTCCTCGATTTCCACAATTATAACATTGTTCTTCTTTCTTAATCCTATTTTCCGACGTTCTTCTGTCATCTCCTCTAGCTTCATTGTTTCTATAATCTCGTCGTATTTCATTATTTCTGCCATCTCGTCGTACTTCATTGTTTGTCCACTTCTTTCTATGCGTCTCAGTTGTAGAGGATTTATGTGTCGTCTGTTTTTTAATGAGTTCATACAATTTAATTTTCTCCTTGAAGTCTCTGAAGTTGTTTGCGCCATAAAGCATAACTTTATTAACAGGGTCGTCTTGAATGCCTTCTATTGTATATTGTATTATGACCTCGTCTTCTATGTTACCTCTGCTACCAATTTCCTCATCGTCAGTACAACTCCTGTACCTTATCATGTTTTTCTTTCTACGCATCAGCATTTTATGTATTTCAGCGCTACTTATTTTATTTTCGAATTCCGAAATAAGTCTTTTCTTCAATATTTTCCAGCCATTAATTCCTTTTTCTGACTGAATATACAGTTTCGCAATTCCTTTTAGGGATCGTTTGGCAAAAATTAGCATTTGCAAATCATTCCATCCCATTAACTCAGAAATTTCTTCGAAGTCGGTAATCCATTTTCTTACCGGATAATCGTCTTTTCCGTCGAAGGGTCTTATGCTGTCTTCTACGTCTTTAAAAGTCAAAGCAAAAGAATCATTTACTTTACCGGCCGTCATTCTACCTGATTTTGTATTTTTCTCGTCTTTAAGCCATCGTCGGCCTACTTTCAGTATCGTCCCGATTCATTATCGTCTTCGTCGTCGAAACCGTCTTATCGTCATAAACGTCTTTATCTTCGTCAGAAGTTCTTTATCGTCGTCGTAATATCGCCATCTTCGTCATTCTGTCACTACATTTAATTCATTCAAAAACGAACAAATACGTTCAATTACATCGTCATTTACACCCGAATAATCCAGATCCAATACGTTACAGACTGCAACTAAGTCTGGCATATCTAGTTTCTGTTTTACGTCGTTTATCTTATCAGCATATTCTCTGGCATTTTTATCCCATGCAAAGCCTGAAAAATTCCGCAAATTCCTTCTTGTTTGTCGCGGCACCTCTTCGTCTCCATATGCTATAATGTGCAACGCTTAACAGCTTTATATGTCGAATTTTTAATATTACGACTAATTTTTTGAAAATCGGTAAGAGTCTTTTGTTTAGACTGTTTCTTGTTAGGTTAGGTTTAGGACTTGTTAGGTTAAACCTTAGTCAAAATTTTAACCTATGTTCTTTTTAATTAAGTGGTTAACTATTTTCTAGGACACTGATGATGGAACATGGTTTCCGAAAACGTTTTGTCTTTTTAACTTAGCCCGTTTGGGCCTTAAATATATACCTATTACAAAGGATTTTTAATTAAATTTTTAATTAAAAAAAATTCAACCTTAACAGTTCGAGTGCTAAATATCGAAATCCTTTTAGAGCAGGCATGTGGGATCTTGTCTATATTTTTCTGTCCCCTTTCCCCGCGATGGCGACCTGTCTGGGGCGTCTTAAGAATATGGTTTTAGTGGTATCTCGCAGTGGCGTAACTAACAAATAAAACTATGCTAAGTACTTAATATAAGAAATATTTTCTATAATAATATATATTAATAATATAATTATATTATAATATATATATATATATATAATATATCTAATTAATACATATAACTGATTTTGATGGGTTGGAGTCAATAAAAGGGGCTATTTGTTGACTATTTTTTACTCGAGCTTTCAATTGTGATTACAATTTTTATCAAGAGCTTCTAAAAATAATACAAAATGAATCTTAGTCACATAGTTGTACCTAGCTAAATAAATCAAATTTTGATGAAGTTTTCTTAAGAAAAAAAAAATTGAATTTGTAAACAAGAATAGAATAGCTACAACCAGCCTAAATGTCATAAATACTAACTTAAAAATTTTTATTTTTGACATATTGTCAAAAATAAAATTTTGTTTAAAAAATTCTTCTTTGTTTAGTAACAAAAAAGAAGAAGATTTATTCACCATTGATAGATGTCCGAAAAAATGTAACAAATACATGGAAAATTCAAAATGTGATATTTTACTGACTGCATATATAAATTAAATAGAAATTATATAATTATAAATTTTGCTTAAATTTTGAATTTCTGACCTTTTGTTTAAATTATTATCACTTTTGCTAATACAAACCATTTCCAAAAAAGTTCTTTTAAATTTATTACTTTCATTACATAAAATTTTAATATTATCAAAATCCATAATATGGTCTTTGTCTATTACATGCTCTGCCAAAGCACAAGATGGTTTCTTAATTCTACAATCACTCTTGTGAGAAATAATGCGATTTGAGAGATTTCTTCCAGTCTCACCAATATACTCAGCTTCACACTGAGTACAAACAATGCTGTATACTACATTTGTTTGATCTAATTTGTCTATAGGATATTTAGTTTTGGAATATAAAGATGAAATAGTTTTGATGTTCTTTGTTGCTATTTTTATATTGTCAATAACCTTTAATGTTTGTATTAATTTAGGAGTTAATGATGGTATAAAAGGTAGTGAATGATAATATATATTTTGATTGTTGGATACAGTGTTTTGAGATTTAGCAAAAAATGGTGTTAAGTTATTTATATTTAATAAATTAGAAAAAAGCATCCTATGTAGCATATCAGGAGGATAAGAGTTTGCAATTAAAATATTTTTTAACAAATGAAGATCTTCTTGTAGATAGTCTGGATGAGAAAGTTTTAAAACACGTTCCTTTAATCCTGTTATAAGGTTCATTTTCATCTTATTTGGATGATTAGAGTAATAGCTTATAAATCTATTAGTACATATGGGTTTTCTGAACCATCCAGTTTTCAACATATTGTCTGTATTTCTTACAATTCTCATGTCAAGGAATGGTAGAGAATTATCTACCTCTTCCTCAACTGTAAATTGTATATGTTGACTTCTTTTTTCTTACTATATAATATATAATATATATAATATATATAAATATATATATATATATTAAATAATATAAATTACTATATATATATATCGGAAACAGGAATACGACCGTCAATCCAATATAATAAGGATCACTCAGAGAGTGGTGGGTTCTTATATCGGTCTCAAGGTGGAGAAATTAAAGACAAAGTTGATAGGCTACTTTATCTATTTTAAAGACGTTTCGCTTTCGTATTCTGAAAGCATCATCAGTTTATCTAAAAAGTACAATATGAGAACCACACAATCATGGAAAAGATGTTATAAGTGTTACCTTAAAAAGACATGTAACAGTCAAAGATATTAACAAGTTTGTGAATAAAACTCAAGTAAATGGACATTATACGGTAGTATTGTATAAACAATCAATTAACTAACAACATTTAGCAACTTATTAAAAATTAGCACAGCAACTGACCATGTGGTCTAAAGTATAAGTAATATTTTATTTTATCTTAAGTGGTGAAAAGAACCAAGAAAATCATAGATTTACTTCCAACTATTTGATAATTATTTAACTTTGATTTTAACTTTAGGTAGCATTATTAAAGTGATGTTTAATAAAAAATTATTTTAAAAAGTAGTGTAAATGAAGTTACCGATCAAAGCCTTATATCTGCTGCCGGGAAAATGGCGTTAATTGAAACAGACCGAACTAAACCGTGAAAAGACGGGGAAACAGAGAAGTTATTAGAAGGAATTATTCATAAAGAAGGTATACCACTTAGACCTATTGTAAGCTCTGTAAATTCGATAATTTATGACTTATCCAAATTTCTTGCTAACATTCTTAAAGATGCTTTTGACGAAGTGAACAACTATAATGCAAATGATAACATTTTCATTTGTTAATGATGTCAAAGAGTTGATTTACCGAAAGATTATGTTTTAATTTCGTTAGATGTCATATTGTTATTTACTATACCAATAGATCTGTTCTGTAATGTAATACAGTCAAAATGGAATCTCATCCAAAATTATAAAACAATTTCTAAGGATAGTTTTTTAACACTTCTGAATTATGTTTTTGAGAACACCTATTTTAGTTTTAATGATAGAGTCTATCGACAAATATTTGGAGCACCTATGGGTTAGTCGTCCACTCAGTCCCATAATAGCAACCATTATTTTGGACCATTTTGGTGGATGTCATTAGTCCAGAATTACTTTTCCCTTTACCCTTCATTAAAAAATTTGTAGACGATCTTATATGTTCAGTTTGTACTTCACAAATTCAGAATACTTTGACCATTTTCAATAACTTTAACAAACATATTCAATTTACTTTAGAGATTGAAAATGATTGTTCGATATCATTTTAGACACCAAATTAATAAGAACTGAACAAAACAAAATATTGATAGATTGGTATCAAAAGCCAACACACTCTGGAAGATATTTAAACTTTTTCTCAAATCATCCTACTCAACAAAAGTTTAATACAGTGATTGCAATGCAGAATAGGGTAAGGCATAGTAGTGATGAAAAATTTCATAAACAGAAACTTAAATTTGCTTTTAAACCATTTTTGAAAATAATGGATACCCAAAACATATCCTTAAAAAATTGATATTAAACTCAGACATTTTTGACGGTTCCACTGATATCGGAGCAGTACAAACAATCCAATATAAAAAATTACCATTAATAAAACAGTTAAACACCTTCTGTGACTAGTTTATTTAAACAATTTACTAACATCAAAATTGTCCAATATAATGTATTAGAAAACTGACAACTGTTTTCTAAGAAAAGACAGACACCACGAAATAAAACTAATGTCACTACAATGCCTTGTTTAGATTGCCAGAGCTGTTATGTTGGCCAAACTTCTCAATGGCTAAAACAACGGGTCACACAACACACAACACACAACTCAACAAGTGACTGCACAAAAAAGAAGAATACATGTGCGGCAGTTGACCATTACCTAAAAACTGGGCATCAATTTGACTCAAAATGTCAGGGTTCTACAACAAGAGAACAATTACACAAAAAGATTGTTTTTTAGAAATGTGTCACATTAATAAAGAAAAAATATGCAGTTAATTATAAGGCAGATACGGGACAGTTGAGCAATATCTACTGTAATATTCTTAGTATGTTCAAATAATTTTTCTTTTACAATTATATTTTAAAATCACCCTGTATATTTTATTGTGTAATTTATTGTGTTTTTATTGTTTCTTGGTTGTTTTTGTTTTCTATTTATTATATATATTTTTTTGTTATATTTAATTACTAGTGACTAGTTGCTTTTAACTAATATTGTCAGTACTGTTTTGAATATAATTATTATGTTCAACATTTTTAAATATTTTAACTCTTAGTCTGTAAGTAAATTCATTGTTTATTATTACCTGATATGTATATAAAATTTTAACCATATTTTAGTTGTCTCCTGAAGAAGCTGACAAAAAAATCAGCGAAATATAGAGTAATAAAAGAAAAAGAGATTTTTTTAAATAACAGACCGCATACCTGATACTCCATTACAATAAATTGTTATAAATATATATATATATATATATATATATATATATAATATTATATATATATATATATATCAATTACTGTAAATACGTCTTTTCTCTCCCGTTTACACACTAATAGTTATAGATACTTATGATCAATTTTATGGTTTTCATGAAAAGTGATGTATTTCTATTGCTAATTAATTTTTTTGAATAGGTAAAGAAATAATAATAAGACTTACTCACAATCAATTTAAATTTAACAATCAGACGACCGTTTCGCTTTCTACAAATTGCAAAGCATCTTCAGGTCTAGATACAAATGTTAAACTAAATGCTAGCAATAAAATAAACCCAATTAGGGTGGTGTCTAATAAAGATAAAATAAAACAAATAAGTTAGTATCATACAAATTATAGTAATTATGCCAATATTACATGTCTGTGGTTTTCAAAATGAATAATTTGAATATATAAAAGGTATTAACAGACAAGGTAAGACCCACATTTGGTATAAAGATAGTAATATTAATATTGTAATCAAATTAATAAAATGAGTAGATAAATAAAACAAAAACAAACATTACTTACATGCCGGCACTCTATTAATTGATGTATGGATAGGTCATGGTTGCAAAAATCATGTATTGTTGATTGGAGAACTTTAATGTGCTATTGCAGTTGTTTTGACAATAAAACGCGGAAGTTCTTGAGGAGAACAGATTTGATCCAATGAATTAGAGATAGGTATATTGTGGTTGTTTGTCAAATGAAAGTGATGTTTTTACTATTGTATTATTTAAATTATTTACACTTATATCAGAGATATATTTTTGGAAATGTGTGTTATTATAATTGAGTATTATGTTATAAAGGAGACAGTTTTATGACAATGAATAAGAGTACTGTACCGATTGTGTGGTTGGTGCATATTATTTTGACTTGTAATTATCAAGTACTATTGGCAAATTAATCAATTATTGTAAAGTCAAGTATATAAAAGTCTATAAAATTATACAAATTAAGACAATCAGGGACAAATTAAACACACATTAACAGGAACAGAAACACGTATTTACAGTAATTGATATATATACTATATATAGTATTCTTGGACTAAGGGTCTAGACCCTTAGAGTCTAGACTCTAAGGGTTCTACTAAGGGTCTTATCTTGTACAGTTTATCTAAGTTTGATGGATCAATTTTGGTATTATCGGAGAAGTGTATATGTTTTTTTTTATTGTTTCCTATTTGTCTCGACTCATTATTTCACGAACTGTAGTAATATCAAATTGAGAACTCCAATATAATCGAGTTTTTGGTAGTTGGATCAAAGACATATAAAATATTGTACCCATAAATTGTTCTAGCTCTTTTATTGTCAGCCCCAGATGTTTATTGGGGTTTGTTTGGACAGCAAATAAATTCGATTGGTAACTAATCAAATTTAGAAAGTTATCGTTGAAAAATATTCTAAAATATTCTATGGGGTCTTTTATAGAAGTAGCTTTTGGTAAGCTGTAGTTCCACATTGGAGTAACAATGTCAGTATTGTTTTTTTTTTTGTTATATCAGTATATTCATTCTTATTGCGCGTACACTGTTCGTTTATTATTTCTTCACCATTATCACTGTCTTCCTCAATTTCAGAACCAAAGTCCTCTTTTATTACCCATTCATCACTTTCATTTTCAGAATCAGAAATACTTACATCACTATCACTTGGTATGTCAATGACTTGATGTTTTCGTCCGTAAAACATAGCTGGATCCATTTAGAACTATTTTAGTTAATCGACTCTATAACGCCGAACGTAACGAAATCGTAACGTTTACAACACGTGTTCAATCTTCAGTTTACGACTGTTTATAGTGATAAGCATGAACTCTTCATATACTACAGTTTTTTGTTAGCATCAGTCAACTTGTATCCTAATCTGTTTAGAGAAGTATGCGGTTGAAAAATTGGCCGGAGTGTGTCGCAGTGACTGTTTCAGTATTAAGCGTAATATTATGAATTCGTAACTTTCGGTATCGATGGAGTAGGTTAATAGTTTGACAACAAATCGCTTTTGATTGGAACGTTACGAAAACGTCACACTCGTCCTTAGAAGGTTAAGAGAAATATTTTCTGGTCTATGCAAATAATATAGTAAAATACTTTCCAAAAAGATAAAAGCTAAAAACTATAGCTACAAGCGAGGTCAAATGATATATTATTTTGTATAAACTATATCAGCGTTAAATTTCTCTAGGGATAAGTTTGCATTGAAGTATGATGGAAACAGTTTGCCAATTAACTTAAACAATATTCAAAAAAATTAATTTGCAATAGAATATAACGCTAAGATAGGTTTAGTCATCCATTATTTTTGGGAAAGGGTTGCAGTAATAACGTGTTTCTTGGCATAAAATTTTAGCAATAAATTCGCGATTAATTCATAGCAGTTCACTTTTCTGATTTTAACGTTTTTGGCCGATATCTAGATTTTTACAGAGATGAGTTTTGCGCTTGGACGATAATGGGTAGTTTTTGGGAATTGGTCAATATACCAATTAACATTAATTAATTAACAATACAATATGCCTCCAAGATATGCTTTGTAACCCTTTTCATTACCGAGATAGAGATATGGCTATGCTAGCTTTACTGTATATTTAGCACAGCCATTAAATCTTGGAAACGTTTGCAGCAATATATTGTTTCTAGGCATAAAACTTCGGAAATAAATTAGCAATTATTTCCTTGCGGTTTGCTTTTTGGCTGATCTCGGTTTTCCAAGGGTATGTTTTGAGCTAGATGGGGTTGTTTTTAGAGATTCGTTAATATATCAATCAACAGAAATTAATACAATTAACAATTAAATGTGCCACCATGTTGAGCCCCGTACCCCTTTTATTGCTTAGATATAGCTATGGCTATGCTCGCTTTAACCGTAAAGTTAAAATACTTACTGTTTACCGGAAACGGCTACAGCAATAAGTTTTTTCTTTCCGTATTAAATTAGCAATAAATGTTAGTGTTGGTCTAAATTTGACCTTATAAAGTGGATATGCTACATTTACAGACAAGATTTTGCAAGACTAAATAGCGTGATGGCTGTTCGAAAACTACCTGGCTGCGCTGGCAAAACAGTGTGCGAATTTTTGTTAAAGCACAAAAAATCCAATACGTTGGTATCAGACTTACGTTACCACTCGTAATTCAATAAGGATATAAAGCAATAACTGTAAAACTCAAAGTGACGAAAAATGGAAAGGGGAAGAAACCTTTTACAATGTAACTCTTAAAGATCTCAGTAGCATAAGAGAAGAAAAGCAACAAAACAAAATGTTACTATTACATATATTAGCGGAAACATTTTGTTTTGTACTTATAAATCAGCATTAGTCCAAATCTGCAAGAATAACACCCTTTGTAATACTAGTACAAATGTCCATTACTTAGACATTACCAACACTCCTAGTTATAGCAATCCTTTCAATAAACCTCATTCAGCGAGTACCCAATTTTCATAAACTTCAAAATAAATATCCTACAAACCATGAACACCTCTTCCATTGGATAAAATTAAAGAAAACTTTCATAAAGCTGATACATAACCACATTTTTCTGAAACTACTATTTCAGCCAATCTTACAAATAAATTTTTAAACTCGATTTATGTCACTAATTATAAGTTCCAGTACTTCCAAATGTAATAAGGCCACAGTACCTAAACGAAAACTTTGATAATACTCACGCCAATACAAATACCTCCATAAAATGCAGGTCTGGTGAGATTCACAAGATCTGTTCATAAAATCCAAATCTTGTAAATTAAAAAAACCACGCTCATTTAACGATTTATCTACACGCTTTTAAATTTTTTATTGATATTCATACACCACCTTTTGTTTTAAATTACCACCAATTGACCTTAATGGTTGATAATGTCCAAGGCTCAGCCGATACTATTAACGTTGTCAAAGAATTTACTAATGACACAGTTGATTTATTCCATCTTTTTAAATACAGCTTTCAATATAATAATAATAGATCAACAAATACCATCTTTAAAAAACTTCAAAAGAAACTACTTAACCATTTGGAGAAAATATATCTGCCTCGGATAGTGATTCTATAGACTCTATAGACAATCGTTCGGTGATTTGGAGGGGTTTAATGTCAAAATCACAACTTCCAGTTCAGTGTCCATTTGCAATGCTTACCTTCCTTGTGACATACAAGTAAATTCTGATAGTCTTTGCAGGTTATTGGAACAATTTCCACGTCCCCGTATCCTCGACGACTTTAATGCTCACAACATAATATAAGGATCAGATCACTCATCTGCCAGAGGCACAAGTATTGCTGATTTGATGATAGATCAACTTAATATAATTTTTCTTAATGACGGTCGCCCTAAAATATTAAATATTTCAACAGGGTATTCCTCATATATCGATTTAACTCTCTGTGACACAAATTTAGCTTATTGCCTCATTTGGGAGGCTCTAGCATATAGAAACGGTTGTGACCACTTTCCAATCCCTATTTAAAAGCATAATTTTTTCTTATTAGGTCCCATATCTATATATAAGTGAAAAATAAAAAATACAAATTGGCAAAAATTGTCCGAATATATCGATAATAATATTTCCAGTTTGTAAATAACAGACAATATTAATTCGACTATAGAGCAGTAGTAGATATTATGGAACAATAGTCTTTTCCATTGCTAATCAATATATTTATTCTTAAATTATTAGATATTATTGATAATAAAAGTCTTAGAATAGCAGCTTTTCCAACTTACCGGTATTCAGCATTTATGCTCTTTAAGGAGAACCACGGTTACATCACCGCAGCATGTTCCTTGCTCTATCAGATGCAGCCTCAGTTGCTTGTAATATTTTAAAATCAATTCATCAAGATACTTTTACAAATAGATACGTAAATAAAATCCAAGATATTCGCTATACTAAGAAACTATATTGCGAAACAATTAAATCTATACTTTAAAACCTAATCACTAATTTTCCGGATGTTTTCTACTTAAATATTAAATACCCTTAGCCTTGGCTGATCGACTTAGTAATTTGTGATACATTTATCCTTGTACTATTTTAATAAACCCAGTGTATACAATTCCTTGATTCGATTCACGACTGAAGTCCTCTTAGAAAAGTGCCCCGACCACTATAAAATCTACACAGATGCATCTAAGACCAAAGACGAAGTGGGGCTTCAATCAATCGTTTCCTTAAAAAACAATATTTCTTTCCTCCTACCCTCAGTACATAGCATATGTTTAGCTGAGCTCTACGCTATATACCTTGCTGTGAACTTTTTAAGTAGCTTACCTTTACAGAGTCATGATCTTAACAGATTCCTTTCGCTCTCTAAACTTATTTCAACATATATTTTCGAAATATCCTTTTAAAAAGTTACTAAAATACCAGTTGTCTCAAGCTCATCAACATAGAGGAAGAGTCCAATTTTTGTGGGTACCGTTACACGTCGAAATAACGGGAAACAAAGAAGTTGACGTGATTGAACGGCAGGCAATTTTAAGCGATTATTCGAAGCCTATCGACAAGTGTGGTTTCAGTAACTAAACAGCTTATTCTAAAAGTAAAGTGTTGTTTGTGGCTAAAATCGTGATAAAAATGATCAAGACAAGTGTGTTCTCTAATAAACATTTTCTATAATCTGTAGCTATTTAATTTTGTTATTTATACTTTCTTGCGTCGCTAATAATCTGTTACATGAGTTTTAACTTTCCGGAGATGTCTCTCGGGAATTCTGTAATTCGTTTTTTTATGTAGACGTAAATTAAACTTCGTAGTTAAAACTAAATAGTTTTAAATTGCATTTAAACCGATTTTAAACAAACAATTAAAGCTTAATATTTTATTAACAAGATGAAATAACAAATATATACAATATTTTAACTATTTCCACTTATTATCGCTCCAACCATGTTTAAGCGGTACTAGAATCGTCTTCTCAACTACTGGTACATGCTTTTTAACTACAATAGGATAATGTACTGGTTCGTGGATCTTTTTAATAATAGTTATCGGAACAGGTTTTTTATGGATAATTTTTACGGGCACTCGAACAGGTATTTTAACGCGGTTTACTTCAACTGGGACTGGTACTCTAGTTTCCACTGGTATAGGAATATCTTTAAAAACTGGAACTTTAACTTCAACAGGTACAGGTACAGGAATATTTAAAGGCGTTGGAACATTAACATGTTTTGGAATTTTTACAGGTACTGCCCGATCGTATGGAACACCGATAGGTATAGCATAATGATGGCCTACTTTGTGTATTACTTTGATTTGTCGTAGTACTTCTTTCCCCAAGTCCACAGATGTACCTAAGGGTTGAGGTGGACCTACTTGAGGACCTCGTAGAGGACCTCGTGAGCCTAAACTACCAGGATCTCCAAAACCTGGACCACCGGGACCTCCAAATGCTGGGCCATTAGAAGCTCCAAACCTTGGATCGTTAGGATCTCCAAAACCGGGACCACTGGGTCCTCCAAAACCTGAACCACTAGGTCCTCCAAAACTTGGACCATTGGGACCTCCGAAATCAGGACCACTAGGTCCTCCAAAACCCACACTACTTGGACCGCCTATACCTGGGACATTGGATCCATGAAGATTACCAGTACCTGGACCATGTGCGTGAACTCCTACACCTGGCGGACCATATTGTGGTGGTGGAATTCCTCCTACAGAATTGTGTTCCCCAAAGACACCACGTTTGGTTTTCTTGGGTTCAGCATATGCAGCAGAAATTCCCACAACAATGAATAACACCTGCAACAAACACGCTGAAGTTGAATAATTTATATTATGCAATTGAAAATCTGTCTACTTAAAATTTATATTTTGTTGAATAAAATACTGCTGCAACAGAAAATAAAAATGTCAGTAAAGACATTAAATATAATTAGCAATTGATAGTAGTATACTAGAAGCCAAAAATTCGGTTGTAATGATTCATCTAAATTTTTGTTGATTTACATAAGGTTTAAGAAAAAAAAAACATTAACCATAAATAGATATTTAAAAAATTGTTCAAATACTTAATTTTAAGTGGTACCTGAAAATATCGGTTATAATTATTGTTACTAGTCTAGCTGCAGAAAGGTCATCCCAATGGTGTATACTAGTATTTGATCATAAGGTATTGGTCCATAGTGCATCCAGCCTTCCGTGGTAAATATCGAAGCATGAATATCAAGAACAATTTTTAAATGAAACAATCTAAACCAGTGATCAAATAATTAGCCAAATTAACAGTTGAAGATGAATTATTTTGTTTATGGAGTGCTTAAACATGAGATGAATAAGAGTTATATGCCAAATTTTTTCAGCAATATTTTCTTCATCTTTTGAAATCCTTGGTTTTTTTGTGATTACATTTTAAGTTTTGTAAATAACCCATTCTTTTCAGGGATACACTTTCATCTTTTTTTAAAACTGTTGATATTTTTAATCGACTCAACTAATGACATTTTTGCTGTTTCTCTAAATATTTCATTATTTCACTTACAAAATAAAAGTGGTATATATAGAATTATATTTCTATATAAGATTATATAGAAAGATATCATAATCCACTATTGCACTGCATAGATCAAAATTAAATTTATGCTGTGTGCCATATTATCCACGAGTTGATTTTAAGCATTCTGCAATTGTTTGTTGCTTAAATTTAAAATTAAAATGCTTTTTAGACATTCTTGATATAAATATGTTCTTACTAAAGTACAGTACTATACTAAGCTATACTGTACTATATTGTATTTTTTGTCGCATTATATCTGTAATCAATAATTACATCAATGTAATAAGCTAATTTAAAGTAACTTAGCGAATTAATACAGGGTGTTTACGGATCAGTTTCGTTGCTTAAAAAAATCAATCCAAAAATATGTAGGTATCCGGAAATGCTTAAATTTAAAATTAGAAATTAAAGTATCTGTTTATGTTTGTTTTTATATAAATAATATTTTAGATAGTTTAGTTAAATATTATTACTTATTACTTGAATACAAAGCAAGGCACGATAAAAGGTGTGATTTGTATCAAGTACATATTTGCCGTAAATTTTGAAAAATATTTCCTAATTTAAAATAACATGGGTAGATTAGTTTAAATCGAAATATCTAGACAATGGTTGCTCATAGGGATTTTCATCACGTATACTTTTTCTATAATAAATTAATGGAGAAATCTATTTTCTGACTTAAAAATGACATCCACGTACGTCAAAATTTACGGTTTCACAAAAAATAAAAACAAAAAGTAGACACTTCTACAACTAACTAGAATACCTTCTACAACTAACCCAATTCGTAGATCATATTCAAATTTTGCATGTCAAAATACACCAAAATACCAGTCTTCATCCACCTACCGACATTATTTCAAATATTGCTTGCAAAAAAAAAAACAAAAATAAACATACGATTTTAACACCCTGTATTTTTTTTAAAACACATTTATTTTTTTTTGAGTAGAAAACTCAACTATATTTTTTCACATTATCAAAGAAACACTCAAGGATAATTTGTTAAATAAAACTAACCGTCTTTACACATCCTCTACAAAATAATTTACCATGTACGAATGTTAACTTTTTATGTTTCTTTATCCACTCAGTTTACAGTTTGTTTTTCCCTTGGAATTTTGGAACACCAGTTCCACGATGGACACCATAAACCTAGTTTGGAGATCATCGCCTTCCTGGTATTCGTGATCAGCCACCCCAAAAACGTTCGAGACCTTTGACTAATTTCAAATTAAAAATATAGGTTACTGGTGTTAACTGTAACAGGTGTCGTTTGTAACAATAATGATATTTGCGTCATCGTCTGAAATAAATCAAAACGCACTAATATGCATAGACGGATATCCAGCTCACACCACCGACTGTAATTTCAGAGTTAGCCGTAACCTATTTCACAAGTTCCAAGCACATGTTTGTATTTCATCATAAAAGTACATTTTATTTGCGTCACAAATTGTTAATTTTGCCGTTCAAAACTCAACTTGAAAATATTTTAAGGTAAGGCCAATCTTTTTTAACATCCTTAATTTCGTTTACTGTAGCTCACCTTTTCTAAGAAGGGCATAATGTATACAAAAATTATCTTTCTTATTTATAGGTTAACTTGGTGTCGATTATAACACACACTGCGGCATCGTTTGTAACATGTTACAATTGACACCTATTAGGGTAACGGGTACAGTTGTCGGCCGGTCACTAGTGATTGGCCACTTTAAAAAATCCGAAATATTAAGATTTTCAAAAACTATAAGGAAATAAATTTATTTGCATTTAATTTTTTAACACTGCTGTATATTTTCTAAATATCATCTCTCTTCTTCTTCTTTGAGTGCCTCTCCTATCGGAGATTGGATATCAATATGGCGATTCTAATTTTATTAACTGCTGTTTTGAATAATTCGTTAGTGGTACAGCCAAACCACTCTCTTAAATTTCTCATTCAGGACATTCTTCTACGGCCTGGATTTCTACGTCCTTGGATCTTTCCTTGTATTATATTTTGTAGGAACGTGTACTTTTGTCCTCTCATCAGATAGCCTAAGTATTCAAGTTTTCTCTTTTTTATCTTCATAATAACTTCTGGATCGTTATTTATTCTGCGTATTACTTCTTCATTTGTAATTTTATCCACCCAACTTATTTTTAGTATACGGTGGTAGCACCACATCTCAAAGCTTTCAAGATTTTTAATGTTCCTCTGTTTAAGAGTCCATGCCTCAACACCGTAAAGCAAAGTACTGAATACATAGCATTTTAACATTGTAGTTCGTAGATGAATACTAATATCACGATTACAAAATTTTTGTAATCGTGATATTTTGTAATCATCTCTCTCAGATAATATTATCTAGTTGTTATGGTATGTGTTGTTTGAAGCTTAATAGGTGCATGCAGTTTTAAGAGTTTTTTAAAGAATTTGTTAAGGAAGGCTATTTACGAGGTGAGTTATCTTGGCTAATATTATTATATATCCGATTTATGACGAGTAAGTGGGGTATATCTTACATTGCATATAAGCACTGTATCTTAAATATGTCCATGTTATAATGATTGGCATACCGGCCAATCACTGTACCTACTTCGAATTAAAATATTTATTATAATTTAGACTTTTTTAGCCTAGTTTGGTCCAAGATAAGATATTTCATATATTTTTCTTATTATTTAAGGCAATAATCAGTGGTTGGCCGACTGCCAATCACTAAACCACAGGGTGACCAATAACTGTAATGTGTAATAAGAATATATTTTTTGTCCGGATTCGTATTTATAAAATTAGAAAAGGTTTTAGTTATTATAAAATTATTGCTAATATGGGCATATTGAATCAAGTTTGAAACGTCCGGATTGTAGCTAACATTATTACTATTAAATGATTTTTATTTTTAGAATCAAAAATGCTAAATAACGGAAAGATAAAACGTATCACAAATAATATACAGAACAAGATCTTCTATCTGCTTTTCAGGCCATAGAAAGTGGCATGAGCCAACAAAAAGCCGCTGAACAATTTAATGTGCCAAGAGCAACATTGTGGTTTAGAGCAAGTGAAACATTTAATGAAACAACTACCCTTGGTCCCAATCCAATTCTTTGTTTAGTGGATGAGAATCGTTTAAAGCATTGGATCATAACATACAAGACAAAGGTTTTCCAGTAAGAGTGGAAGATATACAAGAATCGGCTAAAGGTTTTCTTGACGCAAATCCACGTGTCAACTGACAATTGACCCGGAAAAGTTTGGTATAAATCCTTTTTAAAGCGACACTAAGATTTAACTCCAGAAGCGGTAATGGCAGAAATTCAGTTGTGTCTGAAAAAGATTTAAAAAAAGATGATTCACCGGTGATCAATAATACTTGCATCGTAAAATTAACATTGATATTCTTCAAGACCTTTCACGTGTTTTAAATGGCGATGAAACCTGCTTCCTCTTGTGTCCCAAAAATTAGCGAGTGTTGGCTGCAAAGCGAAGCAAAAATGTATATCAAATAGAGCATCACTCCAAAGCTAATTTGACGGGTATGTTTCCTTTTGCAGCACCTGGCGAAATAACAGCACTAATGATTATTTGCCCTTATAAACGAATTCATAGTAATATTTTAAATTCCGTTCTACGAGAATGGGGCACAGGATGTAGCGATACGGGATCGATGAATAATGAAAACTTCTATGAATACATAGGAAACGTCTTATATAAGTACCTAGTTGCGAAAAACACTAACTTTCCAGTCATTTTGTTCGTTAATATACGTAAAACTCACTTAATCATTTAAACCAATGAATTATGTTCAAAGTTACAAATTATTGTAGTGGCCTTATATCCCAATGCTACGATTATACCTTCACGAATGTTCATTCACGAATGTTTTTTACTTCAGTAATTACCAAAGAGAACTTTGCATTCGTACTAAACATAGCCATTAAAGATCAAAGATCAAAGACCCGCATAAAGGTATTAATCACACTATTTCTATGAAAAAATCAATAACATATGAAGATTTTGTAGACACAGTTGGAACCGCAAAAATATTAGAATTTCAAAGTTTGGATAATTGCGAAGAACTAAATGGAGATTAAAAATTGCTCTTTAATATATTTAATTTATTTCAAAATATCATAGATCTACCCACGATTCAGACTACAGAGACAGATGGAATCACAAATGATATACAGGATACCTCTATGATCATAGAAACCCATATATCTTCAGATATTACACTTAACCCTGTAGGTGGCAATGAAATAAGATGCAACTTACAATATATTCCTGTTATTACAGAAGAAAATCTACTTTCGAATTTTCGAGTTCAACTTCCAGAAAACGTTGATATTACATATAATATAAAAGATGTCACAGAAGATACAATGACAGAAAATATTCAATCAATATCCAATAATCTGCCTTTAATTAATCAATACATTTCATTATCTAAAGAAATTGACATCTCCATTAACAATTTTTTTTTGCCAAAAACCTCAGAAACAAAGAACAAAAAGCAAACAGAACGGTTGCCTTCAGTGCTCACTTCACAACAGATTGTTAAAATATCTGCAATAATACGATTTCATCAAATTTAAAGAATACATGCCAAAGCAAATGTATAAATTTGGAAACCAGCAAAGAAAAACGTGCTGGGAGTCGGCTAAAAGAAAGTTATTTTTTGAAACTGAGGGATATCCAGAACATGAAAAAAATACAAATTCTTTCAGATCTAGCGGTGAAACAATCAGGCGACACTAACCCACCTGTAAATAACCTTTTGTACGCAGGATTGTGTTCTTATTCTTGTTCCTATAATAAATCTAAATCAAAAGTTGGAATAAAATGTTTATTTTATGTTAGAGGCTACTATATTGGTAATTGTGCAAAGAAACAACAAGAAATTGAAAACTTTCGTTTATTTTGAGAAAATAATTTTGTGTGTCTTTCCTGCACAAATGAAAAAAGAAAATTAGGAATTTTATGAATGGCCAATGACTGTAATTCTATATGCCAATAACTATGTTTGTGTGGCCAATAACTGTGTAGTTCTGTAAGTTTTCAAATTTGTGTTAATTTTTAATATACATTATAATTTCTGATTAAAATAACCCGATTTTTTATAAAATCTGATGTTTCATTACTATTAATAAACCCTTACAAAATATTTCAGGTTAAAAGATACCAATTTACAATTTTAATTCAATTGGCAATTCCTTAAGTGGCCAATCTGTACCCGTTACCCTATATTCTTATTTAATAGAGCTCTTTATTTTCTAGATCGACGAAAAATGGTGAAGCCAAGGCCAAGAAAAACGGAAAGGGGGTTAATGTCAAAAGATATTTATGACAAAGCAGTTAGGAAATGATAAATGAATGAAATGAATAGATGCTACCAAATCTATTAGAAAAGTGGCTAAAGATTATAGTATGTGTCACGTTTCTTAATATCGCTATGTTAAATCGTTACGTGAAAACTCATAATCTCGGGTTGGATACAATCCTCACAACAGAGTATTTTAATGATGAAATGGACTTACAGCTTGCTAAATACTGCGACCCTACTGTAGATTTGAATTTCGGACTTACTACAAAAGATTTACGCAAGTTAACTTTTCAATTTGCAAAGTATAACAGAGTCCTATCCAGAAAAATTGAACATAACTAAATATGCAAGTGAAGACTGGCTTATTGCTTTTATGCGACGAAATCCAAATTTAAGTTTTCATACACCTTAAGCTACTAGCCTTTCATGAGTCATGAATTTTAATAAAAAAAATGTAAACAACTTTTTTAATAAATTATCAACTGTTTTAGACAGATATAATTTTGAGCCTTACAATATATATGTATATATATTGTCAATATATATAACATTGACGAAGGTGTTTCGACCGTTCAGAAGTAATCCAAAGTTATAGCTTGAAAAGGAACTAAGCAAGTAGTATCCATATCACCCCAGGAACGTAGAACTCTAGTAACACTATGTGTAGCCATCAATGAAGTGGGAAATACTGTACCCCCAATGTTCGTCTTCCCACGATTACGTTTTCAAGACCACTTTATTAGAGATGGGTAGCCCATAGGCTTCAACCTTTAGATCGTGGGGTATATGGTCCGTGTAAGAAATATTTTAATAATACTGGTGATCAGTGGATGGAAAATAATCCTAGATGACTATATACGATTTGCGTTCAATTGTAAGAACATAACTTCCTTTGGCCACTACGCCTGTCAATATTCTTGCTGGTGTCTCCTGCACTGGTATTTGGCCTTTTAATCAAGAGATTTTCAACGATAGTGATTTCAATGCATCAACTGTAACTGATAGACCTCTATATGAAGAAAACATAGAAAATAATCATCCAGAATCACCTACAGTTCAACACAGCAGTCACTTGGAAAGTCAACCGGGTCCATCCACTACCTTGTCACCAAAAATACACACTACTTTATTACCCAAGTCCAACAATGCAACAGTATTTATTTCGCCTTAAGATATTAAGAGATTGCCGAAAGCGGACCTAATCAAACCCAAAAAAGGAGGAAGAATGAGACGAAAGACAGATATTCTGACTGATACAGCAGAGAAGATGTTGATTGAAGAAGAAAATTCGGAGAAAAGGGACACCGTTAAGCGTAAAGTTCAGCTTAAACATAATTCAAAGCAAACAATCTTTGCCAGCTTTGCCTTTGAAGAAAAATATCAAAAAGAGAAGAGCACCCCTAAAAGCAACCGAAAAAGATTCTTCTGAGTCTTCCTATGAGGAAGTTTTGTGCTTAGTATGTGGTGGTCCATATTCATCAAGCTTCGAAGATTGGTTACAATGTCGAGAATGTAAGTACTGGGCACATTTAAACTGTATAAACAAAATCTTATTCTACTTTTGCTTCAATTGTGAATCTGACAGTGATTAGTTTTTTCTCTGTAAAAATATGTTACCAGAATTTATTATTGTTTTTATTTCTAATGCTTACACATATCTATTATTTTCTGTCATTGCAATATATAATATATTTTTTATTAATTCCTAGTAAATTTATTTTTACTCTGTACTATAGATTAATATATGTTACAATCAACACCAGCTCTATTACTATTGACACTAATAAGTTGTCAATTGTAACGCATGAGGTAACCTGACATCAATGGTCATAATTTTATTTCTGTAATACTTAAGTACCTGATAATACAGGGAAAGATAAGAGAAAGAAGGAATATAGGAAGAAGGAGAGTGTTATGGTTGAAGAATTTAAGGGACTGGTTGAAATGCAGTTTTATAGAACTCTTTAGAGCAGCAGTAGATATAGTAAAGATAGTGATAATGATATCCAACCTCAAATTGGGAGACGGCACTTAAAGAAGAAGAATACTTAAACAGCTTTTGAGCCAAAGATACTGTGTAATAGAATCCCTAGTACAGGTTAGAATAAATTAAACATTTAACAAAGCTCAACTTAGTAAAAAAAAACAATTTGTAACATTTGTTACAACCGATACCAGTCTCCCCTATGAATTCCAGGACGAGGTCCACACTGGGCTCTACGTAGCTCGAGGATCACCGCTGTCATAATATTCGTATTGATCAACCTCGAGAACTCCCCGAGTAATCACTTTTGACTGACTTATAATGAGAATAACACAAGATTTTAGAAGATAAGTTTTACTTTGGGCACTAGGTAACTCGAGGATAATCCCCGTCATAAAATTCTTGTTCAGCGACTTCGAAAACTCTCCAAGTAATGACCATCAACTGATTTCGAATATAAATAACATAAAACTCCAGAAGAGGATGTCCACTCTGGGTACCAGGTAGCTCGACAACCATCGTCGTTATCACATTCGTGTTCAGCGATCTCGAAAACTATCGAGTAATAGAATTAAACTGATTCCTAGTTTCTCTGTAATGTTTTTATTTTATATGCACTTAGGATATGCTTTTTCCTTGTGCATAAAATGCAATTTATATTTTACCACCATGAAGTTTTTTTACAAACTTTCCTGAGGCTTTTCCGAATCCAATCCAAAAAGTTTCTCGGCGATTCATCTTGCCGCCGCCTAAAATTGGTAAGTTTAGTGCTTCGTTTTCCTGCCTAATACGGTGTGTTAAGCGGTGTATTAATTTTTATAAATAATATTTTAAGTAACTATTAAATTTATATTGGATGACAAATAATAATTTTACTGCCTTAAATAAGATATTTTACTGCTCTTTTTATTTGTACGCATATATCTGTAGGTAAGACAATTTTGAAATAATAATTCTATTAATTAGTCGTTAATAATAATAGATAATGGACTGATGCGTGTGGCAACCAGTATTAATAAAGAACTAAAAAATGCAGGCACATCACTACAATTACATAAAATTAAATAAAATAAAGTATTTCGGTAATGATAAAATTTGAATTTCTCATTAGAACATTTAGACAAGACGAAACGCTCGGGTTCGTTTGAAAAAATATTAACATGACTTTTTTTGCGTAACCACATTTATGAGATACCGAAAATAAGGTTCAAGAGTTCGCTAAAGCGATAAGTTTTACAAATTTTTTAAACAAGTTGTAATAATTAATTTTTTTTCGTCCAGACAATTTTTGAGATTTTTAGATCATTTGGACAAAATAAACTGTAAACTAGATCGTTTTTAAGTTAAAAACAATTTAAAACTGAAGAAAACACAAAATTACGATTTTCATGACTTAAAAACGTAAGTAAAGAATATTAACAACATTAGAAACCCTAAGATTTCCTACTGGGTGAAAATTCAAATTTCTACCACCGTGCTTTCTAAAACTTGCAAAGTAGACAGATTCGTGAAATAGTCAGCAAGGGAATCTATAATTTGCGATCTACATGCCGTTAATCACGGTAAAAATTATTAGTGAATTTAGTTTCTGGTACTCGAAACCGAGTAAAGAACTAAAACAGAAAGACGGTATTAGATTTGATTTCGATGCAGTTGCATCCGCAAGCCACTTATACGTATTTCAACCTCATTAGGTCTTATGAGAGCGACATTTGCAGTTCCTCTCGTCTTTCTGTAAAAAATATTATTTTTGAGTTGACTAAGAACTTAAATTTAAGTTTAAACCTTGTTCTATCATTTCCCTATATGTATCTCTCTCGTCAATCCTGACCCCCCAGGGGGAGTGTAGTGGTCGACGTGATGTCGTGTATTGTCCGTCTCCAGAGATCTCTGTCTCTGGACATTTCTTTTAATTCATGCATAGGTCTTTGGCATATTCCTGTAATTTGATCTATCCATCTTGTTGGGGATCTTCCTCGTGATCTTCGGCCTTCTATCTTTCCTTGTATTATTAGTCTTTCCATGTTTTCTGTGTTTGCTCTCATAACATGCCCAAAATATTTTAATTGTTGGAGATGGACTTTACTAGAGAGTCGTTGGCTAACTTTTAGCTCTCTTAAAATTGAATTATTTGTTCTACTGTCAGTCCAAGGAATTCGTAACATTCGTCTCCAACAGAACATTTCAGTGGAGTCTATCTTTCTTCTCTCCGATTGTCTCAGAGTCCAAGATTCACATCCGTAGGTCAGTATTGGGAATATTAAGCAGTTGATCGACCTCATCTTTATCGCTCTTGAAATTTGACATTCCTTCCATATTTTGGTCATTTTTGCTGTGGTAACTTTTGCTAGATCACATCTACGTTTATTCTCTTCTTCTAATGACCCTGTGATCCCAGATATCCCAGATTTGTGATTAATGATCCCAGATATACGTATGAGCTCACAACCTCGAACCGGTCAATTGTGGTTATGTGTGGATGATTGTTGTGTAGTATATCCACTATCATGATCTTTGTCTTTGATATGTTTAATTGCAGACCAAATATTTGACTTTCGTTTTCGATCATTCGTATAAGTTCTATTAGCTCTGCTTGACTATTTGCAAGAAGGGCTGTGTCATCTGCGAAACGTAGGTTGTTTAGTTTATGACCATTTATTGAGATATATGTTGAACTTTGTGAAGATAGTATACATCCTTGTCTGACACCCCGTTCTGGATGAAACTCGTTCGAAAGTGTGTCAAGTACTTTAAGTGATCCAGTAGTGTGTTCATATAGTTCAGTTATAAGCGTAATTAGATGTTCTGGTACGCCTACTTCTTTTAGTATTCGCCATAAGTGTCTTCACTTGACCATGTCGAACGCTTTACGGTAATCTATAAAACAGATGAATAGTGGGATGTTGAATTCCCTAGATTTCTCGATTATCTGTCTTATATTCAGCAGGTGTTCTCGAGTGCCCCTACCTTTGGTAAAATCCAGTTTGCTCTTGTGGAATTTCTCTTTGAAGAAATGTTTTCAGTCTCTCATTGATTATATGTAGCATTATCTTGCTGGCATGGGATATAGAGAGATAGTTCTATAATTTTCGCATTTATGGAAGCTGCCTTTTTTATGTATGGTCGTTATTGTAGATTTTGTCCAGTCTTCAGGCCATTGTTTGGAATGCCATATTTGGTTACAGAGTATATGAAGTAACTTTACGCCGGTTTCTTCTGTGGCTTTAAGTATTTCTGCTGTTATCATATCTGGACCTGGTGCTTTGTTATATTTGAGCTTTTTGATAGCCTGTCTTACTTCATTTTCGAGTATATCAGGTTCTTCTTCCACCTCGTCAGAGATTTGGCTAACAAGCTCTTGGCGTTGATCATCTTTATATATGTCCCTGCAATACGATCTCCATGTCTCTGCTATGTCTTCTCTGTTTGTTCTCAGGGTTCCAGTGTTATCTTCAATGGCCCAAGTTTTGGCTCTGAAGTCTCTTGTCAGGTAGCGTATTTTTCTAAATAGATCTCTCGGCTGATTATTCTGACCATGTCTGACCCTATATGTATATCGAGCTTATTTTGTTTTAAAATATTGTTTTTAATCTTTAATGAAGCGCTTATAATGGGACGGGCGCTCGGGCTGCAACGTGTATAAGAGACAGAAACAAGAGCTATGGCACAATTTTTTTTTTGGTTTGAATTATCTTTATACAAATGAGTGCCTGCCCTGTCACACGCGCTTTATTAACAACAAATAAACATCGAATTTTTATCAGTAGTTAATAGAAGAGGGCTTGAATCTGAGTTTAGGTATTTAATGATTTTAAAAATATTTTTTACTTGTGTTTTTGACCATTTTAAAGCTTGCAACAATCTTTTTTTGTTCATAATTATCCAAAAAAACATAAAAAAATTGTCCGGGCCGAAAATATCGATTGCTACAATTTGTTTGAAACAAATTGTTTAAAAAAATTAAAGAACTTTTCGCCTGAGTGATTAAAATTTATTTTCGGGAATCTCACGGGAATTATTGAAAAAATATGGGGAAAGTGATTATGCAAAAAAAATCTCATGGAAATATTTTTCAGAGCGAACCTGAGCTTTTCGTCTTGTCTAATTAAACTCCAATATTAATAAGTCCGTTTTCTAAATATGAAAAAAGAAACCAGTCATGTGATTAAAAATAGTTGTGTATTTGGTCATGTCTTAATAGATTATGAAATAAAAGACTCATAGTATTTTCGTTACTACTTACTTGTCTACTTACTATAAGTTTGAAAACATATATCCTTTAAATATTCGAGGACATCGAAAATAAGATATATAATAAAAATTCTGTGTTGATTTTCTGACTGTACAGTCTACATAGCCTACGAACCTAAAATACAAAGCTGATATTTTAACGCACGTGACACTAAAACTGAACATACAAAATATTGTTTGCTGTATCACTTTCGTCGGTTGTTACGATAAGTACCTACTATGATAATAAAGATACTTGAAATGTTGAATGTTTTTCACCATAGTTATATTTATTAATGCATTGAGTAAAATACCTTAAGGTACTAGCAAGGTTTAAACATTTATACTTCCTTAAAGCAAAGCAAACTTTGAGCAATCCACAAAACCACCAAAAACGACTGGGTTAAAAAGAAAAGAGAAGAAAAAGTAAAGCAACCAAACAAAAAAACAAGGAAGGAAAAAATATTTGCAAACCAGAACAAAAAAAATCTAAAGAAAAGTATTTCGAAAAGAAAATCCAATAAAAATGAATATTTAAAAAAAGTAATGTAAGAGAATATGATTGACAGCAACAGAGATATAAGCTTTAATTATGAAATTGATGATTACACACAATGATAAGACATCCACTAATTATCTTTTATAACTATGAGGCTGCCATGATATTCGACAAGATTTAATTCATCGGTATTTTACAGTAACCATTTCAAAATAGTTTGGTCTGGTATCAGAAATTATATCCGCTGAATCAGTGAACCTCTTTTTTAAATAGCCAAGGCATCAGAAAATTGAGCATGTAGCGACAAAATTTATTTTAATGGAGATATTTACGACAGACCGTAAAAATACCATAACATTGCACTCTTCCAATAATAAAATTAAACAAACTTTGAACAAGCGAGTGCTTCCAGACGAAGAAAGAAGATAAAGTACAACAACCAAACAGAAAAAGCAAAGAAGACAATAATCCGCAAACCAGACCAAGAAAACTTCTAAAGAAAAGTATTTCGAAAGGAAAATCCAATAATAACAAACATTTATGAAAAAAGTAATGTAAGAGAATATGATCGACAGCGACAGAGGTATAAGTTTAAATTATGACAGTGACGACGATATCCACAAAAAGATAAGACATCCACTATCGATATTTTATAACTATCATGCTGCAATGATCTTTGACAGGATTTATTTAATCGTTATTTTCTAGTAACCACTTCCAAAAACTAGTGTCTAGAGCCTGACCCACTAGTCTGTGCAGACTTGCGCAGTTCATTTGTATCCACATCTGAATGTGAGAATGAGGTTTATGTGCATTGTTGGTTGCGAACATTTTTTTTTTATAAATTAATAATAAAATTATTTCAATCCATCTATTTAACTCGTTTAATAAATTTAATAATATTTAAATTATAAGAATAATTTAAAATTAATAGTAAATAATAGCAAATAAAAATTAAAATAGTTTAAAATGTATTTAAAAAAATACTTTTTGCGCATTTTTTCCAATAAAAATTTGTTATTTTATATATAGGATGTTGACTGATGTTATATATAAATTACTATGATACCAACTTTCTTATTTTAAATGAAACATTGGTTATATTATAAAATTTTTTGATTATTCACAAAATTACTAGAACTTTGATATATTGCATGTTATGGTTTTAATTAACTTATTATAGGATACAGGGTTAATGAATAGATTACTCTCTGTGTGTCTCCTTATAACTTTAAAAGGTTCTATACCTAATTTCAATAAAGGAGAGTGAATTCATTTTCGTATCTCAACTTGTTTTTAATAATATATATAGTACTCTAAGATAATATGTCTGTATCTATATTCTTTTAAAATAGATATTAAGTACGTCAAAAAAATGAAACCTGCTTATATTTTTACCAGGTGTGAAATGGAATGTACATAAGTAGGTATCTTAAAGGCTATATATTTAAAAGTTAATATAAAAGGGATTGTCCCTTTAATACATTGTGTATTAAAAACAGTTAAAATAAAAGCATTTCTGCACAGAATAGTGGGTCAGGTTCTGGACACTAGTCTTCAAAAATAGGTTAGTCTGGTATCAGAATTATATCCGCAGAAAATCATCTTTAGATGGACACGGCATCCGAAGATTGAGCACGTAGCGACAAAATTAATTTTAATTGAGATATCTACGGAAAACATTCCATGCACTCTTCCATTGATGGAAGATAAACAAACTTTGAACAAATTTTAAACAATCTTTGATAAGAGTCAAAATATTTTCACAATTAAAATTGTTTTTTTTTTTAATTTGTCCATTTTACATTTAGTAAATCATTTAGCTGATACTATACCGTTTAAATAGGCAGGTTTCTTAACAATATATTATACACTGTATACAATGCAAAGGATATTAATAATTACTTTTTCATAGTATTTAAGTTGTTTTTTTTTTTAATAAAGAGGTAAGGAAAAGTATGGCTAAATTTTTTATGTTCACTAAGTGCTAAGCTTATGTCCCCTTTCCATATTCAATTTAATGAATCGGTTAAGTAAGAGGAATTTACTGTCTTTATTTACCCTTTTTATTGAAGTAAATGGTAACATTTGAAATATACTTATACACTTACTGATTTAAAAATGTGTTGACAATAATAATTTTCTGAGGCTATTTCCGCTTGTTCTCATAAAGATATATATATATATAATATATATATATATATATATATATATATATATATATATATAATATATATATATATGTATATATATACATATATATATATATATATATATATATATATATACATATATATGTATATATATATACATATATATATATATATATATATATATATATATATATATATAATATATATAATACAAATAACTTTACTGTCCTTATTATCCCTACATTTTTTTTCAAATTCTGATTGGTAAGATTACACACTATTTGACATTTGTATTTTTTTTAAAGGGGTTTGGAGGATTTCGTTTATAAAACACGATTTTCTTAAATATTTTTTTCCTTTATTAGGTAACAAAATTAAATAATGCTTTGGATGCTTTTTGTGCCTAATTTATACTGACAATCAAATGCTATCGTTATAATATATAAAAGTCAGATAACTAAAAATAACAAAATGGAAAAAAACAACTAAAACAGTAAGAACAATCAAGAATTAAAAAAAATATTAATATTTAACGAAATAAAAATATAGCTCTATTTTCAGTATACCTTAATGACTAAAAAATTATAAAGGAAAATAAGTATTAAATGCTAGAAAAATTATTAGTATTTGATATAATACTTAGGTACTGACAAATATAAATGGACGGTAATCCAAGTCAATAACTGAATAAATATGTTAATTCAGTTACCATTATTAACATTACTCTAATCCGAAATGACTATATTACAATATATAAAAAGTACTTACTAAGGTTTTCATACTTCTTAACAATAATGACTAGAAAAGATAACTAACAAGTTTTGCACCACACTAGCAATTTTATAAGACTTTACCTGTCCCCATTCTTCCGGCAACACCTACAGGTTCAAAAGGTGATTCTTCGTAATCAGCAACTTATTTTGTTCGGAAGTAATATTTAAAAGATTTATGGGATAATCAAATTTTATACCGGTAACATTATTAAGAAATTATTTAATTCTTGTTAGTAATTTTTAACTTGAAAGTGAAGATGTTACGTATTCTGTATATATTAAAAAATGTGCGTTATCTCAAAGAAAGTAGTACCTTATTAATATTCAAATACTTTTATCTTTAGTAGGTTGATCGTTATTTCATTTGATTCATAATGTTATTTAATATTTACTCAATTAAACGATATATTAGTTTTTAATAAACATAGCTGACCAAAGAAAACCAGTAGTAAGATTACAGCATACACTAATCCAATATATAAAATTTCGCTGTCACAATGTTAGTCACCGTACTCTTCCGAAACGACTTTACCGATTTCTACCAAATTTTATAGGCGCATTTAATAAGTCTGAGAATCGGCTACTATCTATTTTTCATACCCCTAAGTGATAAGGGTTGTTCACCCTTAATTTTTTTTTATATTTCGATGAAATTTTTTATTTTTGTTTTTTTATGTTGCATTAAAAAATACATACAACCCTAAACTTTTACTTTTTTGTCATCAGCCCCTATTTTTTACGGCTATTTTAGTAATTTAATCATTTTTCATCTAGCTCGATAACTGATCAATTATAGTGTTTTTAAGTGTACTTCGATTAAAAATCTAAAATGTTTTTTAAGAAAATAAACATTTATTTTTATTAATAAAGTTTAATCCTGATATATGCTTAGTGTTGCCAATTTTAGATACTTCAAATTTGCCGCACCTTTACTGGCGAGTGAAATGACACACTATACCATACACTGAAGCCGGTCTCCTGTTTCACTCACACAAGACTTCTCTCACTCACTCCCTACACAGTTTTCGGCCATCCATGATTATTGTTTATGCATGAAGTGTAGTAGTAACGTTCACAATTATCAATTTTCTATTCCTGTGTAACTCTCATAATAACTATTAATTATTACTATTTTATTCATAATAATAAAATTATTAATTTTAAGTGTAAATGGTACGATTAGATCAGTTAATGAAGTTTTATTTAAACAAGTGATTTACATAACCTTAAAAGTACTCAACATATGTCACGAGCTCCAACCAACAACGGTTTTTGTATTGTAAGTATACTTTTTTTATATAATTATTCAAATTTTTTACAACTATTGTTTCAATTTTTTTTCATAAAACTAAATATGTTCGCTATAATCCTGGCCGTAATTATAATTATAGCGTTTTCCGTCATTAAGTTATTTCATTAATTATATTTATATGTGTTTTGTAGACTGAGCAATGCCAAAAAATCGCAGAGGGGCTGATTTGAGCCGTAATACAAGTAGGTCCAGAAGTATGAGAGATAAAAGATCCCAAAGAACCGAAAAACAAGTCCAGCAACAAAATGTTGATGTACTTCAGAGCATTCAGCAATTGCGTCAAGAACAATCAGAAGATACACGAGCTGAGCGCAATGAAATTATACGTTTAGAACAACGAAAATCACGCCGTTTTACGGTTAATAGACGCAGCACAAATGACCATCAACGCCAACAGTTACAGCGTGCATTTACATCTAATTCATTGCATATTGTATTATGCTCATTCAAAAGTGGTAATTGGTGCTATGGATAAGGAATGTCCGCATTGTCATGCTCTCAAATTCAAAAATGAGCCACCTGGGATGTGTTGCGCGTCAGGAAAAGTACAACTACCTGAAATTGAAACATCACCTGAATTATTGAATGGTTTACTTATTGGCACGGATCCAGCTTCTAACGTATTATATATCCAAACGTCAACAATTTAAATTTGAAGATACAACAGTTGTTGCCAGGGAACTTAGTATCATACAAATCTATTGATACAGTTTGCGATGCCAGCGAAGCTGTCAATTTTCCCACAGAATTTTTGAACTCACTGGATTTGCCAGCCATGTTACCGCATAATTTACAATTGAAAGCTGGATCTCCAAATATCTTGCTTCGTAATTTAAACCCGCCACGGCTGTGTAACGGTACGCGATTAGTCATTCGAAAATTGATGAAAAACGTTATCGAAGCCAGCATTTTAATTGGTAAGTTCAAAGGTGAAAATATATTTATACCACGGATTCCTATCATACCTACAGATGTGCCAATTCAATTCAAACGAATTCAGTTTCCGATTAGATTGGCATTTGCAATTACAATCTACAAATCCCAAGGCCAAACGATGTCTATTTGTGGTTTAAATTTGAGTACACCATGTTTTTCACACGGGCAATTGTACGTAGCATGCTCTCGAGTGGGTAAATCATCCAGTTTGTGCTCGCTAAAGATGGGCTAACAAAAAATATTGTTCACGCTATAGCATTAAGAGACTGATTTTGTTTGTTAGGGTTATTATCGTAATTAATATTAAATCGTTACTATCGTAATTAATTAAACTATAATAACTTGAAAATAATATGGCCACATACACACGCGAAGCGTTTAACCCAACCCCTAGTGCCATGTGTATACCACTGTTAATCAGTGGGATCCACATGTCCGAAGATCAAACCGGTCTCGCTCTAGAATAGCTAATCATTCTGGATCGGTATCTATCTGACCCCAAGGTCAAGGATTTGGGTAGTAAACAACATCCTCCGTATCTACATGGTTGTGGTTAAGCCACCTGAAATTAAGGGGTAGCTAGAAGCTTTTCTCTCTAGTTACTTTGCTGAATTTACTTTTGGTATGAGCATTGCTTTAAACTTGATGTCCCTAAAAAGTGTGTGCCTGTACGGAGAGACAACAACTTAAGTTGGTGCCCCTCCGCACAGGAAAAGTGTATGTTCGGTCACTTACCTGCCCATTTGGCAAAAATTAATTTGTTCTCCTCGCCAACTGAGCAGCCGATTGGTCTGGCCACCGAGTCCATGCTTGTCGCACATAGCCTCGATGCTTAAATAGACCTGCCTTAAGGGCCTAAGCCAAAATGTTGGCTGTACAAAGAGAACATAAGGTTATCTTTGTACTATTTTTGCATGGTTGTGTATGTGTGCGACAGGGGTCAGTGTCGCGTATATCGTATTGAAAAACTATGAATAGGTACTAAACTATTCCTTGCCACTATAATTCGTTCGCGAAGTTAAAAGGTATTTTCCCGATTTTTTACTACTAATACTAAGACTTAAACTAAATATTTTTTTGCTAAGCAAGGCCTGGGTGTCTGAAACTCTAAAATGCCAAGACCTCAGTTCTTCCCTTTTTTTTTTCTACTTCTAACCCGCGTTGCCTTTGAGCACCAGGCTACTGGGACACATCCAGCTATCTGTTGTTTAGGCCGTCTATGTGTCGTCCGGATATTTGCGTCATAATCTGTTAGCTCTCTCAGCTTTCTGTTGGGGTGGTTCCTTATATCATTGAAGATTTCGTATGCCTTTTCGTTCATTGTATGAAAAATTCTTTTCTGCTTTGTGTCTCTATATAGGTATCTTAGAGGTACATATCTCGGTACGTTGAGTGCGTCTCTTATTAGCTGATTTTGTGCTACTTGCAGTTTCTTCCTGTTTGATTTACAGGTATGCCCCATGCTGCTGATGCATAAGTTAACGTTAAAAGGATTATGATATTCGCTGCCTTTATTTTCGTCCAGAAATTTAATTTACTTTTCTTGCCTATTAGCGAGGCAATTTGTGTCTTTGTCAGCTTGGCTTTATATACTACTTGGTTCATGTGTTAAGTGAATGTGAACTTGTGATCAAGGGTCGCTCCTAGGTATTTAGCTTGATTGCACCATTCTATGTTTGCGTTAGCTAGACTTAATTCCAAGTTGGGTATTTGTCTTCTTTTTCCATGCATCTAATCGATTTCAGAGAGCGTTGTAAAACTCTAGTTGCGAAGTTTACATTTCTGTTGCTTGTTGCTATCGCTGTATCATCTGCGTATAGGCTGAGCATGTCTACTGTATATATGGTATATAGGTACGGAGATAACACCGCTCCCTGCGGGACACCTGCCTCCAGAGTTCCGCCTTCGGACAGGGCAGGCCCTATCCGAACTCTGAATCTACGTTTTGTCAGGTATGACGCAAGGAGATATGTCATTGCCTCACTGTATCCATATTGACTCATTTTATAAAGTAGGCCTTCGTGCCAGACTCTGGCAAATGCCTTACTGACGTCAAGGAAAGCTGCAGAAGTGTACATTTTCTCGTTGTATCCTTTGGTGATAAATTAGGTTAGCCTAAGTACTTGTAATTCACAAGAGTGCCTGGATCTGAAACCGAACTGTGACTATGGAATCGTTCCGATTGCTTCAGACTCTGTTTGTAGTCTTTTCAGAATTATTCTTTCGGCTATTTTATTTAGACATGACAGTAGATTTATTGGTCGGTAGTTCTGTGGAAAGCTCTCGTTTTTCCCGGTTTTCCTATCAATATTACTTCTGCTTCTTTCCACCTGTCTGGATAGTGTCTCAGTCGTAGTATTCCATTAACTATATTTGCAATATACACTATGATTTTGTTTGGTACATTTTTAATTGCCCTGTTTGTGATTTTATCAGGCCCAGCTGCTTTCTTTGGGTTTAATGTTTTAATTAGTTCTTTGATTTCTTCCGGACTTGTATGTTCTAGGCCGATTATGCCTTTTCTTCTTCTTAAGCGTCTAGAGCTTCTTTCTGCTTCCTCCGTGAAGTCTAGATCTTCTGCCGGGTGAAAGTTTTGCAGAGTTTCGAGTGTTTCACGCATTACTTCGACTTTTTCTTCTTCGGTATATACCATACCGTTTATTCCATGTAGGGGCGGTATGGGTTTTTTTATCATTTCTGAGTATTTTTGATACTTTCCAGATGAGATCTTTTAGCTCATTTGCGATTTCTTGGAATCTTCCTCTTTGTATTATTATTGTTTCCGTTTTTGAGCTGGCATTGATGGCATTTAGCTTTGTTTGTTCTAGTTTCGTTATGCTTTCTTCAAGTTCTTTTATGTTGTTAATTGTTGGGATTGCCACGATGTTTTCGCTCATTACTCTTCTGAAATTATTATTATTAATATTATTCCCAGATTTAGCCATACGGCTCACACTCCCTCTAAGGGGAAAATTCACTCATCCCAGATACCTACGGTATCAAAAGGATTGAGCTCTGGTGGGACTCTTTCCGTGTTATCGAGCCCTAGGTGACTTGGTATGTCGGAGTATCTCCCAGAAATTTTCGTACACATCTGGAGGTCGCGAGGAGTACAGCTTTCTCCATGGCCTTATAAAGATGTTCATTTAGACCCAGCTGATTTATGTTCGCTAGGAGGTTTTTGGGAACAGCACCAGTAGTAGATAAAACAATAGGTACTGTCTGGGTACTTTCCATTCTCCATTGTCTCTTGATTTGTATTTTCAGATCTCTATACTTGGCGATCTTTTCGTTGTATTTAACAAGCAAATTGTTAGTGTTAGGTATCGCCACATCAATAAGTGTTGTTTGACTGGTAATTTTATTCACTAGTATGAGATCCGGTCTATTATGGGCCACTGGTTGGTCTGTGAGCACAGTGCGGTCCCAGTATAGCTTGTAGTTGTCATTTTCAAGCATTCTGTCAGGGACATATTGATAATAAGGAAGATGGTCGGTTTGGAGAAGTCCCAGTTTGTCAGCTAGTTCTTGGTGGATAATCTTTCCTACTGAGTCATGGCGTTCTTTATAATCAGTACCGACAAATGCCTGGCAGCCACCGGTAAGATGTTGGATGGTTTCTTGGGCTTGGCATCCATATCGGCATTTGTCATTTTGGACTTGAGGATCTTTAACAATATATTTCAGGTAATTTTTAGTTGGAATAACCTGGTCCTGAATGGCAAGTAGGAAACCTACAGTCTCGGGAAACATCTTTCCTGATGTCAACCAATAGTTCGACGCTGTATTGTCGACATATTCTTGGTTGATTTCATTGAGATGTCGCCCATGCAGAGGTTTACTCATCCAGGTGCGCATTTTTTCTTGCTTAGTCAGATGGTTTGTGCGCATTTCTTGTTCCCTCAGTTTAAGCGGCGTTGTGTCATCTACTGCGTACATTGCTCGATGTAAAGTAGATGTCTCAGCCTGTACCTGAAAATAAGATCTTAAATTAGCAATTTGTTTATCTAATTGCTCACCTATATCAATAAGTCCTCTTCCTCCTTGATACCGCGGTAATGTTGTTCTCTCTACTGCACTGCGTGGATGATGTTTTTGCGCCTTTGTGAGAAGTGTTCTTACTTTCCGCTGAAGACCCTCTATATCCGTTTTTTACCACTTTATAATACCAAATGAGTAGCTCAGCGCGGAACAGGCGTACGTATTTATATTATTATCATCCAGATTTAGCCATACGGCTCACACTCCCTCTAAGGGGAAAATTCACTCATCCCAGATACCTACGGTATCAAAAGGATTGAGCTCTGGTGGGACTCTTTCCATGTTATCGAGTCCTAGGTGACTTGGTACGTCGGTGTATCTCCCAAAAATTTTCGCACGCATCTGGACGTCGAAAGTAGCACAGATTTCTGCATGATCTTATATAGATGTTTATTTAGACCCAGCTTTTTTATGTTTTCTAGGAGGTTCTTCGGAATGACTCCAGTGGTAGAAAGAATAATAGGTATCGTCTGGGTACTTTCCATTCTCCATTCTCCATTGTCTCCTTATCTGTCTTTCTTATAAGTCTTTCTGCATAAGACGGTCTTCTCGGTCCCAAAGAAATCAAGTGGCTTTTCTTTGAACGTTTTCCAACAAAGTCTTGTCTCGAACCAGATCAGGATACCACGTTGGTCCAGTGTATTTATGTATGGGTCTTAGGTACAGAGTGTAAAGTTTACAGAATGATTGCATTGAAACTCTCGAAAAACACCTCCAAATAAGATACAGTCTGGAGTTTGCACGTTTACAAATAGAGGTAATATGGTCGGACCAAGTTAGGCTGCTGTTCACGATAACACCAAGATCGTTATACGAAAACACAGATTCTAATGGCTGCCCGTTAACAAAGTACGGCACAAGTGGGTTATTTTTACCAATTCAAAGCACTACACATTTTTCCGCGTTTAAGGGTAGTAACCACTGGGAACACCAAGTTAAAATCAGAGGTCCAAGGACAGAACCCTGAGGCATTCCACTTTCCACTAACCTGTCCTGTGAAAAAGATTCGCCAACTCTAACTTTGTAATATCGATCTATCAGGAAATCATCTATCCAACGAAGTAAAGTACCGCGAACTCCGAAATGTTCTAGCTTATGTAGAAGTCTGCGCTTAGGTACACGGTCAAAGGCTTTAGAAAAATCTAGATAAACAACGTCGACCGGCTGCGAACTGTTAAGGGATGACGTCCAGTCGTTAACACAATATAGGAGATTGGTTAGAGTAGAGCGACCAAAGACAAATCCATGTTGTTGTGTTGGAATAACATGTTCCTGGAGAAGGAATTTGGTCATCTCCTCGGAAATAATATCTTCCATAACTTTGGCAACTACTGGCAGCAACCTAATCGGACGATAATTGTTGGGGTCGAGTTTGTTGCCTTTTTTAAAAATAGAGGTAACGGAAGCTAATTTCCAACTAGGGGGTAAGGAGTTCTGGATGAAAGAAGTTTACATAATTAACGCTAAGGGTATTGTAAATGTGTCTGCGCACCTTTTTAACAGTTTTGGTGTTAAACCATTTAAACCAGGTGAAGCGGCCGTGCGAAGTTTAATTAAGTGTTGTTTGACATGATCAACTGTGAATTCAACTTGCTGTAAGGATGCGTCGACACGATTACAGATAATAGCAGGTAGATAACCATCATTTAATTCGGTAGTAAAAACCTGTGAAAATGCTAAAGAGAGAGTTTCGGAAGATTCTTTGTCAGAAGAGCATAAAGTTTGGTTAGGTTTTTAAAGTAGCGGAATGGAAACTTTGGATGTCATGGAGGAACGTATGTATTTATAGACCTTTTTAATGTTACCACTTTCGATAAGGTTTGCTTTAAAATTTTGTTTTAGGGTTTTTAGAGATATTTTTAAGGTATTTGAAAATCTGCGGTGGCTTTGGAAATCACTGAGAAGCCCGGTGTGTTTAAATTTTTGCCATAGATGTCATATGTGATTAATTTGTTTAATTGCTGTTCGATTTATCCAAGGTTTAAGGTTGTTTTTATAACTCTTACGAAAAATAGTATTTGTAGAAATTATATTGTGGACTTTATCGAGAAATGCAGTCCACATTCATGAGGGTCGTTTAAGTCTGCAAAAAATAAATGCCAGTCGATTTAAGAGAGTTCAGTGTCAGCTTAAGAAAAGTCGGTAGTAGCATATGTTACAATGTTATTTTTGCGGGGTAATATTTGATTGAACTGGATGTGAGCCGTTATATCTGCATAATCTGACTTTCTTATAGGAGAACTGACTTCGAGAGATGAAATCAGCTGTTCGTCATTAATAAGGACTAGATCTAAAGTAGAAGGTTGGTTATTATTCCTAAATCTAGTAGGTTCTGTAATGAGTTGTATCAGATTTAAATTTACTACAAAGCTTTTAAATAAATTATAAGCGTTTTCGGCGTCAGATAATAAAGTTATTGGCAGGTGATCTCTGTGAAATTTAAATCTCCGGTAATGATAAGATTATCAAGAGTTGATAGTTCTTCAAGTTTTATGAAGAAAACATTATCGTATGTAAGTAGTGAATTACGGTACAATAACCCCAATTGTCAGCGGTATTGCAGTTCAATCCCAGATCAGCAGTTTCGACACATATTGCAGACAGGTCGTCATTAATTAATTTCATATAAATATTGTTAATTTTTATTTCAAAGTCAGTTGTAATTATATTAAATAAAAAGCTGTTACTCTGTTAGTTGTACCTTTAAAAGGGCCTTTTTAAAAAGTACCTTCGGGAGTGACAACCCTTAATTGGCGCATTCAGTGGATTAGTGGGAGAGTCTCCATAAGATCTTCGTCGTTTTCAAACGTTTACCCGCTACCGAACCAAAATCCAGGGAAAACTGCAGCTGTTTAATCCACGGATTCCAGGCAAATTGGCACAGAAACATATTTATGAAGAAAGCCGAAAAGAAACTTAAAGAAGAAAAGAAACTTGTACCAAAAAAGAATGCATCCAAGCATCATCCTTTACCTGTAAGCAAATTTCATCTTATTTCTAATTCTAATATCATTTCACAAGTATCATTATTTAGAATAAGCGATTCTCGTGCAACAATTGTTGAATCTAATATAGAATCTAGTGAAAATATTAAACCATATTTAGATTTAGATGATAATAACCCTATTTTTAAGTACAAAAATTCGTTCGAAATATCTTTAATAATGATTACTCCTGCATCCATTTCAAATAACTCTAATATGGCACCAATTTTTGATGTTAACAAACACCTTTCTATCGTACCAGAGTACGACGGCAATCCCAATGAACTCCACAATTTTATTGATGTTATTTCCATGCTTTTAAACTATTTCTGGGATCATACGAATCCCGAAAATTTTTAAAATCATATGCTCACGCGAGGAATTATGAACAAAATTAAAGGAAGAGCAAGAGAAATTATTTCTGTATACGGCTGTAAAGACTGGCCGTCAATAAAATAAATTCTTGTCCAAAATTTTACAGACCAACGCGTAACGAAAACGCGTTAACCAGAGATTTAGTCAATCTCCGTCAAGCTTCAAACGAAAACCCGCATAAATTTCACGAAAAAGGTATGAGTCTTTTAAATACTATCTCAAATCATATTGAATTGCATACAGAAATCGACGAAGTTAAAAAAAGTAAAAAAGAATTTTTCCAACAACAAGCTCTAACTACATTTCTGGCAGGCCTTAGAGAACCCCTAGGATCAACAATTCGATCCATGAGACCACCAAATCTCGCCCTTGCTATCCAATATATTCAGGAAGAAGATATCTCATATCTCATATCTCATAACATTAGATATCTCCAAAAAAATAATTATTTATCATTTAATAAACCATCTGCGACTTCACAAACACACAGACGAAATTTAACTCATACACCCGCTCCTACACGATGGCAGCCTGAGGTGCCCAAGCCCCAATGGCCACAGCCATTCTTTAGGCCAAATCAAATGCCCCTGCAACAGCAGCAATTCAATAATAATCCAAGAGGGACATTTCAACCCCCTAGATTTCAACAAAATCAACAAATCACTCCATATGCACAAAATTTTAGGGCTAATCAACCCAATTTTCATAAACCAGTGCCATCTCAATCATATAAGCCAACATCTATGAGCATATCTACACGCCAAACCGGCTTTAACAGACCGCAATCTCAAAGAAACTTCCGCTTTCAACAAACAGCCAGCCCCCGATTTACTGTAGAAGAACTTTTTAATATCAAACAACAAGAAGAAAATAATTACAATGAAGGTATAGACAATGACACATACCCAGATTACCCTTATTATGAACAACAAAGCCAAGAATATGAGGAAGATGTAAATTTTTAAACGTTTCCAGAAGAAAAAGAAGAAACGTAGTAGAATTACATTCCTATGCTGACAAAAGAGAGCTTCCTTACATTAAAATTGAAAACCCACCTCTCAAACTTCTTATTGACACAGGAGCCACTAAATATTTCCTTAATCCTGATATAGCCAATACATTCTACAAAAATAATATTAAATATGAACCATTTATCGTTACATCAATTATTCAGAATCATTCACAAGACTATTGTGTAGAAATTCCAATTTTTCCCGAATTTAACTCGGATGTTAACTTAAAATTTTATCTTTTTAAATTTCACAAGACATTCGACGGTCTTATCGGCCTCGATAATCTTAAACTTCTACAAGAAAATCTCGATTTTACCCAAGCTACTCTTACTACAAAGCATTCTATTCTTCCTATTAATTACTATGTCACAAACAAAGCCCAATTCTATACAGTCCAGCTAGAGCCCCAAACTACTACGCAAGTCAGATTGCCAGTAAAGGAAGCATCCGGTACAATCGTCATCCTAAGACAAGAAATCAAAGGTGCCATCCTAAGAGAAACTCTCACTGTTGCCTGTAATCAACTTGCCTGGACCGAGCCAGTCAATACAGCGATGAATACATCAAGTAGCATTAACTAATCCCATCAAAACTCAAGCAATAAATCTCGAGGAATATCATATATACACGTCACATATCATACCTACCGAAGACAATAATCTAAGAGATATCGATCCTCTTCTTAGAACCGATCACCTTAATACAGAAGAAGAATCTCACCTAAGACGACTGTACAGGAAGTTTGCAGATATATTTCATCACCCAGATGATCCTTTAATATTTACCAACCAAATAAAGCACCATATACGAACCAAAGACGAAGTTCCAGTTTATACCAAGTCATATCGGTATCCACACATCCATAAAGAAGAAGTACGTAAGCAGATCACTTCGATGCTCGATCAAGGAATCATTAGACCGAGTCAATCACCCTGGTCATCCCCAATCTGGGTCGTTCCAAAGAAACCAGACGCCTCAGGATAAATTAAATGGCGAATAGTTCTCGACTACAGGAAGTTCAACGAGAAAACCATCGATGACCGATATCCAATTCCAAATATAACAGACATTCTGGACAAACTAGGACGCTGCCAATACTTTTCAATCCTGGATCTAGCCAGCGGATTCCATCACATTGAAATGGCCGAAGAAGATATCCAGAATACTACATTTAACGTTGAAAATGGCCACTATGAATACCTGAGAATGCCATTCGGACTCAAAAATGCACCCTCAACATTCCAGAGAGTAATGGAGAACGTACTAAAAGGACTTATAGGAGAAATATGCCTTGTCTACATGGAGGACATTATTAAATTTTCAACCTCTCTTCAAGAAGACATGGTAAATCTTAAGAAAATTTTTGAAAGATTAAGAGAAACAAGATTTAAGATAAAAGTTGACAAATGTGAATTCCTTAAGAAAGAAGTCGATTTTTTAGGCCACGTCGTAACCTGCGAGGGAATTAAACCAAACCCGACTAAGATTAGAGCCATCATAGAATATCCTATACCAAAAACAGCGAAAGAAATTCGAGGATTTTTAGGATTACTTGGTTACTATAGAAAATGTATAAAGGACTTTGCCAAAATTACAAAAACACTTACCATATGTCTTAAAAAGGATGCAAAAATTGAACATACCGAAGAATTCTTAAACTGTATCAAAACCTGTAAAAGCTTATTGATTAATGAACCACTTCTGCAATATCCAGACTTCACTAAACTCTTCAACCTTACGACTGATGCAAGCCACTTCGCTATAGGAGTCATCCTATTACAAGGTCCAATAGAAAATGATAAACCCATCGCCTATGCATCCAGAACTTTAAATGAAACTGGACTGAAATATTCGACTATCGAAAAGGAGATATTAGCAATTGTGTGGGCTACTAAATACTTCCGCCCATACCTTTTCGGACGAAAATTCAAAATTTTATCCGACCATCGACCACTACAATGGCTATTTTCACTTAAACATCCAAACTCAAAACTTGTCAGATGGAGATTAAAGCTGGAGGAATTTGACTACGAAGTAATATATAAAAAAGGCAAATCCAACACCAATTCAGATGCTTTATCCCGTGTCGAAATTCACACGAAAAAATTAAACAGGGTAGATGAGAACATGGAAGAAATAATGAAACTTCTCTCAAAGGAAAATGACGATGATATCTCTATGATTAATCACCCCAGTTCCTTATCCGATATAGAAGAATATCTAACCGATCGAGCCAAAGAGTTTCAATAAATTTCGAATCCGTCAACCCCTTTAGGCGACTTAGATAAAATCATCCAGAAAAACCAAACTGTAACGTTAACTGCCGAAGAAATGAAGATAATAGACGAAATCCTACATAAAGACAGTAAACAGCAAAAATCCAAAGCTCAGCCATCAAACTCCTAATACTTACAAGAAGATACAGATGTAACCAAATATTCCACGGCAGAAAATCCAATAATGGGAATTCCAATTAGCGAGAAACCACTAAACTATTACAATAATCAAATAATTTTCAAGATAGTAAATTACAACCCGGCGAAACCAATCACAGAGCAGTGTTTTGTAACAAAGAAGAGAATGTATGTTCAATTGGGAAAAGATAATCTTTACAACGACATTTTCCAGTTTTTCAAGAACTATATAGATCCGAAAAAATATACGCCATTATGTTCGAGAATGATAAACTCTACAAATCCCTATGCAATATTCTACGAGACACTTTTAAAAATTCCTCTTTCGATCTTATCAAATGCAACATACTCCTAAAAGATATAAACAGCACAGAGAGACAAAAAGAAATTATAGAGAACTACCATCAAGGGAAGACTAACCACAGAGGAATTAACGAAACCGAAGCTCAAATAAGAAAACGCTACTACTGGTCTACGCTAAAGAAAGACATCGAAGAAGTTATCAACCTTTTTGATACGTGCCAAGTTAACAAGTATGACAGAAATTCAATCAAGCCGAAATTTATGGTAACACCAACTCCAACGAAACCATTAGAAATAATTCATATGGACACATTCCAAGCTAACGGACAAAAATTCCTTACAATAGTTGATGCATTTTCGAAATATGGCCAAGCATATCCTATAGAAGGATCCAACGCAGTAAACGTCCTTAATGCCTTCATGCTCTTTATAACCCACCATGGACTGCCACACATGATAATCACAGATAGCGGAACCGAATTCAAGAACGGCCTTGTCCAGGAATTTGTCGATACACACAAAATTTCGATTCACTACACAACATCAGATAATCCACAATCAAACGGAATGATAGAACGTTTTCACTCTACAATTTTGGAACATCTGCAAATACTTAGAGAAAAAAGAAAGACTCTGAGTATTAAAGAACATATGCTTTATGCTATTTTAGGATACAACAATTCCATTCATTTATCAACTAAACAGAAGCCAATCGAAATTTTCAATGGTCATATCGATCCTCAAGACCCGTTTGACATCGATATTAACAGAACCCTAATAAATAACTATACACAAAGCCACAGATTTAAGACAAACGAAATCTACAGTGAAAAAAATAAAAGGCTACAAGAAACCAAACAGAAAAATATTGAGAAAATAAATGAAAAAAGACAAACACCAATAGCTTACAAACCCAACACAAAAGTTTACACGAGAAAAACAGTAAAAAGAAACAAACTTCTTCCGAGATTTTCTTCCCGCATTGTAAAAAAATAACAATCCCGTAACAATAGACACTCAAGATACGTCGATACACAAAAAGAACATCAAATACCAGCCAAAGACTAACGCTAACAATTCCATTCATTTATCAACTAAACAAAAGCCAATCGAAATTTTCAATGGTCATATCGATCCTCAAGACCCGTTTGACATCGATATTAACAGAACCCTAATAAATAACTATACACAAAGCCACAGATTTAAGACAAACGAAATCTACAGTGAAAAAAATAAAAGGCTACAAGAAACCAAACAGAAAAATATTGAGAAAATAAATGAAAAAAGACAAACACCAATAGCTTACAAACCCAGCACAAAAGTTTAACACGAGAAAAACAGTAAAAAGAAACAAACTTCTTCCGAGAATTTTCTTCCCGCATTGTAAAAAATAACAATCCCGTAACAATAGACACTCAAGATACGTCGATAGACAAAAAGAACATCAAATACCAGCCAAAGACTAACGCTAAAACTACTTTACAGATGTACCTTAGTAGCGGCCCAACAAGTTCAAATTCAAAGCCTGAAGGACAATCCAGGAATCCTCCCAGTTAAACTTGGACAAGCGAGAATACAGATCAACACTCATGACTTCATCCACTATTTCCATCTAGATCCCATCGCAGAAGAGATTAAATCCATAGAATCTCAATATATCACTACCAACAGAGCAATAGAAAATGGACTTAGTCAACCATATTTTGACAGCTTACAAAACTTTGATAAAACTATACAGTACCTTCTCCAAACAGCAAAAGAAAAACTAGACACAATATATCCAATATACAGAAGCAAAAGAGGTCTTATAAACGGATTGGGAAGCATAATAAAATCTATTTCTGGTAATCTAGATCAATTTATACGTAGAAAAAGCCTTCGCAGAAGCAGTGGAAGACTCTAATAAGGGTATTAAAGTTAACGGCATATTTATTAATAACATCAGGTATGCCGATGATACAGCCATAGTGGCAGATAACATCGAAGATCTTCAATGCCTTTTAGATGATCTAACTCTTGCAAGTGAAGCTCGAGGTTTGAAAATAAATATCAAGAAGACAAAATCAATGATTATAAGTAGAAATGATTACCCCAACGCAAAGATATATGTCTCTGGAGAAGAAATCGAACAAGTCAGGCAATTCAAATACTTGGGATATTTGCTAAATAAGGGGTTGGGACCCCGAGAATGAAATAAAGAGCAGAGTTGAACAAGCCAGAAATGCTTTTTTGAGGCTTCGTAAGTTTCTGACTGATCGCAAGTTGGACTTCAACCTCCGATACAAGATGCTTAAGTGTTACGTGTGGCCTGTTCTCTTGTACGGAATGGAAGCATGGACGTTAAAGGCCAGTTCTATCAACAAACTTGAAGTGTTTGAAATGTGGTGCCTGCGTCGAATGCTCAGAATATCATGGACGGACAGGGTCAGAAATGAGGAAGTACTCAGAAGAGCGGGCTTACAAGATAGGGAACTTTTTAATTATGTAAAAAGTAAGAAGACTGCATACTTGGGGCATATTATACGAGGAGAACGATACACTTTTCAGCAACTGATACTCGAAGGGAAGATAAAGGGTAGGAGAGGTCTCGGACGTAAAAAAATGTCATGGCTGCGCAATATTCGACAATGGACAGGAATCCACATCTACGAAATGCTTCGCAATGCTGCTAAAAACAGAATTATTTAATCCATAATATTTAACATCTCACCTGACAAGACGATGTACGGTGGACGCCTACGCAGAAATGCACGGTACCTTAAGAAGAAGAAGATCAAGAAGATACTGAAAGATACAACGCCGCCCTTAAATCACTTGAAAATAACCAAAAGAAGATTATTACCAACATCAATAGCTAACTCAGTCTCAATAAAAGAATAATGACAAATTTTAACCAAACAATTTCACTACTTACACACAACCAAGAAATCATAGCTGAAGAGACAAACAAAATTAGTTTAGAGATGAACCAATTTGTTTTCGATTTCAATGATTATATGCAAGTTCGAAACATCCTTGACCAGATAAATCTAAATTTACAAACAATTATACAAATACTGGATGATCTACAAACAACAATTACATTTACAAGAATCAAAACTTTACACAACAGTCTTATCAAACCTGAAGAAATAAAATGGACCGTGCAAAAGATGCTTGAGCACCACCCTGCAACACAGATTCCCTACATTCAAGAAGAAGACTTAACCAAATACTACGAAATTATAGACATCGATGGTTATTACACGAACCGCACCCTTGTTTTCATTTTACATTTTCCTATCCATTCCTTCATTCCAAGTCTTTCACATACTTCCATTTATACTCACTCCCAACTAATAATCACACAATAATCATTTCACCTGGTCCATACCTAGTCCACAACTCAGACCTTTTTCAATATATGGATCTACCATGCAAAAGAAGTGGATCCAAATGATTCATCTGTCCTGAGAAATTTTCACAAGTGAATGACCAGACTAATGACTGCATCATCCAAATTCTCCAGTTAATCAATGATGCTGCCCAATGCCAAAGTGTTCCTGTCACTGTCACTACAACGATCATCCAAAAAGTATCAGATGCACATTACATTGCTGTTTTTCCAAAGGCTACTAAAGTATCTACCCGTTGCACTACCACCGAAATAGAAGTACTCGAAGGGACCTATCTAATTGAGTTACCACCAGGATGTGAACTACGAACCAATAATGAAGTTTACACGAAGTCCAAAACAACAATTAAAGAAGAACTACTTACATTACCAAAAGTCAAGACCACCACTATTCCGAAGAACCATCCAATAGTCAAACCCCTAAAATTGGTCAGAATTCCTTTAGACGAACTACACAAGTTATCACAGGAAGAAGAAAGGTTCCAATCCATTCTCCCAACACAAATAGACCACAGCTACATATGGACACCACCGCTATATATCCTGGTAGCAATCCTTTTAATTTTTGGTTTTCTCAAGCTACGCAAACTGGAAAAAGAGAAAGATGAAAGCAGAATACAACCACAACAGAAGACATCCCTGACCAAAGCCAAGAGTCCTCAGAAACAGTACACAGAGTTTTGTTCATCCCTCACAAAACTTTCTCAGGGGATGGAGAAATTACGGTGCAATAACCCCAATTGTCAGCGGTATTGCAGTTCAATACTCCAGCCGATCAGCAGTTTCGATACATATTGCAGACAGGTCGTCATCAATTAATTTCATATTAATACTGTTAATTTTTATTTCAAAGTTAGTTGTAATTATATTAAATAAAAAGCTGTTACTCTGTTAGTTGTACCTTTAAAAGGGCCTTTTTAAAAAGTACCTTCGGGAGTGACAACCCTTAATTAGTGTATTAGGTGGACTATATATACATACTAAATTAAGGCAAAAATAATTTTTAGTAACAGATAAGTGAATTGCATCTATTCCAGTAATATCTATTAGCTTAATGTTAATTTTGAAAGTTGCGGTGATAATATTGGCTAAATAAATGCATACACCGCCACTCACAGGATTTTCTGTACAATATATTGTACATCCATTTATATTAACAGAGGAGTCAGGAATTGTGGGTTTAAGCCAGGATTCGGCAATACAGATAATGTCCGGTTTAAGAAGTTGCACTGTGCATACAAATTCTTCAAACTTAGCCGAAAGTGAATCTAAATTAGTATATAGAAATAGCCAGTCATTAAATTTGTTGGTAGAAAAATTATAAACAAAATTTCGTGATTCTGGGAGTGCCATTGATGTATTTAATAGTTAAATCATGTTCACCGTTATTTTTGCGAGTTTCTAGCTCACTTCGGAGTTCTTTTAAACGTACTTGTTGGATGGGCGTCTTGTCGTCAATTATTGAGAATTTTTCCGTGGCTTTGTTTTCCAGAAGTTTGGCTTTATTTCTCAGAATATCTTTAACGTGTTATTCCGAACCCATTACTATCTTTATCATTCGGGGAAATCGTTGGTTTGCTTTGCCGACTCTGTAGAAGGTCATTTGCTTTTCCTGGCAGCCAACAATATCCAAAATTAGCTTAATCTTATTCGCGTCGTCATCTTTTCTGCGTTGTACATCCCCAGAGGAAGATTCTGTTACGCCTCTAAGTAGAATATTTTTAGCGCGTGTTATACGATCTACAGCTTCGTAAGCGATATTATCTGTGAATTCATTAGACTTAGGCAGAATTAGGCCAGTTTGTTTTCTTTATTTGATGTGGCTGCAGTGGATTTAGTTCCACTGCGCCTAGGGTCATGACGATTACATTGTGTGTGGAATCGCCTTCACTTACTGATTTTATTTCAAATTGTTGCCTATGTTGTGCTAATTGCTAAGTCAATGTGTGAGGAAAGTTCTCCGTGGAAGCATGTTGGGTCTACGGGACCTGCTACGATGGTGTTATTTTTGTTTTCGAGATAGGCACAGAGTCGTCTACAGTTCGCGTTTGTTTGTCGGTCGTACCAGTTGGGCGATCTAGCGTTCAGATCGCCGATAATTATCGTCGGTTCGTCAGAGTCTAATATTTGATCTAAGTCTTCTCTTAGTACCAGTTTGTTTGGTCTAACGTACGCCGAAACTATTTTCAGCGTTTCGATAGCCGCGACGATTCGGACTATTGTCGCCGCCATGGTGACCAGGCCAGGAGGTGTAGGCACTAGATAGTGGTCTATTTGCCTTCTAATTATAATGGCCGTGCTATCAGAACGCGCTCTGCGATCTTCTCTATGAATAACATGGCCAGGAATTTTTGTTTTAATTCTTTTGACTAGTTTAGAGTGTGTTAGTAAACTCGTCAAGGATGTTAATTTTCGAACGAATCTCGCCCGAATTTCACGATCCGATCTGTAGCTCGTCCAACTGTACTGGCATTACTCAAGTCTACACTTGCTCATTGCATCGAGGGCATGAGTAAATTTTTTAAACAAACCCGTAAAATGGTCCGTGATTTGTTTGAGTCTGTTGTTCATTATTTCCATGATTTCTTCGCTTGTGGCACTTGTATTTGCTACAGGGGCAGCTTTTGGTGGTTCAGCTGCTTTTGTCGCTGCGGCATAACTTATGTTAGGCCGGGTGGTGGGTGCACTTGGTGCATCTTTGTATTTTGGTGGTACCGTTCTTTTTGGTTTCCTTTTGTATGCTCTGGAGCACCCTCTGTAGCTGGCTGTATGTGCTCCGTCGCAGTTCGCACATTTTGCTAACGTTTCCCTATCTTTAGGGCAGTCAGACGACCTATAATATTCCCCGCATTTTACACAATGCGAGGCGCAATTGTAGGCACTAGATCCATGGTAAAAATCTTGGTAATTATAACATTGAAGTACATCTCGGTGTTGTCTAATCTCGTTTTCGATTCTTATTCGAAGATAGCAGAAGTTGTTTAGTTTCCTTACTTTTTCTTCTTCCTCTTCCGGAACTGTAATTTAAAGAGGAACTTTTTTTCCTTCTCTCAGGGCGGAGACTGTTTCTATTTTGATAACATCAATGCCTTTGTTGTCGATTTCGGTTACGATTGTTCGTAAATCCATATTGGCTTGTAATCCTCTGATTATAAGCCTTTTAGTCTTTGGTGTGTCAATATGGTATGCTATAAAATTTACAGCTGGTCTGTGGTTTTCGAGGATTTTTACCACCTCTAAGTAGCCCTCTCTGCTTTTAGTCTGTATTACTACAGATCACCCAGATTTTGCACATTTGTTATCGGAGGAGATAGATTTCTCTGCGGCTTTGCGCAGGATGTTTTAACTTTCTCCTACTGAATTGAAAATTATTATTGCCGGTAGTTTTGGCATTTTTGTTGTTTTCTCATCGAGTACCACTGGTTCGTTCTTGTGCTGGGTTGATGTTGTTTTAGTTCCGTTTCTTTTTGGGCTCTTTTGGATTGACTAGCTTTGATCTCGTCATCCATTATTTTCTCTTGTCGTTTTTCGAAAAGCGTGCGTTGTCTTTGTGCTACGCTCACAGCTTCGTCATTGTTTTAGCAGTGGTAGCCTTCTTCCTTGGTTTTTTTTGTTACTTCTTGCCAATTTTCCTCACATGGATCGTCATTTGGTTTCAGACTTTTCGGTTTTTCGACCTTTTCAAGTTGTTTCACCAATTTTTTGGGTTGTTCGACGCTATGGTCTTGCCATTGATTGCTGATACTCGCCACGCGCGTGCGTTTTACAGAAACCGCCGGCTCCTCCTTCTTTTCGGTTAGTTGCACTATTCGCGCAACTAACTTTTTATTTTCTGGTCTTTTTCCTTGATTTCATTACGGAGTTCTGTCAACTGATCCATGAGTGCCTCAATCTGCTTGTTGTGACTCGTTTGCATCTCATCCATTTTCTGGATGAGGATTTGCAGGGTTGATACTTTTTCTTCTCTGTGTTTCTTTTTGTCTGTCTCAGGTCTTTGGCCTGGACTGGAGCATGGTCTTTTTGTAGTTCTTACGTCCTTGCTGCGACGAGCAGTGTAGATGTTTTCGTGGTCGAACAATTGCCGTTTTGCGTTAAAATCCGCGTTAGATTTTTTATCAAAGTTTGATGTGAAAGACTGAAGGTCAGTCGCATTATTACTGTACTCGTTGTCTGATATCTGGTTATACAATTGTGCGTCCATCTCAGAAATGGTCGGAGATGGAGGGACGAAAGAGATTGAATCGGGAGCTGTACCATGAGGTACATACTCTACTCGACACTAGGGTTGGGTAGGAAGGAAACAGCGACTTGAGCGGAAAACTCGGTGGTTTCGTCAGAAACCGACATCATTTCAAATCTGTCTAGTTAAAACGAACTCTGTTTTTTGTTTGTCCACCCGACACGTGTCGAGATTCTGGGTGTCGTCCCAGACCCTGCAATACGGTAGGTCTCTCCTGTTTCCAGGAGTGATCCACTTACGTTCTCGCTCTGCATGCGCAGGGGCCATTTCTGCCCGACCTAGGTTCAAAACTAGGCCTTACAGTGTCAACCCTGTCGACACCATGCAGATATCTCGTATTTTCTTCGAGAATGCTATTTATTATAGCCCTCCGAGGGAGGCCTATAAATACAACCTCCCTGCGGTTTAAGCTAGTAATAGAATATTATTCACTCTTCGCTTTGAAGAATTACTAGTGCCCAAGCCACTTACGGTGTCTTACAAGCACCGTTGAAGCTAACAAGCTTTGTTAACTCAGGTCAGTAGAAACTCTCCAAAGCACGTCTTGACTGTTTAGCTACTCGAGCTGAACTGATAGAACTCAAAATAATATTGTTTGGCGTTTCTTATTTTTATATTCCCTTATCGGTCATAGCGCTCCTCGCCTATTTCACGCATATACCACATACTTATACACGTATAATAAGTAAGGAACTTTTTGTCTACACTAGAAGTTATCTAGAAACTGGAAATAATTTATAAGGCAAAACAGCGTTTGCCGAGTTAACTAGTAGTTTTATTAAAAATACAAATATTAGTATTTTATGTATTTTATATGGAAATAAAATATAATTCATTTTAGTGAGTTATTATTTAATATGGGATTAAACTACAATTGATTGCAATAAGAATTTCATTTAACATTTGTTTTATTGTTTTGATTTCCAATCCGGAAATTAAAAAAAAAACTTTAAAATAAACGATGTCAAAACATTTAACCCGTAAGACTACAAATTAGTGATATCGACCTTCGTGCAAAACGAGACGACTTTTCCACTATTAAGTATAGACTGGCAGAATACCTTTATAACACTATATGGCGAAACCGACACAATAACACTGAGATCTTCTTCTTCTTCCTCTTTATAAGCCATTTCGCTTGTTCATTGAAAGCTTAATTTTTAAAGACGCTCTAAAAACTTTTGATGAATGCATCTCAATAAATGTAGTCAAGCTTAATAACCTGCAGTATACAGATGATACAATAGTGTTTTTCAATACCATAGATGGGCTGCAAAAATTAATGAACAAAATAACGGAAACAAGTAGAACATATGGACTGGATATCAACACCAGCAAAACCTAGCTAATTATTATCAGCAAAAAAAACATAATTGGAGCTGGAACTGTATGTGAACCAAATGAGAATAAATAAATGTGCCTCACAATACAATTATTTGGCAACTATAATCAATGAGTGGTGAAACAATACCCAAGAGATTAAATGTCGCATCGGAAAGGCAAAACTTGAATTCTTGAATATAAGCTCTGTGTTCAAGAACCATAACCTCACCATAAAACCAAAAATTAGGCTCCCTTAATATTACGTGTAGATAACCAACGAGACCGTATTACGAAGAGTGGGCAAAGAAAGAGAGGTGATGTATACCATTAAAAAGAGAAAGTTGGAATATCTCGGACATATAATGAGAAACAGCACTAAATACAGATTACTGAAGGTAATCCTACAGGGTAAAGTATTCGGAAAGCGAGGAATTGGGAGAAGGAGAATATCATGGTTGAAGAACCTGAGGAAAATGGTTCTCCACAACAACAACAAATCTATTTAAAGCAACAGTCAATAAAATAATTATAGCCAGAATGATTGCCAATATTCGGAACGAATAGGCACTGAAAGAAGAAGAATATTACGTGTACTCAGTGCTTCTGTACGGAGTAGAAACGTGGACACTGAAGGCATTTAGATCTATCTTGCGCTGCTGCAATCTAGTTGAAGATCCAGTTCAAATGTTATCATCAGATTATCACGTGAAGTACAAGATCAGCATTATCATAACATATCTTTTTATAATTAGTATACCTCCATTCACTTAATAATGTACTGAGCAAAGAAGGGGATATATTCTTATGAAACTGCCAGAAGTAACAGGATTCCGTCATATAGGTAAAGTGCCAAAGGATTCAGATGCCAAACCCATGAATAGGGGAGAATATTAGGAATTCATAACAAATTTTGATTTGTTATGCTGTCATCATTTGTCGGATCAGAACCATCTTAAATCGTGCAGAGATATAACAGAAAGAAAAAACAAGGGGTAACTGTACCATTTTCTGAAATCGTAAAACAATACAATAAACATATGGGGGAGTCGATTTGTTAGATAGTTACATTGGAAAGTGTAAAATTAAAATGCGGTCTAAGAAATGACATAAAAAAATATTTTATCATCTTTTAAACATCACTATAATAAACTCCTGGTTATTATATAGGAGGTCTAATTTTGAAAATCCGAGCATAACAATAGTTAAATGCAGATTGAAATTGGCACAAAGACTGTGTAGTATTGGGTCCTACCAAACATCTAAACGAGGCAGACCATCAAATGATGTACAGAGGGAAATTGAAAGGCAAAAAATAAAGCCGAACACCTCATCTCTGTCTCATCATCAGGAGTAACATTTTCCCAAATAGAATAGCACAAGAGTTTGTTGCACATTTTCTGGTTGCCATGCCCAAACTTACGTTGTTTGTAGAAAATGCGAAACAGCATAATGTTTCAACAAGAACAAGAACTGCTTTTCAGATTTTCGAAATAATTAATTTTTCATAGTAGATGTTACAATTGCGCAGTGATTCAAATATGAATCAACCAATTTCTTTTTTAAAATAAACCTTAAAAACTAAAAAAAAAATTTTTTTTTCCAATATCACACCTGTTTAAGTATTTCTTATTCCCTATTAACAAAATTTTTAATTGCAAAGAAAAAAATAGGGCATTATAGGGCTAATTTTTTTATAATTAAAAATAGTTTTAAAAGTGTCTTATGGCAAAAGTAAGACGTGATTAATTTTGTACTGTTCAAACCTAAGATTAATTTTAGTTTTTCTTTAACATTTGCCTTTTTTCAGGAGCTTCTTTATATACAACACTTGTCCTGTTCACTATACCACCAATTGGTTAACACATGTAGCAAGCCTACAAGCTATACCATCCTACTGGCTAGTACTACAATCAAGATATCAATATGATGTCTACAATCAATCTTTCAGTTTTAATCTCACAATCAACCGAAAAGTCTTCAATAGCTTTAAATATGCATAGACATATAATACAAGATAGACTGATATCCCGTTCTCCTAATGTGACATAGTAAACTTACGCAAAGCAGTACCTACTTGAAGTCCTTTGCAAAAGTGAAATAAGTTAAAATAACCAAGTTTTGAAGTCCTTTTTAAATAACCAATGAGAAAATCACGTAGTCGATAAACCCGTCCCATTATACATATATGCAGGGCGTGCTTTGCGTCAGTTTTCTGTGTCCCATTGCGAAACGCGACTGTATTCCAGCAGTCAGTCTATCTGGTATTATATGTATATGTAAATATTATTGTTTAACATACCCTCTTATTTTTCCATTTCAATTGCTTATTGTGTGTCCCATTGCGGAACGCGACTGTATTCCAGCAGTCAGTCTATCTGGTATTATATGTATATGTAAATATTATTGTTTAACACAACCCTCTTATTTTTCCATTTCAATTGCTTATTGTAAAATTTGCATTAAGATAAGTCGTACCTACACCTAGAAGAAATTAGTCGAAACCTTACAATAAAATTGGCCTCTTAAGTGTCAGTTTATAGTTACCCAATTAAGGTGTCGTTTTATTGTTACAACCTAATTAAACATTAATAAAATTTGGAAATTTATAGTTTTAGTTGTAAACTGGTATTACATATATTTTAGATTTTAGAAATTTTACATTATTCTTGTCTAAGATCATATTTTTTAATAAGAACTATGTCCCATTATTTTTACAAGAAGAAATTATTCCGCTGAAGTTTTAAATTTTTTGTTTGAAATAAACTTTAGAGTTTAGAATAAGTATGTATTTATTATGTTTGCAAATTCATTTTTAGTAGCAAGTTATTAAAAAATTATATTTTTAGTATCTATAGTGTAAAAGAAAAAACAGTAAACACAAAGATAATTGCAAATAATTTATTTGATAAAACAGATCATTTACATTTTTTGTAAATATAATAAAAAATAAATTAAACTAACAATGAAGAATATCCTTGAAGATCATGTTCTTTCAATAGCACAGGAGAAGCCACTGGTACATGTTGTTTAAGCAGAACAGGTTGGTGTACAGCTACTTGTTCTTTGACAAGTACAGGCTGAGGTACTGCCACTTGTTGTTTATAAAAGACAGGTTGTGGTACAGCAACTTGTTGTTTCACGAGGTATGGTTGAGGCACATGCACCTGTTGCTTAACGATATAAGGTTGTGGAACATGCACTTGTTGTTTAACTAGGACTGGTGATGGTACAGGTACTGGCACTGGTTTAGCTACTTCAACTGGGTATGGCTGTGGTACTCCTACTTTATATGGTACTGGGACTTCTACTCTAACAGGAACCTGCACCGGTACAGGCACTGCCTTCTCCACGGGAACAGGCACTTGCCTTTCAACTGGTACAGGATATGGTTGAGCAACATGAACGGGGACCGGACGATCTACTGGAACTGGTACTGCATGCGGTACAGGTACAGGTATCGGCCTATCCACTGGCACAGCATAAGGTTGACGAACTGGAACACCTACTTTCTTGGTTATAGTTGTATGGGAAGATTGTCCCAAATCAATTAGCGGCAAATCTAATGGGACTGATTTAATGTTCAAAAAGGGAGATGTCAACAGTGTGTGACGTTGTAGTCCGCCTAGAGAAAGACCGTGGCTTAGGCCGGTCTGCAATCCGACTGGTGATGATAGGGCCAGTGGTGAGACCAAGGAGTGGACATTTCCTTCCAACACTCCACGTTTTTCAGTTGCTTTAGTTTCTCCAGCGTATGTAGATGATACCAAAATAAGTAGGGACACCTGAGCAAAAAAATAAAGGACATATTAGATATTACAATAAACTGAATTTTTAAAATTATTTTCAGATTTAAAATTAGTTCAATGTATTAATCTAAAGTAATTTAGACTACATTAAAAATAAGATATCGTGTAAATAATATATCTTACCAGGATCTTCATGATGTTTATCATATAAGTCTTGACCTAAAAGTAATACTGACTTGATGTTTCTTCGATCCTTTTATACCGTGTTTAATAAACAATAAATTTAAAATTTCAACATTTGAATGCAACATCATTTATATTTTAGGATCTAAAAATAGTTTTATATAAGCGACAAAATCTCTAGATGACCTACGCAATACTGCTACCAAATTAAGAAATCTATTCAAATTAATTATAATTGATAAACGATATTTACCATAAGTTCATCTGTAGTTTTCGAGACCACATGTTGGTGTTTCTATTTATGTAAAGATGCTAAAACAATATTTATACAACGAAAAAACTAGAATCAAGAAAATCGGTAGTCGGTTAAAACTAAAGTTTTGTAAAGGTCGGAAAACTATTTATTAATATATGTATATTTTAAACCAAACTTAATAACCAAAAATATGTGTAACAAATATTACCACAATACATTATTACAGGATATTCAAAATAACAATTTCTAGAGAGTAAAACAAGAACAAGAAACTAAGAACAAAAAAAATAAATTAATAATGGAACCTTACAGTGCTGAATAATTTGTGCCGATGTTACTTACGCATTACATGTCGCATGTTTTCTAGTTTGCCTCGTTTTTTACCTATGCTTATCTTGCGGTCCTTTCTCATTCTTTGTAAGACCTTATTATTAGTAATTGGGACCTTCCAATAGATTCTTAGTATGCGTCTGTAGCATTACATTTCTAATGCCTCAAGGCACTCGCATCGATGCCTCGGACAAACTCCACGATACCACTCCGTATAAAAGAACGAAGAAAACATAACGTCTTTGCAAGTGGACATTAATTGGATGTTTTAGATCGTGACTACAAAAAATCTTTTTAATTTTGATGAATAATAACTTATCTTCTCAATCCGTACTTGTAGTTTTCTTGCAAAGTTAATGTGTTAATGCAGAGTGTTTTTGTACTTTTGTTTGTGCACTTTTCTTTGACATTCCTGGAATAAGTATCTATAGTCATTCTAGACTATTTACGAAGATAACGGTATTATGTGCCAAATTCATTATGTCTTCTAATGATATGTTATAGAGTATTGGAGACAGCACGCATCTCTGAAGTAATCAGCTATATATCGCTGTTAGTAATAATCGCAGTTGCTAATTCTATATCATTTCCATTATTACTTATAGTATTTCCAAAGTATCGTCCTCCATGTATCGTTTCAAATCCTATTTTAATTCAATTTTTTATTACATGTCTATAATAAGTATTATGCAACTGGGGTAGAGGGTAGAGTTGAAGGAAAAAGACCTAGGGAAAGATCTCCAAACCGTTGGGTAGATCAAACAAAAACATTGATTAACCAAGGGATACATGAAGCCGAACAACTAGCCCAGGACACAGAAGGATGAAAGGAAATCCTAAAAAAACTGTGAAGGCCTGATGGTGTCACCACATCTCAAAAGGAATTAGGACTGGGAGGAGGAATTAATAATAAATAGCTTTCCCTACATACTCTACGCTAAGAGTGACTTTAGATGCCCATATACATATAGAAAATTCAATAATTATTTATTGATTACAAAGTTCACTATTATTTTACATCATTTTATTAATCATATTAAGATCTCTTAGTATTTTTTGTTCTATTTTTTACTGCTTGATCTTTTATATTTCTATTAGCAATTATACCAACTTCATTTAAGCGTTACTTTCCTTACATACCAAAATTTGTTTCTTTTACTTACTTGTTGCACTCTTTGTCATTTTCAATTATGCTCTGGAATACTGGAAACTGCTTTCCTTTTTACCCTCACGGCTGTGTTTTATCCAGAACATTTTTGCTTAGGAGTGTATCACCAATGCAATTAAAGTGCATATTGCAAAGTGGTTTCACTCACTTTGCTGTTCTTTAATAACTTTTTAGCTATTGTATTGCAATTGGCTATATGTGTCTCTGATGTTGGCTGTAAAAGGGGGTATGTTTGCTGTTAAAGAGATCAGGAAATTGATTTTTTTTTCAGGTGCCAATTTTCATGGGCTTCTTACAGTTGTTGTTGTTACTTTGTCCTCGTAGATATTATTAGCACCTTCTGACCACTTAAGTTTTGCCATAGACCAAGGACCTTCTCTTTTACTACTTTTGTCATAATTGTTTTTTCCGACAAATGTAGTGCAATACTTTTTCCTGGCTGTCTGCACTGCTGCAAAAAGTCCTTTCTGTAGATTTCATTCCGCCGTTTGCAGTCTGATTCACGACCATGAAAGCTTTTACTTCTCGCCTATTCCCAGTTTTGTGAAACTAGCTACTAACTGATATAAAATTTTCTTGCCATACCTGGCTACTTTTACGTAGAGCGATGCAGTTATTAGCACGTTGAGTCATAAATAACAGTTGACTTCTTTTCGAAAACCAGTTACTTTTGAGAACCAGTTGCTTTTTAGCTGTTTGAAATCAGCTCCAGTCTATGTTTGCCGGTGTGCTCATTTCAAAAAAAAGGTACTACATCTGTAATACAGTTATTACAACTAAACAATCTACAAACACAAGTAGTATATTTAAGTTCAATTAACTTACATGATTATATTTGTTTGCGCCACTGAAAACCATATAAATACAAGTTTATTTAATATGCATAAAAGAATCTTAAAAATTATATTACGTTTTTAAATATAATAATAATAACAGTTATACTTATCTGCAATGTACATAATTTTGGGACATTATGTGCAATTTCTGAAATACGTACGAAAATTTTGGATATGTGATGAAGTAAATATACCAAACTCCCTCTGTTGCAAAAAAAAGTGTCAGTATAATAAATAAAGTAATCATTATCATTATTTTTCTGTATCAAAGTAATACATTTGTAGATAGATGTCCCATTAATGTTTTTTTAGTAATAATGATGTTTTCCTCCTTCAATGTATTTCTCCAGCGTTGCTTATGCTATCTTACTATCTCGCCCGTAACCATGTTCCTGTTGACCGTACCATGATTAAATAAATAATGTAGCAACAATAGATTTAATTGTTATTAGCTGAAAATTTGTTTTGTTGCAATTTAAAAGTACTTTTTAGATTATCTTGAAATATATTCTTTTTGAAGTTATACTTCTATACGCGCGTTCGACGTTAGAAATTTGTACGAGAGTGAAATCGGTGAAATCATTACATATGTAAGGTATGAGTAAGATGAGTAAGATTTTAAAATATATTCAATAGTTGAATAGCAGAGGTTGTATCGGTCAATAATTGGCAAATGAAAGCCGTCAACTACTTCATTGATTTATTCGAATACGTTTCGCTTTAATTTCTAAAATCATTATCAGTTCACTACAAATAAAAATAAAAAAGATTTAAAATATAAGTAAACCATTCAAAGGGTTCATACTTATAAAACCAAGTTAAGTTTTAATGTTAAGTTATCGTAGAGTTTTTATAACATCTAAAAACCTACAAATTGTTTTTGTAAGTATGGACCCTTTGAATTGTTTACTTATATTTTAATTCTTTTTATTTTTATTTGTAGTGAACTGATAATGCTTTTAAAAACTATTATTTATTTTTATCTTGCACAAACATTTTTTAGTTATACTTTTATCCGCGAGTTCGATGTTGGAAATTTGTACGGGAGTGAATCGACCAAATTATTACATATGTAAGATATACGTAAGAGTGAGACAGAAGATATATTTTCACTCTCTTTATTCCTCGTGAATAATTTATAATATTTGCGAATCTCGCGAATATTTTTAAAAATATATTTAATATTTATTAATAATATTATTTTTTATTATATTGTCATTTTTAAATACTTATGAATATTGCATTTTAATTTGTATTGTATGATTATATTGAATTATGTTGCAGTGTATTGTATTGTATTATTATATTAATAACAAAATAAACAATGAATTTTACAGCAGAGTATGTGTAAAAAAATTTTGCATTTAACTCCTTTCATACATATATGAAAGTAAAAAAATATATTTTCATTAAAATATATACCTAATTATTTTTCTCTTTCTGCTCTCTCTCTCTATCTCTCTCTCTCTCTCTCTCTCTCTCTCTTACCCATAGCATTACATATGTAATGATTGTGCAGATTGACTCCCATATAAATTTGTAACGGCGAACGCATATATAGAAGTATAACTTCTACCCACAGTCCCACTGGACTGCCACATCCGTTTTATATTCCTTAGTAGGGGTATCTTCTTCTTCTTAAGTTGCCTTCTCCATTACTGAAGGTTGGCCATAACTACAGCAAATTGCTCTCTATCTTGAGCTGTTCTTAGAATCGAATGTGTGTCCATACCTGTCCAGTCTCTTACATTATTCAACCAGGAGCATTTGCTTCTTCCTGGACCTCTTCTTCCTTTCACTTTCCCTTCCATGATAAGTCGTAGGAAGTTGTATTTTTCTTCTCTGTAAATATGTCCTAGATAACTCGTTTTCCTATTTTTTACGTTAAATAAACGTTTTTACAAATTGGTATCGGTATCCAGCGATAACGTAGAGTTTATTAGGAATTTTTTCATTCGATGAAATGCGGACCTATCATATTCTATACGAGCACGTATTTTAACCTCGTGGTCAAGATCGTTTGTTATCCAACAACCAACATATTGGAATCTTTGTACTGGTTCTATATGTTTGTTATAGATACGAATATTATTGTCGACATTTGGTGCACGTTTAACAGCCATTACTTTTGTTTTATTTGTGTTTATATTTAGTCCCAAGCTATCTCCCTCTCTGGTTATAAAATTCAAAAGTCGTTGTAAACCCTTAGCACTGTCCGCAATAATGACGGTGTCGTCTGCGTATCTTAAGTTGATTACGTTGTCTCCGTTGATTTTTATTCCTTCTTCAATATTTTCAAGGGCATTTTGAAAGATCTTTTCCGAATATGTATTAAATAACAGTGGAGAAAGTACACAGCCCTGACGAACTCCTCTTTTTATTGGCAATTCTGCTGTGAGACGATTGTCAATTTTGATCGACTTTATTTGATCCAAATATAGTTCTTTAATAAGTGCTACAGTGTTTATGGTCTTTACCATGTTGTGTTAGGGTTTCTAATGAGTTCTGTGTGTTTTACTCTAACAAACGCTTTTTCGTAGTCGATAAAACAGAGAAACACGTCTTTTCGATAATCACGGCATTTTTGTAATAATATCTGGAGGCCAAATAATGCCTCCCTTGTACCAAGCCCCATCCGAAATCCAAATTGATTGTCGCTCAGGTTTCTTTCGCATTCTCTGTATATTCGTTGATGTAAAATTTTAAGTAAAATTTTCAGAAAATGGCTCATCAGGCTAAGTAATCTAAACTGTAAGCATCTATTTGCTTTATTTTTCTTGGGTATAGGTATAAATGTCGATCTAAGCCAGTCTTCTAGGAATATTCTAGTGGTATATATTTTGTTAAATAATATTGTTAACGTCTGAAGATTTTCTTCATTGATAAGTTTTATCATCTCTACAGATATTTCATCAGTACCTGAAGCTTTTCGTGGCTTTGCCGTATTGATTGTTTTTGTATCTTCCGATGTTAATATATCAAGTATTGTTTCTTGTGCTATATTCATTTGTGGTTCTGTTCTCTCGTCACTAAACAGATCTTCGATGTATTTTTCCCACATGTTTCCTACCATTTCTGGACTAGATAATATTTTGTAAAGTTGTAGTGATCATTTTCTTCATATTTTTGACTTCCTTAATCTTTTTATATGCATTAAAGTAGGGGTATATATTATATTATTCTGTTTAATAAGAAAGCTATATGCCGAATTTTATTACATATCTAGAGCAGCCAACTGTGGTCGAATTACAAATAGAAAATATGATGACCAAAAGTGAAGCTCTTTCGATTAAATTGTTTATTTTAATAGTTGACAATAGACGTAGACTTCACTTCAAACTAGGCAACTAAGAGATGGAAGTGGTGCACTTATAACTGATATAAATCGAAAAATGCAGAAATGGACACAATATATAGCACAACTTTTTGAAGATAAAGAGAGAACGGAAGCACCAAAAGAATTTAAGGATGATACTGGGCCTGACATTATAAGAGAAGAAATTGAATATGCAATGAAACAAGCTAAAGGTGGTAAATCTCCCGGGCCTGATGAAGTTCCTATCGAATTACTTAAAATTGTGACTACTGAATCTATTAATCTTCTTTTGGATCTATTCAATACCATTCATATCATGTTTTGGATCATATATAGAACAGGTATAATACCTAAAGAATAGCTCCAATCAACATTCATACTGCTTCCCAAAAAAGCCAATGCAAAGGAGTGCAATGAATATCGCACCATAGCCTAAATGAGTCATGTCTTTGAAATTGTTTTTAAAAGTAATTCACAATAGAATACATAAGAAATTAGATGAAGGCATAAGTAATACATAAATGGAATTTAGGAAAGGAGTGGGAACACGAGATGCACTGTTTGCAGTAAGTGTTCTTTCGCAGATATGCTTAGATATTAATCAGGAAGTATATACCTGTTTCATTGATTTTGAGAAGGCATTTGACAGAGTGCAGCATAATCGGCTTAAAGAAATTTTATTAAATAAAAACATAGACAGTAGACACATTAGAAACATCTGGTACCTCTGTTGGAATCAAACAGCAAAGTGAAAGTTAAAAACGAACTGACCGAGGATATCCAGATTCGCCGTGGGGTCCGCCAAGGGTGTATTTTATCACCCTTGTTATTTAATTTATACAGTGAAGCCATCTCAGAATTAGCGCTTGCCGAGATCACTTAATAACATAAGATATGCTGACGACACCGTCCTTCTGGCAGGAACACTAGAAGAACTGCAACACCTTGCTGAACAACTAAATATATATTGCAACGATTATGGACTAAAAATCAATTTGAAAAAAACCAAGTTCATGGTATTTACAAAAGCAAAAAACATCAAAGTTAAGCTAGTACTAGATAATACAGAAATTGAACAAATATCTTCGTACAAATACCTTGGAGCACGTATTTTGAAAATATCATGGATGGATCGCAACACAAAGGAACAAGTTCTCGAACAACTAGGAAAACAATACCAAGTTTTTTGTGTCAGGTACCTAGTGTAGTGTGTGTGTAAGTGTGTGTGTGTGTGTGTGTGTGTGTGTGTGTGTGTGTGTGTGTGTGTGTGCGTGTGTGTGTGTAGAGTAATTGTCTTGATACTTAGCAAAGTCGACGTCATTGTCATCGCACAATGATAGAAATATTCCGTTCAATAATTATTAATAAACGAAAATTTCTTCACCCAGGTGAGATTCGAACTCACGACCTTTAGGTTTAAAGGTAGGCGCTCTTACCACTGAGCCACAGAGAGGGTTAATACGAAGTTTTAAATTCCATAAAAATCTGGAAATTGGAATACTTGGGACACATCATGAGAGGTGAAAAATACCAACTATTAAGGAATATAATGCAGGGTAGAAGAAGCGTAGGAAGACGTAAAATCTCGTGGCTACGCAATCTCCTTGAATGGTTTGGATGCAGTTTAATTGAACTATTTAGGCGCGTAATCAACAAAATTATAATTGCCAGAATGATTTCCAATCTCCGATAGGAGTGGAACTTGAAGACGAAGAATAGACATAGACAAGACTATGAGAAACATATTAAAAAAAACTTTAGAATAATGGGGTATACAAATAGCATAACTATAGTTTCTTGTGATCAAAGATTATGAGAAAAGAGTAATAAAAAATTATTAGAAGCAACATTTCAAAAGATGGAAGCCGAAATCAAATTAAGAGAATAAAGGAGAGAAACAGAGACTTAGTACCGGACGAAAGTATTTTCATAGAAAAACAGACTGGCCGAACCAAAAAATAAATATATCGAATGAAACTATAATTATGACTCAATGTAATGTACGTCTCCAAAACAAACACAGTAATGGCAAGAGATAAAGAACAGCGTAATTTTTTACTAGTTAAATACCACCTCTTATGATTTAGGACATTTCGTAAACATGTTTTCGTCAATTTTCAAACTTTTGTTTTTAAATAATTACAAATAAGCCGCATTTTATTACATATCTAGAGCAGCCAACTGTGGTCGAATCACAAATCCAAAATATGATTACACAAAGTGACGCTCTTTCAACTAAATTGTTTATTATAATAGTTGACAGTAGACATAGTCAAGACTATGAGAAACATATAAAAGGGAAACTTTAGAATAATAGGGTATACAAATAGGATAACGATAGTTTCTTGTAGACAAAGAGTATGGAAAAAGAGTAATAAAATATAATTAGAAACAGCATTTCAAGAGATCCATCAGTCAAAGAAACAAAGAAAAATACATTCACGTCAGAGTAAAATGGAACAAGAGAATCAAGGTGAGAAACAGAGACTTCTACCGGACGAAATCATCTTCATAGATAAACAAATTGGCACAACCAAAAAATAAATATATCGAATTGCCACAGTAATGGCACTAGATAAAAACAGCTTAACGTTTTCTAAAGAAAAATACCTATAGGACGAAAGATTTTAAAATATAAATTTTATATTTTGAAATTAATGAATGTCCTGAATTTGCCTTATAATAGACATGAGGATAAACAAGGAGAAACAAATATTATCAATAAAATTACAAAGAACAAGACAGTATAGCCATATAATACTGAAATTAAAGATACCTATCTTACCGAGTAAGAATAGAGAATTCTATGTAGGAAGGAAATTTGTAACAAATATTTTTTTCTGGGCTTTATAATTTTTTTCTGGTAATTTTACAATAAAATTTCATGAATTTTTCTGGGTTTAACACCGCTACGATATTGACCGGGTTCATAATTACTCGTAAGAATTTGATAAATACGAACATTGGACGTTTTAGTTTTTTATTATTATTTTTTTATTTATATATTATGTTAAATCAAGTTGGCTTTAGTGTCGACCAAGCTGAATCTGATCCAGATACAGTCATCATCCGTTCTGAGCTTGCTGCATTCCAATCCTATGATTACTTTAATGTCGTAGCAGAGGACATTGGTATTCTTATCTTACTGGCAGCATTAGGAAGATAGCAGTCCGATATTGTGTAAAAGTGTCCAAAGTGTCCAACTTGTTTAAAAATTCAAAGTAGTGTTAATCGCATCAATTATACCGTCCTTTAAGTTTTAAATATGGCGACGTTTTTACAGAGAATTTTATGTTTCTCCATGCTTTTTAGGATGCGACACATCAGCTGCTTATAATTAGTGGAACTGCTGTTAGCTAGCGGAACAGAATTATTTCTCAATAAAAAAGCTGGACGTGCCATATTTGCTCACTATCGGTGGCGAACGTTTTTTCGTCTCTTTATATAAGAAAAATAAAGACTATTTTCTGAATATTCTGAATCTATATTATATTATAAATATCTATATTATATTCTAAAGCATAGAATACAAACGATTCACCAAAACAGTGACCAAAAAAAATTTAACTTATCATTGCTTCCGCCAACACAAAATGCAGCTCGTTTTCCTCCTCCTCCTAAGTGCCTTCTCTATTGAGGTTGGCGATCAATATGGCAAATTTCACTCTGTTCTGGGCTTGATGGATTAAGTCATTTCCTGTTGTGTGAGTCCAATCTCCGATGTTTCGGAGAAAGGATTTTTTCTTTCTTCCTATACCCCTTTTACCCTCGATTTTGCCTTCTAATATTACCTGGAGCTGCTCAAATTCCTTTTGGCGCATTATGTGTCCTAGATATGACGTCTTTTTAATTTTGATTGTATTAACCAGATGAGGTCGTGTGTTCATTATTTCCAGTACCTCTTCATTTGTGGATTTGCTGGTCCAGCTATTATTCTTAACATTCGGCGGTACATCCACATTTCGAATGAATTCAGTTTGTTGACATACTGTTTTAATGTCCAGGTCTCACAGCCATATAGTAGTAGAGACCACACATAACATTTAAGTGTTCTTAACCTTATTGTGATTGATAGCTTGAGGTTACAGAGCATTTTACGCATGTTCATGAAGCCAGATCTTGCTATTTCAATACGTCTTCTAATTTCTTTTGAGTGGTCTAGCTGACTGTTTAGCTCTCTGCCCAGGTATATGAAGCTTTGGGAGCTCTGAAGGGTGATACCATTGATTTGTATGTTGGGTGTAATTTGTTCATGGGGGTTCTTGTGGAATACCATGATTTTGGTTTTGGAAAGATTAATATTCAAACCTAGTCTGTGACTTTCTTCTGATAGTATGTTCATCAATATTTTTAGTTGATCTTCTGTTTCTGCTAATACTACGGTGTCATCGGCATATCTTACATTGTTAATGATGATTCCATTTACTCTGGCACCTTCAGGGCGATCTTCAAGAGAAGCTCTGATGATATTTTCGGCATAGACATTAAATAGAAGAGGGGACAGAATCCACCCTTGACGCACTCCTCGTTCTATGTTTACATAATTGGTATTGCCGTTATCTATTCGAACACATCCTGTGTGGTTCCAGTATGTATTGCTTATTATAGCTATGTCGTGTCCGTCCAGCCCTACTTCTTTTACTCTTTTTCACAGTCTTAAAATTTATCACCAGCAAACAATAATCTTTAAGGTTGTGGTTTAAAAAACATAGAAAAATGTTAAGAATACAAATCAAACCTTTTAAAATTCCAGCACCACCCACTTCTGCAATTAATTTTCTGCAGATGCAAGTCAAACTGTGAAAGTATGTGTGGTTGCCGAAAAGAAGGCCTCAAATGCTTTGCAGTGTGTCCCAGTTGTACTGATAAAACTTGCAGTAACATCATGGAAATATTAAAATTAAAAACAGATCTCAAGAATTCGAAGATAAATTGTTGCCCAGAATGATACCAATTCCAACTCATATTCTTCCGCAAAACCTCAAATTCACCTTCGAAACAAAAGTAGATCCTGAATCGCCGGTCTGGACCAACAAGGAAAATGAAAAGAAAAATAACTGTAAAAATAACTTTTTTAATATAATATGTTCAATATTATCTCAACTGGAAATTGTCCATGGATAAGCATAATGAAGATACGACTTTCAAAAACGATTCTTTAGACTCTGCGTCAGAGATGGTCGAAAAAAAAGTTGACAATAGAATAATAATAACCTGGTAATGTTAAAAAAATAAAAAATAATATGAATAAAAAAATATGTATAATAGGAAACTATGCATGATAGTTTAATTTTTTTCTATTCGTACGAATATTCGAGAGCCCGGTCAATTTCGAAGTGCTGTAAATCCCAGAAAAATTAATGAAATTAAATAAATTTGTAGTAAAAATTATGCTTTGAAAAATCTTCTGTAAAAATGCTATGATATTTTTTATTACCATATTATTATACCATAGAAAAGTTATTATGCCCAAAAATAAATTTGTTAAAATATTTTTAGTTATTTTTGTTAAAACTTGTTATTGTTTATTTTACCATAAAAATGAATATAAATTAAGTTGTATTTACTTTTCTACAAAAAATTTTTAATAAAATTTTCTGTAGGGTTGCTAGTTTACTGGATACAACGCGAAAACTCTTTGCGTCCCTTATTTGAACATAACTAGTATTCAAGGGCCTGGTCAACTCCTGAGCGTTGTAAAATCCAGAGAAAATAACAAAATTAATCAAATTTGCAGTGGAAACTATTCTCTGAAAAACGCCCTGTAATATTTCTCTGAGCGTTTTATAGTTATTTTTATTTATAACTTTTTTATTTTCCATTTTACTATTAGAAGTAATATAAATAAAGTTGAAAATAATTTAATTTGTTACAAATATTTTCTAATAAAATTTTGCTAGTTTACGAGCTACAGTGCGAAAACCCCTTATCCCCCCTTTACCAAGATGGCTGCCAGGGGACAAGAGTAGTTTAATCCACCTAATACATCAAAAAAATAAAATTGCGCCTTTTAATATTTACAAGCGCTTACTTTATGTATTGCATTTATTTTACTAATATTCAACATTCTTATGTATTCTTATTCTATTGTCAATTATTCATTATACTTGAAAAATTATACAGAAATTAGATGTTTATTTTCTACATAATTAGTCAATCGAATGAATATTTATTATGGAGCATCTGTTAAGATTATACACAGTTATTTCTATTTTAGAAGATATTACAAAAAAATTAATTTCTTTTTCCGTGGAGAAAGAATAAAGGATTTGTAAAATTTATACATTATACAAGCATATGGTTTGTGAAGGCACATAGTATCCATTACCGAGTATTATATAATTATTTGCATTTTAACCGCCAAATTCACATTTATATTGTCACATCTGGATCAGTGGCGAAACTATTGAATGATTTATAAGTTATAGAAAATATTTCACCTATAAAAGATTAGTGATGAGTTGAAACAGCATCAGTCTTTAGCAATACTTTGTGGATCAACATCATGAAGGTCTTGGTGAGTTATATAATTTATTAATATTGTTTTGAAACTACGTTCTTGTGGCATCTTAATACAATTTAATATTTTGTATTTTTAGGACGATTTCTGAAATGGAAACCAAACTATCAAAATAAACTTAATTTAAAGTAAAATTGTGGCTTATTCACAATAAAAAATTAAAATGTCATTTATTATAATTTAGCTATAAATTAACTCGAATCCATTTTGGACCAAAATGTTAATGATTGAAAACAGTTTCTCTGTTGTCAAAAAAAAGTATCTGATAATAAACATATATATATATATATATATATATATATATAATATATATATATATATATATATACGTTTTGGCACTCAATTCAAGAGGGATATGGTTCGTGTTCGGGATCTCAATCTGCCTACTCATCTCACTTGTGACGTAGCAGGACCTTGTTCTGTAAAAATACAATAACTGTCAAAACGGCACTAAGGTCTCTATCTGCATACTCCTACTAGTACATTCAGCTATTTAGTTGTTTTTGTGCATGTCTTAATTATTTAGTTCATAAATATTATGAATAGTGCTTCTTCTTGTGCTAAGACTCAAGATTGTTCTTCTCATTGTATATTTTTTGTGTTATTCTTACTAACTTTTCTTAGTCTCGTAGTATATTTTATCGTTTGCTCTCTTGGTATTTTATTGGAGGAAGGTTATATGAATTCTATGTTAGGAAATGTTACGTATACACATATATGTTCTTTTTCCCTTACAGGGCTTTTTGTGTCATCTGTTTTAAAGTAAATATATGATCCTGCATACTCCCAGCATTTCTAAATTCACTTTGTGCTGAGTCTGTGTGATATGTCACTGTTCTGAATCCTTTGACTATGATTTTTATAATAGTTTCATACATGTGGATAGCAACTTCAACCCTCTGTCGTTATTACATTCTCGCATATCTCTTTTTTTTTATATGAATACTATTACTGACACTTTCCAATCTTCCGGTAGATCTTTCTTGTTCCATATTTTATTTAGTAATTTTAGTTATATTTGTTCTCCATTTCTCCTAAGTTTTAGAATATTTTTTTTATCATTCTATCCACTCTAGGAGCTGTTACATACTTCAACGTTTTTATTGCTTCTTCTAGTTCTTCCTGGTTTACTGAGTTCTGTGTTATATTCCAATATATTATTTTGTTTTTCATTTATGATATAATATGAATAATGATATAAAGGCAATACAATTGCCTTTATATCCGTTAGCAGTTCTTTAAACTGTTGTTTTCATCTTTTAGCTACTTCTTTCGTCTTTATGATTCAGTCAACACAGATGGATCTTCTTTGCTTTTTATAAAACGTAGTGAAACAATAATGATATAAGTTTTACTTATACCGAGAATTACGAGTACAGTTTTTTTTATTAAATTAATGATAAACTAAACCAAATCGGACTAAACCAATAAAAAAATTTTTACTTGGCCGAATAGATATGCGCATTGGAAAAGGCATTCACCATATAGCCCTTGCCTAAGTTCACCATTTCTCCCATTTACTATGGGTGAAATGGTGAATAGCAAGGCAAGAATTTCATAATGTTAGAGGCAACGATTTGTAGGTAACGTTGTATGTACACAGTCCAAGGTCTAAGAAAGCAGAATATTTTAAAAAATACCTTGCGGACGAAGCTACCTTAAGCCACATCTACAAATACATGTATTGTATATTAATTATTGAGCACCGGAAACAGTTTTGCACAAGTTATTTACGGTTTTCAAAACGGGGTTGGTTTTCACAACGTTCTCACTGCATAAATGATAATAAACTGTCGGCATTTAGATTTACGGATTACATCTGTGTAAGAAGAAACGAAATAGAGCATTTCACCATTTTGTCCGATTCACCATATCACCTTAAATTACCTTATTTACAAATGCTTGTAAGAAATATAGGTAAATTACCTGTGGATTCAATTACGGGAACCTTATGTAGGTTTGATATTTAGCCCCTTTTAAAAGCTATGTTTTTATGTTTGTGTTTTTGGTGTCTACTCTTCATTTGTTTGCTTACGCTCTATGTTACTGTTTTGTTCAATTTAGTTCTTTGCTTCTATACAGCTATAGCATTAGATCCCAGAATATGTAGTTTCTTTTGTTAGTACTTTTATTTTTATTAGTTTTTCTATTTTGCATATTCATTTCGTATATTTTCGATTATACTCTAACTTTTATCTCCTGATCACTGTGCTCCTTTCACTACTTAATTTTTATGACAGGTTATTAAAAAGGTAGTGTTTAAATCTATTTAATTTACATTTTTATCGTTCTACTTATATTTGTTTCTATATTCCTATTGAAGAAATATTTGTAAATAGTTTAATTGGATAAATCAATGTAATATTGGGTACTGATTGGGTAATTTTACCTGTTAATTTTACTTACTAACTTATTTGTGGCGTTAAACATCATATTTTATTGGCTATTTGCCACTTTCACATCGCTGTATCTCCTTGTTATATATTACATATTTTTAAATGAGGTCTCCTTTTTCCATTGCTGGTTTTATTTGTGCGTTTCACTGTAATTTAGGATGTCCTCTTTTCCTTTTTCTGTTTGGTTTACATTCCAAATACTCAACGGTATTCTTACCTGATCCATCCTTTGCATATTTTCATACCAGAGTAATACTCGCTTTTGTATTTCGGCATTTAGTGTCTCCATCACATTATCCATTAATGTTATTGTGCATGTTCTTCCCAATATATCTTTTCCATTGCATTTATTGGATTTTCCATTTATTCATTTGTCACTCACTACTCGCCATAAAGTGAGCAGCTTTGCCTTTAAACATTTACTTTCAATTTTTTTTGTTTTATTGAGTTATTTGCTTTGCCGATCTGCTGAGGTATTTACAAAGACAATGCATTTTATTGATAATTTATTTTACAAACCTTATCTTCGAAATAGTTCTTCCGGCTTTTCATTATGTAGAGAATGTCGTTTTTGTCTTTTGCTAAAATTACTTGATAATCGACAAAAAAAAAAAGGCTATATAGATGTTGTCAATTTTCACTCCCATCTGTCCACATTTTTGTTCAAATTTTTTATTTTTATAAAAATTTAATAAAATGTGTGACAGGCAGCATCTTTGTGGACTTTCTTTATCGACATTAAACGGATTTGAGCAGATTTTTTTACTTTTATTCTCCACTCATTGTCTTCGTTTTTACAGTATTTATGTAGGTGTCATTTATTGATAACATACGTCTTTAGGAATAGAACATTTCTAATGTAAAAATATCCTAATTTTATGGGAAATATAAAAAACAATTAAATAACGCTATTTTACATTGTAATAAATTAGTATTTGATTTTTTTTTTTTTTGGCCAAACCAAGATAGATATTGGTTTTAAGGTTAAATTGATTCCTCAAATCAAAACAAAATATTAAATTAATAAAAAAAATAGTAACAACGGCACATTGAAGAAATTATAAATGATATTGAACCGGTACATAGTAGGTATGTCAGCAGATATAGCAGGTATTTGGTATATCAAAATTTGGTATTTTTGGGGGAAAAAGAGTCACATTAACAGTAAAGTGATGTGTATTACCTTTATTTTAAATAAATAAACTTCGATTTGTAGTATCAGTGTATGCTATTTTTAGAAACACCACCGAACGTATTATTTTTTGTTGATTTTAGGAATATCGTAAATGTAATGATGAGATCTTTTTCAATAACTGATTTTAGGTCTTGCAGGTGTTTGAACTTGTCTTCTGTCTTTTTCTAGTATAGCCTTTCTTAAGATATAACTAATGTATTTTTAGGGATTTTGATCTTGCAGCATCACTTAAAGTACTAGTCAGAGTTCTGTTTCGATTTTGGTAGTTGCATCCATCTGAGATAAATGTAAAAGTTTGATAGTTAGCATGAATATTAATTACATAACCTATAAGACAAGACATAAATTCTGACACCACCACCATTTGGTTCATGCCAAACGTACAATTGGACATCTTCATCGTTTAAAGAATAAATGGTGAATTTGACACGTTTATGGGAACCAATTTGTCAGAATTTGCACTACTTTTTAATAATTATTTTGTTTATGTTCCTTTATTCTGCTTCATAATCTTTAGAACTTATTGTCTTTATTTTATGTGCAACATACGTACCTATTACATTGATCTTTCCTTGGCTTATATTCTTGATATTTTCTGTTTCTAAAACAGCTTTAAAAATTTAATACGAGCAACGTATACTCTGCTAACAGATGCTCTACACTAGTGTAAAGGAACTTTAGGAATCACTTATAACCATTTCTGAATATTCTTTTCTTTGTAAATTTGTCTCATTTTTCTAAGAGTAGTCTTTACTCGAGGAGTAAAGTTTTTTGCTTGTTAAAACTTGAAATATTGTAGACTGTCAACAGAAGTATCAAATTTATAAGTGGTTGGCTCCATTGGAATCCATCGTTTTATTGTGTTTTCTCCCGAATGTAACGTATTTAAAAACATATTGTCATAAGCACCAAAAAGTAGTCATAAGCACTTTTCTTTTTCAACATTTTGTTTACATTTTCAGTATTTTTTTGGCTTCTTTACACTTCACTACCGCATATGATTTTTAACATAAATTTTATTTAAAATATTCCTTTATAAAAGGTATAATAATATTAACCCTATCGGGCTACATCACAGATATATAGGTCATTCAATACATGGAAAAAACCCTTTAAATGGTTTTTGATTAACTTTGGGTTACATGGCAACGGATTTTTAACATAATTTATTTTATGTTTCTATGACGTTAATGTCTAAAATTTGTTAAAAATTTATAGTTCGTCATCTTGCGTATTTAAAAAATAGAAAACTAAATGTTCTTTTAAACACTTTGGCGTTATGTTAGGACTACATCACTTCTTTACGGACTTGGCATCTCATTTAACAATATATGTAACTTTACCATTTTCTCTCTTGAGCGCCTTTTCCTTCTTTCTTTCTGATTTTCGCTTTCTTGGATTATCTTCTGCTGTTGAAATCATCTCTTTCATCTCTTACGTCTTTTTTTTATAACTTCCTATATTTCTTCCTGATTCTGTAGTTCTGGTAGTTTGTTGATAATAGGTGTTGATTGCAGTTTTATTTTTTCACAGCAAAATTTATCTACGCTACACGTTTAATTAATATCCAATATATGTAACTTCAACCATGGAAACAAGAGTAGTAGTTTCAAAATGTTTAGTTTTTTTGTGAAAAATATACTTAAAGTATGGCACCCTTTAATATCACTTAAAGATAGAAAACGTAACCAGTGGATTAGAACCAGAACAAAGACAGTAGACACGATAAAACAAACAGGAAAACTGAAACGGAAATGGGCTGGACACAATGAACGTCTCCAAGACGGACGATGTAACAATGCCATCGGAAAGTGGCGTCCATACAATGCAAAGAGATCAAGAGGCAGACCACAGATGAGGTGGAAAGATGACATCAGGAAACAAGGAGGTCCCACATGGCAGAGAACAGCTCAAGATAAGGAAAGATGGAGAGAACTGGGGGAGACCTATATCCAACAATGGAAGGATAGAGAATAGGTTCAAAAAAATGGCACACTTTATGAAAATAAACACATAGAAGTAAAACTGAAATAAAACCATGAAGTGGAGATATCCAGGAGTGACTAGTATACCTGTTAAATACAAAGCACGTGGTGTTTGTATATCAATGTATAAAAAATGCTTATTAAAAGCTTAAAAAATTTTAAAGAAGATCTTTTCGGAATTAAATCATTCCATCATCAGTCTACCAGTCTATCAGTTCCATCAACTGACTAATTGAGCTAACTAGTTAGCACTAGACTCCAGCATAGATCAGAGGTAATGTAAGTCGACAAAATTTCACCAGCTTCTGGGTGTCATGTTAGATGCCCCCAGTTGTAGTTTTTATTAATTGCCGAAGTAAACGGTCTATTGCATTTGCCTTTGTAAATTCCACGAGGATTGTTTTTGTTACTCATGTCCTTCTAGTGTTATTCTGTGGCCAAACAATGTTTTTTAACCACTTTTTTTAAACTGATGATGGAATGATTTAATTCCGAAAAAAAGCTTCTTTAAAATAAAGTTTTACGCTTTTATTGAGCAGTCTTTATACCTTGATACACACAAACACCACGTGCTTTGTAAAATGAACACTACTTAGTGAACTATATCAGTTTCGTTTAAGGTTATTTTGGAACACATTTCGTCTGGTAATATGATGTAAATCTCCACAACATAAATTTTGTTTTTTATACCAATATACTAGCATAAGACGAAGTGCACCCAAGAAAAATTATTATTATCCACTTAATTTAAGCAATAATGAGATGAAAGCCGTAGTAGTGAATTTGATTACATAACTTTTTTTGGATTTTCTAGTTTAGATTTTATTTTCATTAGGAATAAAAGCTTGGATAGATTTTTGCCGATTTTCCATAAGTGAATTTTGTTCAATTATTTTAGTTATTGTTTTAAAAACACTAATTTTTCACTGGTAAATAGCTTCTTTGAGAAAATTTGAGGTTATGAATTTGGCAGATGTAAGTATAACATACCTCCAATGTGCAGATAATATAATAGATAATAGCTCCAATGTGTCATTTAAGTATATTGAATTTATTTTAGTTTAACAATTAAATATGGTTACATTGAAGTAATTTATTTGTACACATTAGTAAAGTTAGGAATCGGTACCTACATTCGATATATTTTTATACTGTAAAATCATTCATAGCAATAAAAATAGTTTAAACTTTGAATTACCAAATATTTGTAAATTAAAGGTACTTTATTTCTAACGACGCTTGCTTCCGACGGGTAACATACTTACATGCAATATTTTTTTTTAGGTATGTGTACTCTTTTTATCGGGATTAGTATATGGAGAGACAATAAAAAAATCGGACAAGCGTGGGATAGCTGAAGGCAACGTAGTTTCTGTAGATTCTTTAGGAGCAGGACTTAATTTTAGGTCCTTGGGATCACCTATTTCCCTTTCACAATATGCAGGATCACCTTCCTTACAACTTCCACTTAATTTAAGATCACTTTCTGGATACTCCCCCTTCATACATGGATCTCAATTCGCAGCAAATTCTGTTGGTGTACCAGGTTTAAATTTAAGATCATTGGAATCTATCCTTAATGTTGGACCTTCCACCCATACCGTCAATACTATTACAAAACAAATCCCGTTTGCTGTGCCACAACCATATGCAGTTCCAATAGATAGACATGTACCAGTACCAGTAGCTCACCCAGTACCAGTTTCCGTAGATCGCCCTTATGAAGTAAAAGTACCACAACCATATCCAGTTACAGTTGATAGACATGTACCGTACACTGTAGAAAGAGCAGTACCTGTAGAAGTGAAAGTTCCTGTTAAAGTAGAAGTTCCTGTACCTGTTAAAGTAGGAGTACCACAGCCTTATACTGTGGAAGTCCCAAAACCTATAGCTGTTCCAGTACCATCACCAGTCGTTGTGAAAGAACATATTCCAGTGCCGTCTCCTGTACTTGTAAAGGAACAAGTTTCAGTACCGTCCCCCGTAGTAGTAAAGGAACAGATACCAGTACCATCTCCCGTTGTTGTTAAAGAACATGTACCCGTACAACAACCTATCTATGTAAGGGAACAGGTTAATATACAGCAACCATATTTTTTAAAAGAACATGTACCTGTTGAATCTCCAGTGTTATTTAGACAACAACATAATGTGCACCATCAAAGTCCATACTATTTTTAGATAAAATAAACCTGTTAGTTAATATTTATTTTAAGTTTTATTTTTTCACTTGCTACATACATGGCTCCAAAATTATGTCAGCGTTAGACGCAAATCGTAGACTATCAATAAAATACAATATAAACAAGATAAACAATAAAATTAAAAAGAAAATACCTAAAAAGATATTTAAAACTCTAAAATTAGTCAATGTGTTTCTTATAAGATATAATATAGAGAGTCTTAATCTATCTATCTACATATGAACTAAAAATAGATCACTTGAGAAAGGCAATTAGCCTAAACAGCTGTAGTGATAAGAGTTAAAATAAATTTTTATGGAAGTTTGAAAACAAAGTTTTCAGTATTTTATTGTTATATATATATATATATATATATATATATATATATATATATATATATAAATATAACTAACTTGACTGATATATCTATTAACAACTAACCTACTTTAATCATAATTTTCATTAACTAAAAAAGATAACATTCCCTTACTTTTCTTAGATACATCTCAATAAGATATTATTATAATAATACATGAACAATATACTAATTAAAAGAAAAAGAATTTCAATTAAGAAAATTCTAAACTAATATCTCCCCAGACTGGGATCTAACTTCATCGGTTTTACCAATGAACCTTAACGACATAAATATTCAAAAGCACTACTTGTAATTATCAGCGCTTGCGTTCTATAAAAACAGAAGTTAACATTAAAACTTTATAACAATCAAAAATTTAGTTATTTCCGACAATTCAAAGAATTACTTCCTTTAAATGTAGTTACATTGGGTTTTTCGATTAACCTTGGGTAAACTTTTTCGTTTTAAGTTCAAAGCTACCATACATTTCCAACGTTAACAAAAACACTTTTTTGCACATGGTAACAAAAAAAAAACACCACTATGTTGTTACTAGCTAAAGTTTTTTAACATCATAACTCGACATTTCCAATATTTACGGTAAGGTAAATGTGTTTTATTAGATAATATATGGTAGCTAATTATAATTTATTCTCTTGGCGAAAACGTTAGGCGAAACAATTGATACATATTATAGTTTTTCTTGCAGATTTCCCCAATATTTAAAAGTTTACTATATAAATATATATATAATATATATAATATATATATATATATAATTAATATACATATATATATATATATATATATATATATATATATATATCGTTACGAACGAGTTCGTTAATGTCTGTGTCACGTTTTACGTTTTGAATCTTGACAAAGGCAAGGGTTTTCTGCCGAAACGTTGATTGATTGCAATGGAAAATAAAATCTAGTTCCACATATAACATATCTTTATTGAACCTAAACCCAAGAAATATTAATTTATCTTATTTATAATACGGTATAATAATATCAAGAAACTCAAAACTACTATATATATATATATATATATATATATATATATATATATATATATATATATATAATATATATATATATATATAATGAACCAGAAGTATTTGCTGACCACGTAAGGAAGTAAACTTTAAATATTGGGTATGCACAATAAAAATGAAAGGTGTACTCTTTTAAATTTTTATTCCAAGCTTTCGGACATTGGTTATGTCCTTCATCAGGAGCTACAAATGTGATGAATAATTTTTACAAATTTGTATAATTAATTAAAAATTCGATACTTACAAACTTAATGAGGTTGTATCATAAATGATGTTATAAAAATTGTTGATAAAATTTATCACAGTTTGTTGAGCTAAAAGCTATTCCTATATTTAAAATTTAAAAAAATTACTTAACATTCACACAAACTTAATTATTTTTAAACAAATCTATGACATTGATATTGACATTGGCAAGTGAAAATCTCACATCCCTAATATCAAGCAACTCTAGTACAACAAATTATAGGCTTATTATTAGGTATATCGTGGAAATATAAATTATTTTATATTTGTTAATATCATTAGAAAGTGAAACTTCAACCTGTCAATGTTTTAAAACAAATCCGATTAAATTAACATAAATAAATAAGGTCGTAATTCTAAAAACGTTACAATTTATTGTGATTTTGTTTTGTATGACCCCAGTATCTGTGTGTAAACAAAAATTATTAAATTTAAACAAACTAACTTTGTAAAAAAAATAAATTCCTCAAAAATGAACTTTTTAATTACTTAAATGTCAATTGATAAATTATTGTTTGTCTTATTGTTGCATTTATCTAGTAGTAACAAATAGGAGAACATTTCATTTAGATGGCCAATATCTGTTCTATGATTCAGTGCATTATTATTTTGGCAAATGTAGGCCATTTTCCAAAAAAGTCTTTGGTGATGTTTACTTTCTTGTTTTTACTACATCTACAAGATGCCTTAAAGACCGCATTACATCCCACAAGTCTGATAATAGACTACATCCTGAAAGAAGTGCATTGGGTGAACATGCATTTAAAAATGGGCATCGGATAAACTACAATAACATCAAAGGTAATACTTTTGCAATAATTATGTAATCTATTTGATTTAAAATGGAGTCAGGACTTTTTTATACTTTGGCAACTATGTCAACTTCGATCTCTGACGTAGATAATGACATAAGTCGTTATCTAATATATATATATATATATATATATATATATATATATATATATATATATATATATATAATATATATAAATATATATATATATATTATATATATATATGATATATATATATATATATGATTTCAGTTGTTTTTTCCGGGTTTTGACTCCGCGTTAAGTAATTTTGGTTTTTAAAAAACCATTGTTTTGACGACGTTTCGGCAAGGTCACACTTGCCATTGTCAAGTCAGATTAGTTTCTGCTTCGTCTTGATGTTTCAGGAGAACTGCAAAACAGTTCTCCTGAAACATCAAGACGAAGCAGAACTAATCTGACTTGACAATGGCAAGTGTGACCTTGCCGAAACGTCGTCAAAACAATGGTTTTTCTAAAAACCAAAATTACTTAACGCGGAGTCAAACCCGGAAAACAACTGAAATCACATATAGCTCCCGCGGAAGTTTCAAATCCAATATATATATATATATATATAATATAATATATATATATATATTATATATATATATATATATATATATAGATATATCGATATAGAATATATATATATATATATATATATATATATAATATATATATATTTATATATATAGATATATATATATATATATATATATAATATATATATATATATATATATTTATATATAGGTATATATATATATATATATATATATATATATAATATATATATACCTATATATAAATATATTATAATATATATAATATATATATATATATATATATATATAGATAACGACTTATGTCATTATCTACGTCAGAGATCGAAGTTGACATAGTTGCCAAAGTATAAAAAAAATCCTGACTCCATTTTAAATCAAATAGATTACATAATTATTGCAAAAGTATTACCATCTCTTTACAACGACTATTTAAATTCTTACGTGACATTTTTTAAATAAAACACACTAATTTTGTTCTAAAACGAACAGATTTTATTAAATAGTTAAAAATATAAAACAAGAGATATTCACTTTAAAATTCAAAATAATGAAGTACAAATAAGTGTTACCAATTTATGCCAAAATTTTAGCTTTGTTCGATTACAGAGACAGTGTGTTCCGAACAAATGTTCTTGATAAAAAACGCTTTATAATGCATTTATACAAATTAAATGAAACATATTATTGTGTATTTCTTTAAGTTAACATTATTGAAATTTTTAAATATTATTTCTAAGCGTATATAATAAAATATGTCTAGTGGCTGTAATGCCAGTGTACTCGGTAAAGTGATTCTAAAAAAGAACACACCTACACCCTAAATATTTTGTGTTGGTATCATGTAACGTCACAGGCTATGACGCCGATGACGTGCACCGTTATATACATTAGATGAAGTGTATATATATATATATATATATATATAATATATATATATTATATATATATATATATATATATAATAGAAACCTAGAACAAAGATTATTAGTATTAATGTAATTAATATTTTTGGTGACTGTACGGTAAGAAGCAAAATAAGTTAAAGCTTTATGTAAGTTTATATTTATTCGATTTTTATGCATCATATTAATTACACATATAATATTAATAATACTATTATTTTTTTGCGAAATTGCCAAAAATATTGGCCGTAATTTTAAGGTAAGGCAAGATTTATTTCGCAATGCAGTTTATTGATTTATGTTGGTTTTATAACGAGCACCGGTTCAGTTAGGCTAATTTGGATTTTAAAATATTTTATATTAAATAAAATATATAAATTAGTAAAATAAAATAAAAAGTAAATTAAATTAAATAAGATTAAATAAAATTAAGTACAATCGAAACGAATAAAATAATCCAAATTAAATAAAAACCATGGCTTCATGCACAGACGATAAGAAAGCTATGTTTCCACTCTCGGATATCGTAGATCGAAAAAAATGACGAAAAACAAATTAGCATTTTTTTGTAAGGCTCTCCACCACTCCCCTCGCGCTACGATTTTTGGACGACCAAGTGATTTTGCATTTTTAGCAACAAAGTGCCCACCAAAATCTATTCTAGAAGCCTTTTTCCAGTCTTATTTACTCTTCAGTATGGAATTGTATTTACTCTTGTACAAAACTAATATTTTTATGTTAAAACACGATTAGAATGTTAAAATGATATCTTTTGTTATAGTACAGATAAACTGTTTAGTTTAAATAATTTCCCCTTTTTAATTTTGTACATAAATAATAAACAAAAATAGCTTTGAGAATAGATTTCACAAATTCAATAAAACAGAGCATTTTAGTAATTCGGTTTTAAAGTTTATGTTGAATTATTTAATAATATACATAAAAATTATAATCATTACTTAGCTTCTGTTATCTTTGAATTTTGTTTCACTACTTCAACTGACCACTGCCCTTGCAATATTTTTAAAATACAAAACACCATAACCGCAAATTACTTTACTGTTTGAGTAGGAAATATGCAATACAACACGAGCTCCGGTCGCTCGACTAATACTCTTTAGAGCTGGCAACAGTGTCTGATCTCGCGTTGATCTGTAAATATCTAAAATTTCGTATATAAGTCTTCCCCTTTCCTTTTCAGCTACGGATCTCATTTTGTTGTAAATTTATCAAAAAAATTTAAGTTCAAAAATCTTTTCCCCTCTAAGTGTGCCATGATTAAATAGTTAATTATAAAGATAGTTATGAACAATATACTCCATTAATTAATTTGCTATCGGTGGATCTCGGGTTGTCCTCGATTTAATCGGATCTCGCCTTGATATGAAGACGTATATAATATAATATATATATATATATATAATATATATATTATATATATATATACTTCTAGAGGTTAATATGGGCTCCGTACTAAAACGGTATTATACTAACTCCAGGAGAATATACGCCGTGTATATTATTATCTGAGTAGCGCTTTATGTAGACTCCGACCAATACGTCGGATCAAGTGGACTCCGTAATAGGATTAAACATTTTTGGGATCCGTATATAACTTTTCCCGTACACTTCTTAACTCCTGCGATGTTGCCAATAATTGTATTAGTAGTAGATTTTTAAATTTTATAGGTGGTACATTTTGGAACCTATTGATATGAACATCGAGTAGCGTAATCGTCTAACAGTTTAAGAAACTCTTCTGTAAGATCTTTATAATTTTTCAATTACTGCAGTTTATGGCGTGTAATATTTATTTCATGAAGTAGTTAAAATTAGACTATAATAATTTATAAATTAATCTTTAATATTATAATATTTGGCTGTCTAATTTCAATATGTTGATTTTTAATTAACAAAATATTTGATGCATTAAAGTCGCGTAGCTATTTTCACCAAACATTCAATTTTAAAGCTATTAGTATAAAAGTCTAAAAAAAAGTATAAAAATCTAAGGAATTTAATATGGATACACACGTCAGTGTGCTTTTCTCAAGTCTCAAGTTTCTCGAATCCATCAATCATTCATTGTATTTCTTATACTTTCATTTTAATCCTCTCCAATCAAGATTTTAAAGCAGGTTTGCTCCATTAGTCCATTTTTATTACTTTTTGTCACTATTTCTCCTTTTTCATTATCATCATCATTACGTGGCGCTACAACACTGGGTGGGTCTTCGCTAACTACAAATTTTCTCCAAGTTGATCGATTTTCCACGAATCTGTAATCAAATGAAATGGTAATATTTTGAGATATAATTGGATGTTTTCTCTCCATTGCTTACTGAGACGCCTAAGCGGCATTCTTTCTTCTGTGCTAACTTCCTTCCAGACCAGTTTTACAAGTTTGATATATTGGCGTCTATGCATGTGTCCGATCTACCTTAAGCGATTTATTTTTCTGAACAATATCATTATAAAAGCTTTCTTTATTCAGTATGGGTTCTTATTCTATACGGATTTGTACCGATATGATAATGAGGTTAAAACATTTTTCTAATTATTTTTATTTCAAATATTCGTACTTCTTCCTTATTTTTTTTTAGTCAATGTCAATGATTCGCATCCATGTATTAAAATAGGTCTAAAAATTTGAATTATGCTAAAAGTATTTAGTTATTGACATTATTATTAACAGTGAATTATTTATCTAAGATATTTAAAGTGTTCCATATTTTTGCAATTGTAGTTGTTAACATTAATATTTTATCTAGATTTATTAAATTGGTCTTTTCTGTTGATTCGCTTGTATTTGGTTTTCATTTCGTTGATTTTTCGTGCTCTCTGTACTTTATTGAAAATGTTTGCGGACGGGAGAGTTTCTTATGAGATCTATGTCATTAGCATATGCTAGGAGTGCTTTGTACCTTGGCCTTTAATGAATTACATCTTAAATAGGCGATATTTCCATTTTAGTAAGCTGTTCATTAATTTTTTGACTATTTGAATCGACAATCTGTATTTTAATTCGACTGTTATATCACAGAGTTTCTTGGCGCATATTTTCATTCTTGGTTTTTTGTTTCCCGTATCATTATTACAAAGATTTTTCTGGAGATCGACATAGGGAACCCGGTGGTATGTACATGATGTTTTCATAACCAACATCGAAAATTTGTCTTACTGTAAAGTCATAATGATTTTACTAGGAAATATAGTGTTGTTTAATAACAATAAAGTTCAAGCAACAATTCCTATATGCAATACCTTGGTATGATATTTCTGCTCCCCGATACCAAGTAGCAGTCCCGAAAACATTAAAACTGCTACACTCATGTTTCCTATTATCCAAAATTAGCCAGTCCAGGACTATACTGCCCTCATAAGTGAATAGAATATGTACGGAGGTTTTTGGCAATTTAATAGGATTTTGTGTGTTAGAATATTATTTCTCCGAGAAAGTAAAGAATATTGATTTGCTATCCGAATATAATCCATAAATTAAATATTAGAATGCTATAAAATAATGCTACTAGCAGCAAAAACGGTATAATAGTCACTAATGAGAAAATCAAATAAATGTTTTTTAACATACAAAAGAAGGATGTAGAGTAAGGCATAACGTGACAATAAAGCTATATAATTTTGAAAGATTGCAGCGTTTTAGATATCGTAGATAACGTTGTCACATAAGAAATAAAAGGGAAAATTCAGGTAGCTAACTGATGTATATAGAACCCTTATAACACTTTTAAATCCAGAAGCCTAATATAAATCTCTAAAATCAGGATATATAAAACAGTGAACCAGTGCTAATGTGTGGATATGTAACGAGAACGTATAAATTAGATCAGGATTGCTAGAAAAGCCATCAGAGGTATTTCCCGACTTACAAAGGTCCGAGTACTAACCAATACCGAACGAAACTAATGCCAAGGTCAAACACATATATAAAGATAGCAACGAGGTACAAGAACCTAAATCTCAACTCCAAAGTTGCGCTGGCTTTATCCAAAGGCTCTCTCATTAACTGCATTCCCAAGTTAAATTGGTAGGATGCCCCGAGAGAAAAATGCCCTTAGGATGTCCACGGATGAAGGGCGCAGATTTAGGAATAATGAGACTACTTACCGACTTACCGACTCATCATATTTATCAACACCTGCTATCCTACCTACAATCAATACATATCTGTTGAGGACTATCAAATCAATTACATGTAATCAAACGAACTAGGCTTAAAAAAAGTATCCTAGGAAAGGCACTTCGGCAATATTGACATATATTTTTAAAACGCCATTTATGTGGCTGAGTTTGCAATAGGAACGAGGAGACAAAAAGGAAGAAATGGTAATAAAATCTTGTTGCGTTCCGACTATACGATGACGATGATCTCTATATAACATATAGGAAGAAATGGAGAATAATGTCTATGTTCAATTTAGAACTCGTTGGTTTTCTCCCTTTCGAATTGGGTATGTATATGTATTACCATAGAAAAAATTAAAAAAAAAACTATAATTATGAAACTCTATCTAAAATAGTAAAATCGATAAACAAATTATATAAACAAAAAGATTATATAAATCCCTAATATTTAAACAGACTGCTTTACAAAAGGTGAACGAATAAGCATAAATAAATTGTCAACAAAATAAATCAGAAGAATATGACACAGTATATTGCTTAAAAAGAATTCTTATGTGACTATGCTAAAATATGATACGATCGGAAAAACGGCAATGACTTTTACAGCTGATTGCCACATAAATATTAATGTAACGCAAATATGATGATATTGCCTCGTACTGTTATATAGCAATTTGTTGTCACATTGCTGAAAGTTACTTGATGGAAATTCATTGTATCTAACAATAAAACAAGTATGCGTTTACACGTTATAGATTGTAACTGAATAAGTTGAGGAGGGGAAAACTGTTTGTCCCAAGTTGGTATTCAGAATTATGTCTGTATTTTGTAATTTGCCAATTTCCATAGGTTTAAATTTTCATGGATATCACTGGACTCGAGAGCAGTGTATGATTCCTTAGTTATGTTTTTAAAGGATAGTAAAATAACCATCTAAATAATTATGCATTAGTTAATAACGTAACCTTTGTTTCTAACCCAATTGTCAAATTCCTTTCTTACCGTGGCCTAGTGTTGTACGTCTTTTTAAAAAATGCCTTGATGGGCCCCTAGGCGAGAAGAGAGTGACCCTGTTTACCTGTCTTTTGTTTTGTATATTTATTAATATAAACTCAAACAACTATTTGTACCATGTTGAGTCTGGCTGAATGACTAAAAGTCTATGCCAAAAAAATTTCATAGAATCTAAAGACAGCTTAAGGCCTTTATTATAAATATACTTTTTAGTAATGAAAATAAGTAAATAGAACCTAGAATATCCATGTAAAAGAATGTAATCTTTGATCTCTGGGATAAACTCATCTCCTGAACAATGGCGCCGATATATATGTAGTTAAAATTTTGTACACCTATTTTAACCTGTTTGTTTCCTTATTATCCATATATGAGTTGTGACCGATGTTACAAACTCATTTACTTTTTACAAAGAGTTTATATAAAGTAAATACTTTGTCATTTTTTATGGAGTTCAACGTAGAAGCCTTCACGAAAATTTAAGTACTAATAAGACCACCGCAATCGGGCGTACCTTGGGTAATGAATAATTAATTAATTGGTTAATTCTTCAATCACTCGTCCAATATGAGTTTTGTCAAATCGGTCCTTTTTAGGACCAACTATTCTATAGAGATCAAGTAAACTATATCTAGAGATAAAGACAATTTATAAGCCTGAATGGAAGGTGTAATAAATAAAGCAAATACTATATTGAGTAATTATATAAGCAAAAAGTATATTAACTTTACATTAACATGAATAATATGATTGTCACTTAACTGGGTATTATACACACGCTCTACTTTACTTAATCTTATCAGACATAAACGCTTAACACAAATGTGACGTATTTCTAGTGCAGTAAGCACATAGAGGGCCAAACCTAGGTATTTGGTATAAAACTGATCGCAGAAGATTACATAATAAGTGCCGGCAAAGAAGCAAAGAAAAACTTAAAATGAGAGAGGACTCAAACTAGTCACTGCGGGAACCATTTAACTATGTTGAGCTTGGATCCACTATCCACGTATAAAATAAACAATATTACGGCTCCCGATTGAGGATCTGAGCACAAAACTAATTATAAAATTTTGACCAAAAATACTACAATGGCTAATATCTAAAGTCTGTAGACAAGCAAAGCAAAGACAAAGTTATCACTATGCTTTAACCTGGCAAAAACTCCAACGACCACAAAAGCTATCGGCCAATATATCTATTTATTTTGTCAGCTATACAAAATAAATCTGCACATGATCCTTAATATAAACCGATAATAGAAGAAGAACTCAAATTAAAAGACAAAAGTGGCTATATATGACAGGGAAGATCGTGTACATCACAAATACTAAATCTTGCCCAACACAGCGAAGACGGGTATGAAAAATATCAGGTATGAGGAGTCGTATTTGTCAATCTCAATGCCGCTTACGACACCTTAAATTAGAGGGCATTTTTTCAAAATCTATGTGATATCCCCTTAGGTAATAAACTCACTTGTATTATCCGTGTATGCCTACAAAACATAAGATTTTTCGTATCACTCAAAGGTAAGAATAGCAGATGGAGAACGTAGAAGAACGGTCTTCTTTGGGGTACCGTAATCGCACCTACGCTGTATAACATTTACACAACCCATACCGGTAAATAGTAGGACTTTTATTATGTAGACGATACATCTATTGTTGCATAACCAAAAACTTATGTTGCTAAAGTAGAGAAAAATCTAAATAATACCTTAAACAAATTAAAAATATAATCTGAATCAATTTTAAGCCACACCCCGGAAAAAGTTAGGTATGCTCCTTCAATGTTCCTAACAAAGACGCTTTCACAAATCTGAACATATACCTGAACCAATAGTGTCAAGAAATCCTTAAACTCTGCACTTGCTATAAATACCTTGAAGATAGTTTCTATCACACTTTATTATTCACAGAACTTTGTTTAAAACTAAATGAAAACCTAATACTACTATAAAAATGAAATTAGAACCAAAAAAATAATATTCTCCGCAAACTTGTCAGCTAAAAATAGGGAGCAAATTCTTCCACCCTTAAAACGTAGACTTGAACTCTATGCTTCTGCCGAATATACCTTGCTAGTAGGGGTGACATCAACACATACTTAATACGTAGATTTAGCTATAAATTAGTCAGTCAAATTCAGAGTAACCTATATTAAGACTCACATCCATACATAAGCTCTACAATATCGTAGCTATCAATCCACCTAATATCAGAAGATAAGTAGCTAGAGAACGAAAGAAACAAAGTTTAGATTCGTAACATCAACTCCACGCATACCAGCCCATTTTATGACTAGAATCGAAGAAAAAACTGGCCAGATCAACACATCTGCAGGATATACAAAAAAAAGTAAGCTACTCCTCGACATCTGAACCATCGAAAGAAACTTCCTGATGGTAGTTATCTTCCTTAAATCTGCCAGGAGGACTCCGGTTAACCTATGTGAATGTGGGGTGGTACAAGATTCATCACACTTTTTTAGTTGACTTTATCATCCAAATCGGTCTTTTCTGAAGGAAAAGGTTAATTTATTTGAACTAAACATGTAAAGTACAGTCAGTAAGCTATTACTTATAAAGTAAAGATCATTGCAAATTTGACACTACCTCCACTTATATTGATTACATATTACCCCTAAATACTAGATAAAATATTCAGAAATATGTAATGATCGTGAAGTGATATAATTCTTGTTAGATAAATTAAGCATTCTTCCCTTTTTAGTGCAACACAATTTACACATTTTTACACAAAAATATCTATTTTAGCACTATATTTCGAGATAACCGTCTATCCAGAATTATATGTAATACACAGATACAACTAGAAATAAAATAATAAAAAAGCCGTATACAAGATATCATAAAACAAGAGATGAAATAAAAGAAGTTTTTATTAAGAGGGTTCTTAAATAAAACGTATAAAGACATACTCACGTTAACAAAATACATTAGGAAATTTCCGCATATGAAACAAAATCCAATTTGGTAATGAAATCCTTTTGTATCTATAAAGCTATTTTTAGAGAAGCACGTACCTACCAAAAACAGGTAGTTATTAGTATACATATCTGTTACACACTGTAATGCGTATGAATGATAACAAAAATAAGAAGTCCATATAAACATACTTTATTGAAAGAGGTAAAAGTACACTGCTAAGAAAGTACATTGTATTTCTTATACTTTCATTTTAATCCTCTCCAATCAAGATTTTAAAGCAGCTTCACTCCATTAGTCCATGTTTGTTGCTTTTTGTCACTGTTTCTCCTTTGTCTTTATCATTATCATAACGTAGCGCTACAACACTGGGTGGGTCTTCGCTAACTACAAATTTTCTCCAAGTTGATCGATTTTCCACGAATCTGTAATCAACTGAAATGTTATTTTTTTTTAGATATGGCATTTTCTGTGCTAACTTCCTTCCATACCAGTTTTATAAGTTTGACATCTTGGCGTCTATGCATGTGTCCGATCTACCTTAAGGGATTTATTTTCCGGAACGATATCGTTATAAGAGCTTTCTTTATTTAGTATGTGTTCTTATTCTATGCAGATTTGTAGCGATATGAGATAATGAGGTTAAAAAATGTTTATTATTTTTCTTTCAAATATTCGTAATTCTTCCTTACTTGTTTTACTCATTGTCCATGATTCGCATCCATGTATTAAAATAGGTCTAAAGTTTGAATTATTCTCTGTATTTTTTAGTGGCATTATTATTAACCGTGATAATTTATCTTATAAGATATTTAAAGTGTTCCATATTTTGGAAATTGTGATTGTTAACTTTAATATTTTATCTAGATTTATTGAATTGGTCTCTTTTGTTGATTCGCTTGTATCTGGTTTTCATTTCGTTGATTTTAAGTGAAAAACTTTTCGTGCTCTCTTCACTTTATTGAAGATGTTTGCGGACGAGAGAGTTTCTTATGAGATCTTTATCATTAGCAGGAGTGCTTTGTACCTTGGGCCGGTAATGGATTACGTCTTAAATAGGCGATATTTCTATTTCAGTAGGCTGTTTATTAATTTTTGACTATTTGAAACGGTCCTGAAAGTGACAAAAGGAGGTTCATTTAATTTCGCTTCGTAATAAACTTAAAATTATTCGGGAATTACAAGTTAGAAAATTCAACCGAGTTCAAAAATAAGTATCAAAAGTTAAGTGCATACAGGTGATAGTAATTAATAAAGAAAATACCATCAGACAAGTAAGATAGAAATATTTTAATAATTTTAACAAGTCTTAAGTAAATGAATAATTGAGTGAAAGATTAAAAAAGTGGTTTTGGCGAATGTTCGAAGGGTCGACCTGCTTAGACAGGCCATTCACGTTCCGACTTTTGGTCCCACTTAGTAGGACTACTAGTTGGATGTTAGTCTCCACTCACGCTCCGACTTTCTATCCAACTAGCGGTCCAACTTCAGTCCTAGGTTGTTTTCACGATGGTGTACATGGCTTAACCAAAAAATGTATCGAATAAACACTACGCAAAATATAATAATATGATATGTATGTTTAAAAATTAGGTTTCGTTTCTCTAGTTATTTGTCTAGGGCTGAACTAATTAATTTTTTCAACTTTTGATTTTTATGAATTTTTAAGATGTAGGAAAAAATTATAGGTTTTAAAGATTTGTATAGGTATCAAATCTATATTTTATTTGTTTTAAACTGGACCTGGGATTTATTTTGTTGTGTGTGTGTCGTATATTTTTAATAGGAATTATTTTTCGTGCAATTGAAAGTTATTTTCTATTATTTTTTTGCGAACTAGGGATCTTTTGCTACAACTATGATTTAATTTTCATTGTTTGTTGATAATTCTTCCGTAGCCAATCCGGAGTATCGGAAATTTACCTGTATAGGAATGTCCGAAATAGATCTACAGAAAGGAAAATGATTTGCCCGAACAAAAAGGTAATTTTCGTGCAATTGAAAGTTTATTTTCTATTAAATATTCGCGAACTAGAGATCTTTGCGTAAAGTATTTCACAGAAATCTCATACGTAACAGGTACCGAAAGTCAACTGACTGAGGGAATTTTCGATCCAACCTGTGATCCGACTTCCAACTTCACCATTCACGCTCCAACTTCGTCGCCAGTCGGATCTTCAAGTCGTCCCACTAGTCGTACCACTAGTTGTCCAACTAATCCAACTAGCCCACTCACGGTCCGATTTCAGATCCAACTGCAAAAGTTGGACCACTAGTCGTACCACAAGTCGGAACGTGAATGGCCTGCATTAGGCATTCCTACGCGTTTTTTGTTTTTTTTTTTTTTGGCAGATAAGAAAGTAATTAGTGCTGACAAAAAATTAATGATCAAAATAAAAGCCACATAATTTTATTACAAAAATCCAGATCTGGCCTTAAAATAGATTTGATTAAAGTTGGGATTAGAATTAAATTAAATTAAAATAATGAATTAAAAGTAAATGTAATACAATAACTAAATCGAATGAACAGCAAAAGAAATAAGCCAGAACACGATAACTCATTCGACGAGGAGGAAGCCTTCAAAAGAAGCAAAGCCACGTTAAGAACATCTCCAAAGGATAACATAAAAAATCGCGAAATGGAAGAACTAAAGAAACTACTAGAAGAAATAAATAAGGAGATTAAAACGGAAATAAAAGAGCTGAAAACAGAAATGAAGGAAGAAAATAAGGAGATGAGAAGATATATAAATGAAGTTAAAGAAGAGATAAAACAAAATAACGAAGAAATAAAAAGCCTAAAACTGGAAATAGAAAGGGTGAAGGAAGAATGGACAAAAAAAGAAGAACTGAAAAGAGAAAACGAACTAAGCAAAACCGATAACAAAAAGATAACGGAAGAATTAAATGATCTAAAACGCTCATTAGAAAGGTTAGACAAAGAAAAAAGAATATAATCATCAGTGGATCAAAAATAGACTCTGAAGACCCGAAAACATTGAAAGAGGGAATGACTACTATATTAGAAAATCATCTTGGAGTCAAAACCAATATTAAAAGAGCACAAAAAATAGGAACAAAAACATGCTTAATTGAACTTGAAAGCGAAGAAGAAAAAACAACAATCTTAAGAAACAAATACAAACTTAAGAATGTGAAGATCGAAAAAATATGGATTACAGAGGATCTCACAAAAGGAGAGAGAAAGAGAAAATGGAAGCTTTAAGAGATAAAGCAAGAGAAATGAGGGAAAATGGAAAAATGGTCAAAATAGGATACAATAAAATCACAGTGGACGGCAAGGAATGGAGATGGTGCTATAAAGAAGAAAAGGTGTTGGAAATAGCGTGTTCAAAAAACTACCAGAGCAACATAAAAAGAACCAAGGAGAGGCCAAGCAACGAGTAGAGAAAGAAGAATTACTAAATAAACCGGACAATGATGACAAATGTTTAGTTTTAAGTAGTAATAGGAATAGGATTAGAAATAATAAAAATAGATTATAAATCAATTTTATGCCAAACCCCGGAAATGTCCCTAATAGAGACGCTTTCACAAATCTGAAGATATACCTGAACCAATAGTGTCATGAAATCCTTAAACTCTGGACTTGCTATAAATACCTTGAAGATAGTTTCTATCACAGAACTTTGTTTAAAACCAAATGGCAACCTAGAACCAGAAAAATAATATTCTCCGCAAACTTGTCAGCTCAAAATAGGAAGCACATTCTTCGACCCTTAAAACGTAGACTTAAACTCTATGCTTATGCTGCCGAATATACCTTGCTAGTATGGGTGAGAAAAACACATACTTAACACGTAAGTATATTTAGCTATAAATTAGTCAGTCATCAGATCATCACATCTGCAAGATATACAAAAAAAATATAAGCTGCTCCTCGCCATCTGAACCCTCGAAAGGAACTTCCTTATGGTTGTTATCTTCCTTAAATTTGCCTGGAGGACTCTTGCCTGCAAACACCGGTTAACCTGTGTGAATGTGGGGTGGTATAAAATTCATCACACTTTCTTAGTTGACTTTTCCATTCAAATCGCTCTTTTCTGAAGGGACAAGGTTTATTTATTTGAACTAAACATTAAGCAATCCATCTCGTTCTTTACCCATCTATTTACCTAGAACCTATCTCACCCACACCCCGAGTGTTGGATGAGTCCTCTTAACCGTGTTTGAGTGGAAGAGGCCCATTTTACGCGGGGGGTGTGTGTGGCATATACATGCCGCGCACCCTACACACAAACTGCGTAGCTTGCGCCTTTCCCCATTCACACACTCCTAAGTTTCCTCACTCGCCAACCCGCCTGACAAGCGTGGCGTTTAAATGTCAAAAAACCCTCTTCAACAAACATGTCGAATCACAAAACAAACGGAAAATTACCCCAGGTGAGTAGAGATAACATCTCGAAGTCCCACACCGACAAACCGGTCTGCCTCAAGGATTCTGGGGGAGGCAAACATTCGACTAAACTAAACATAGGAACATATAACATCAGATCCATGAATGATGATACTAAACTTCACGAATTAGAAGAAGAACTAAATAATGTACAATGGGATGTCATTGGTCTGTCAGAGATAAGAAGAAAAGGTGAACAAAAATACTATTAAACTCAAAAAACATGCTGTACTATAAAGGCAATGAAGATAACTCTAACAACGGAGTTGGTTTTATAATAAACAAGAAAGTCGTCAGATACATACAATCCACCAAGGGTATATCAGACAGAGTAGCCTACATTATGCTTAAATTAAAAAGAACGTCTTTGAAAATTATACAGGTATACGCGCCAACAAGTTCATATACAGATGAAGATATTGAAAACTTCTACGAAGAACTAACACTCACTATGGAAGAAAAGAAAACTAAATTGACGCTAATAATTGGAGACTTCAATGCCAAATTAGGGGGAAGAATAGATGGAGAAGAACATAGAATTGGAAAGTATGGATATGGCGAAAGAAATAATAGAGGACACACATTAATGGACTACTTGGAGGAGAGACAACTTTTTGCTATGAACTCGTTTTTTAACAAAAAAACCACAAAGAAAATGGACATGGATAAGTCCCAACGGTAATACAAAAAACGAAATAGATTACATCCTTACAACAGAAAAAACCATCATCAAAGATGTTACAGTACTGAACCGCTTCTCAACCGGTAGCGATCATAGACTTGTCAGAGCCAAACTCAGGATTAATAGCCAATTCGAAACAAAAAAGAAAATAGAAAATGTATCGAAACTAGATATGGAAAAACTTAAGCAATCAAAAGACGAATATAAACAAAAAATAAAAGAAGGTATACCGGTCACTAGAGATTTGGAAAACAAAAATATCGATGAAATAAATCAGCTATTAACCGATACATTAGCAAAGGCGGGAAAAGAGATAGCACAAACAAGAATAAAAAAGGAAAACTATGTATCCCAGGAAACAAAAAATCTTATGAGTAAAAGAAAAACATTACTGGAACAAGATAAGAGAAACACAGTAGATTACAAAGAGGTAAACAAAGCTATCAGAAGGAATATCAAGGATTATAAAAGGAGAGTACAGGAAGAAAAAATAGAAAAATCAATTGAACAAAATAAAAACATGAAGTGCTTAAAACCACAGCTTGGAACCATACAAATTAATAGTATAAAGAACAAAGAAGGTACAGAGACCAATAATGTAGAAGAAATTATACAGATAACACAAGAATATTACAAAAACCTCTACAATACAAAAAAGAAACCAACCCAAGAAATCCTTAAGCAACTACAAATAAAAATAAAAAATGTTAATTCCGACTTACAACCAGAGATCAGTAAGAACGAGATAAGAAGAGCACTCAAAGAAATGAAGAACAATAAATTGCCAGGAAAAGACGGGGTGACTGTAGAAATGCTAAAACATGGTGGGAAAACAACTAGAGAAGTTTTGTACATACTTATGAATAAAATTTTATTGACAAAACAAATACCCAACAGTTGGAACGAAGCAATAACACTGTTACTATTTAAGAAAGGAGATAAAAAGGATCTAAAGAATTACAGACCCATAACTTTATTAAATATGATGTACAAACTATTAACTAAAATATTAACAAATAGATAAACAACTAAATTAGATGGATACCAGGCAAGAGAACAAGCCGGATTTAGAAAGAGCTTCAGTACAAGTGACCACCTTTTAACGATGAAGATTTTAATCGAAAAAACTAACGAATATCATATCCCGCTATACATGGCATTTATTGACTTTGAGAAGGCATTTGATAGTGTGGAACACTGGGCAGTACAGAATTCCCTACAAAACAGCAGAATAGACTACCGATATACCGACTTAATTACAAATATATACAACAAGGCAACAACAACTAATAAGCTAATGAAACAAACGGAGCCTATTAAAATAAACCGAGGAGTAAGACAAGGAGATACCATATCGCCCAAGTTATTTAACCAAGCGCTAGAAGATGTTTTTAAACGACTACACTGGGATGACTTGGGAATTAATATAAACGGGCAAAATCTGAATCATTTACGATATGCTGATTATATTGTATTAATAACAGAAAAAAGTGAAGAATTACAAAGAATGATGGAAGAACTAGATAGAGAATCGACAAAAATTGGACTCAAGATGAATTATAGTAAAACAAAAACCATGACTAATCAACCAGAAGAACTTATGATTACAGTGGCACAAACAAAAATAGAACAAGTAAAAGAGTATATATATCTAGGCCAAATCACTAAATTAAATAAAGAAAATCACACCGAAGAAATAAAGAGAAGAATAAGATTGGCCTGGGCATCATTCGGAAAACTGTCTTATATTCTAAAGAATTCAAAATACCCCCAATACTTAAAAACGAGAGTCTTCAATCAATGTATACTCCCTGTCCTCACATATGACTCTCAGACATGGACGTTTACAAAGGAAAATATGGAAAAAATAGCAAAGACAGAAAGATCCATGGAAAGACAAATGCTGAACATTAAACTATCAGACAAAATAAGAAACGAATGGATCCGTAATAAAACAAAAGTGAAAGATGTCTCAACCCAAGTCTTCTTCTTCTTCTTCTTAGTCGTTAACCTGATGCAGGTATCGTGATATCATGAAGCTGTTAGGTAATTTTTCCAATGTTCCTCCACGTTTTTCTATCTTCTGCCAATCTAGCACATTCTGACAATGGAGCGCCAATGGTAGCAACAATATGGTCCGTGTATCGTGTAGGAGATCTACCTCTACTTCTTTTGCCTTCTACTTTTCCCTGGATGGTAAGTTTTTCAAGACCATTTCTTCGAAGCACATGTCCAAAATAGCTTATTATCTGTTCTGTTATTTGTGTTCTTAGTCTTTTCTTTATGTTTAGCTGGACCAGTATGGATTCATTTGTTCTTCGGGCCACCCATGGTATTCTCAGCATTCGTCTCCAGCAGTACATCTCAAATACATCTATGTTCTTTTTGTCTTTCTCAGTAAGGGTCCAGCATTCCGATGCATAAGTAAAAACTGGAAAAACTAGACTTCTTACTAGTCTCATTTTTGTATCGGTAGTAATTTCATGGACTTTTCCAAATTTTTGTTAATTTTGCCATAGCGCTTTTTGCGATTGCTGACCGCCGCTTTATTTCTTCAGTACAGCCTCCTTTGTTGGTTATTAATGAGCCCAGATACACAAATTTATCTACAACAGCGATATTGTTTATCCTAACCAGATGATTTTGATTGTTGTTAGCTCTGTCAATTATCATGATTCTCGTTTTATCCCTGTTTATTTTAAGGCCCATCGATAAGGTTACGTCTTCTATCCGTTGTAGCAGGTGAATCAATTCAGTTTCAGAACTAGCGAGGATAGTAGTATCATCTGCATATCTCAAGTTGCAAATCTTCTTCCCGCCAATGGTGATGCCACCGTTCCAGTCCTCAGTAGCTTTCCGCATTATCCATTCACCATAGATGTTAAATAAAATTGGGCTTAGTATGCAGCCTTGTCTCACGCCCTTTGTGACCCTGAAACTGTCAGTTAGTTCCCCATTTATTCTAACTCTGGCATAATTGTTATTGTACAGGCTTTTAATTAGCAGTATCAGATGATTAGGGACTCCCATTTCAGACAAAACCTGCCACATTTTACTCCAGTTGACCAAATCGAAAGCTTTACTATAATCTATGAAGCACAAATATGTTGTGATGTTGAATTCTCTGGATTTTTCTACAATCTGCCGTACGTTTAAAATTTGTTCTCTAGTACCACGTCCTGGGACGAAACCTGCTTGTTCCTCCGCAATGTTAGGTAGTAAAAAGGGCTTTATCCTCTCGAGAATTATGTGTAAGAGTATCTTACTGCAATGCGCAATTAGAGCAATTGTGCGATAGTTGCTACATAAATCTTTCGCTCCCTTTTTATGTATGGGAATATATAGTGATTGTGTCCAGTCCTCAGGCCATTTACCTGTCTCCCACACTCTTTGACAAATTTGATGTATTATATCCACTCCAACGTCATCTAGTGCCCAAATCATTTCAATAGGTATGTTATCTGGACCGGCAGCTTTTTGACTTTTTTGCCTCATAATTGCTGCTTCAACTTCACTTTTGAGTACGTCAGGTTCCGTCGCAAAACTGGCATCTTCTTGTTGTGATGGGGCGTCTGTGCTTTCCTCCATCATCAGTCGTCCACAGTATTCTTTCCATCTGTGTAAAATATCTTTTTTAGAAGTGAGTAGAGTTCCGTTATCATCTTTGATAGCAGGGTAGTTTGGTGTAAAGGAACGTGTTATCTGCTTTATTTTTTTAAACATGTCTCTGGTCTCAGTTTTGGTTTTATGCCCTTCTATTTC